>OY743224.1:32073790-32594425 GCA_963555765.1 Orthonevra nobilis
AAATGACGGTTTCTATGGTATTCATAATATCGAGCATCACTTACTGAACACAAATTTGAAAATTTAGCTCTGAGAACGAATAATTCACAAAAATAGAGAGATTTGAAATCCGAGGCTATTTTGCTTAATTCTGCTGGACTATAGCCCATGGTTTCAAAAAGCATTTTTTTCCTGAATTTGAATATGACGATTTCTATGATATTGATTATCATGAGCATCACTAACTGAACACAAATTTGAAAATTTAGCTCTGAGAACGAATAATTCACAAAAATAGAGAGATTTGAAATCCGAGGCTATTTTGCTTAATTCTGCTGGACTATAGCCCATGGTTTCAAAATGCATTTTTTTTCCTGAATTCGCAAATGACGGTTTCTATGGTATTCATAATATCGAGCATCACTTACTGAACACAAATTTGAAAATTTAGCTCTGAGAACGAATAATTCACAAAAATAGAGAGATTTGAAATCCGAGGCTATTTTGCTTAATTCTGCTGGACTATAGCCCATGGTTTCAAAATGCACTTTTTTCCTGAATTCGCAAATGACGATTTCTATGATATGGATAATCACAAGCATCACTTACTGAACACAAATTTGAAAATTTAGCTCTGAGAACCAATTATTGACAAAAATAGAGAGATTTGAAATCCGAGGCTATTTTGCTTAATTCTGCTGGACTATAGCCCATGGTTTCAAAATTCACTTTTTTCCTGAATTCGCATGTGACGATTTCTATGATATTGATAATCATGAGCATCACTTACGAACACAAATTTGAAAATTTAGCTCTGAGAACGAATAATTCACAAAAATAGAGAGATTTGAAATCCGAGGCTATTTTGCTTAATTCTGCTGGACTATAGCCCATGGTTTCAAAATGCACTTTTTTCCTGAATTTGAATATGACGACTTCTATGATATTGATTATCATGAGCATCACTAACTGAACACAAATTAGAAAATTAAGCCCTGAGAACGAATAATTCACAAAAATAGAGAGATTTGAAATCCGAGGCTATTTTGCTTAATTCTGCTGGACTATAGCCCATGGTTTCAAAATGCACTTTTTTCCTGAATTCGCAAATGACGATTTCTATGATATGGATAATCACAAGCATCACTTACTGAACACAAATTTGAAAATTTAGCTCTGAGAACCAATTATTGACAAAAATAGAGAGATTTGAAATCCGAGGCTATTTTGCTTAATTCTGCTGGACTATAGCCCATGGTTTCAAGATGCACTTTTTTCCTGAATACGCAAATGACGATTTCTTTGATATTGATAATCATGAGCATCACTTACGAACACAAATTTGAAAATTTAGCTCTGAGAACGAATAATTCACAAAAATAGAGATTTGAAATCCGAGGCTATTTTGCTTAATTCTGCTGGACTATAGCCCATGGTTTCAAAATGCACTTTTTTCCTGAATTTGAATATGACGACTTCTATGATATTGATTATCATGAGCATCACTAACTGAACACAAATTAGAAAATTAAGCCCTGAGAACGAATAATTCACAAAAATAGAGAGATTTGAAATCCGAGGCTATTTTGCTTAATTCTGCTGGACTATAGCCCATGGTTTCAAAATGCACTTTTTTCCTGAATACGCAAATGACCATTTCTATGATTTTGATTAAAATGAGCATCACTTACTGAACACAAATTTGAAAATTTAGCTCTGAGAACGAATAACTCACAAAAATAGAGAGATTTGAAATCCGAGGCTATTTTGCTTAATTCTGCTGGACTATAGCCCATGGTTTCAAAAAGCACTTTTTTCCTGAATTTGAATATGACGATTTCTATGATATTGATTATCATGAGCATCACTAACTGAACACAAATTAGAAAATTAAGCCCTGAGAACGAATAATTCACAAAAATAGAGAGATTTGAAATCCGAGGCTATTTTGCTTAATTCTGCTGGACTATAGCCCATGGTTTCAAAATGCACTTTTTTCCTGAATTTGAATATGACGATTTCTATGATATTGATTATCATGAGCATCACTAACTGAACACAAATTTGAAAATTTAGCTCTGAGAACGAATAATTCACAAAAATAGAGAGATTTGAAATCCGAGGCTATTTTGCTTAATTCTGCTGGACTATAGCCCATGGTTTCAAAAAGCATTTTTTTCCTGAATTTGAATATGACGATTTCTATGATATTGATTATCATGAGCATCACTAACTGAACACAAATTTGAAAATTTAGCTCTGAGAACGAATAATTCACAAAAATAGAGAGATTTGAAATCCGAGGCTATTTTGCTTAATTCTGCTGGACTATAGCCCATGGTTTCAAAATGCACTTTTTTCCTGAATTTGAATATGACGATTTCTATGATATTGATTATCATGAGCATCACTAACTGAACACAAATTAGAAAATTAAGCCCTGAGAACGAATAATTCACAAAAATAGAGAGATTTGAAATCCGAGGCTATTTTGCTTAATTCTGCTGGACTATAGCCCATGGTTTCAAAATGCACTTTTTTCCTGAATTTGAATATGACGATTTCTATGATATTGATTATCATGAGCATCACTAACTGAACACAAATTTGAAAATTTAGCTCTGAGAACGAATAATTCACAAAAATAGAGAGATTTGAAATCCGAGGCTATTTTGCTTAATTCTGCTGGACTATAGCCCATGGTTTCAAAAAGCATTTTTTTCCTGAATTTGAATATGACGATTTCTATGATATTGATTATCATGAGCATCACTAACTGAACACAAATTTGAAAATTTAGCTCTGAGAACGAATAATTCACAAAAATAGAGAGATTTGAAATCCGAGGCTATTTTGCTTAATTCTGCTGGACTATAGCCCATGGTTTCAAAATGCACTTTTTTCCTGAATTCGCAAATGACGGTTTCTATGGTATTCATAATATCGAGCATCACTTACTGAACACAAATTTGAAAATTTAGCTCTGAGAACGAATAATTCACAAAAATAGAGAGATTTGAAATCCGAGGCTATTTTGCTTAATTCTGCTGGACTATAGCCCATGGTTTCAAAAAGCACTTTTTTCCTGAATTTGAATATGACGATTTCTATGATATTGATTATCATGAGCATCACTAACTGAACACAAATTTGAAAATTTAGCTCTGAGAACGAATAATTCACAAAAATAGAGAGATTTGAAATCCGAGGCTATTTTGCTTAATTCTGCTGGACTATAGCCCATGGTTTCAAAAAGCATTTTTTTCCTGAATTTGAATATGACGATTTCTATGATATTGATTATCATGAGCATCACTAACTGAACACAAATTTGAAAATTTAGCTCTGAGAACGAATAATTCACAAAAATAGAGAGATTTGAAATCCGAGGCTATTTTGCTTAATTCTGCTGGACTATAGCCCATGGTTTCAAAAAGCATTTTTTTCCTGAATTTGAATATGACGATTTCTATGATATTGATTATCATGAGCATCACTAACTGAACACAAATTTGAAAATTTAGCTCTGAGAACGAATAATTCACAAAAATAGAGAGATTTGAAATCCGAGGCTATTTTGCTTAATTCTGCTGGACTATAGCCCATGGTTTCAAAATGCACTTTTTTCCTGAATTCGCAAATGACGGTTTCTATGATATTCATAATATCGAGCATCACTTACTGAACACAAATTTGAAAATTTAGCTCTGAGAACGAATAATTCACAAAAATAGAGAGATTTGAAATCCGAGGCTATTTTGCTTAATTCTGCTGGACTATAGCCCATGGTTTCAAAAAGCATTTTTTTCCTGAATTTGAATATGACGATTTCTATGATATTGATTATCATGAGCATCACTTACGAACACAAATTCGAAAATTTAGCTCTGAGAACGAATAATTCACAAGAATAGAGAGATTTGAAATCCGAGGCTATTTTGCTTAATTCTGCTGGACTATAGCCCATGGTTTCAAAATGCATTTTTTTTCCTGAATTCGCAAATGACGGTTTCTATGGTATTCATAATATCGAGCATCACTTACTGAACACAAATTTGAAAATTTAGCTCTGAGAACGAATAATTCACAAAAATAGAGAGATTTGAAATCCGAGGCTATTTTGCTTAATTCTGCTGGACTATAGCCCATGGTTTCAAAAAGCATTTTTTTCCTGAATTTGAATATGACGATTTCTATGATATTGATTATCATGAGCATCACTTACGAACACAAATTCGAAAATTTAGCTCTGAGAACGAATAATTCACAAAAATAGAGAGATTTGAAATCCGAGGCTATTTTGCTTAATTCTGCTGGACTATAGCCCATGGTTTCAAGATGCACTTTTTTCCTGAATACGCAAATGACGATTTCTTTGATATTGATAATCATGAGCATCACTTACGAACACAAATTTGAAAATTTAGCTCTGAGAACGAATAATTCACAAAAATAGAGAGATTTGAAATCCGAGGCTATTTTGCTTAATTCTGCTGGACTATAGTCCATGGTTTCAAAATGCACTTTTTTCCTGAATTCGCAAATGACGATTTCTATGATATGGATAATCACAAGCATCACTTACTGAACACAAATTTGAAAATTTAGCTCTGAGAACCAATTATTGACAAAAATAGAGAGATTTGAAATCCGAGGCTATTTTGCTTAATTCTGCTGGACTATAGCCCATGGTTTCAAAATTCACTTTTTTCCTGAATTCGCATGTGACGATTTCTATGATATTGATAATCATGAGCATCACTTACGAACACAAATTTGAAAATTTAGCTCTGAGAACGAATAATTCACAAAAATAGAGAGATTTGAAATCCGAGGCTATTTTGCTTAATTCTGCTGGACTATAGCCCATGGTTTCAAGATGCACTTTTTTCCTGAATACGCAAATGACGATTTCTTTAATATTGATAATCATGAGCATCACTTACGAACACAAATTTGAAAATTTAGCTCTGAGAACGAATAATTCACAAAAATAGAGAGATTTGAAATCCGAGGCTATTTTGCTTAATTCTGCTGGACTATAGCCCATGGTTTCAAAATGCACTTTTTTCCTGAATTTGAATATGACGACTTCTATGATATTGATTATCATGAGCATCACTAACTGAACACAAATTAGAAAATTAAGCCCTGAGAACGAATAATTCACAAAAATAGAGAGATTTGAAATCCGAGGCTATTTTGCTTAATTCTGCTGGACTATAGCCCATGGTTTCAAAATGCACTTTTTTCCTGAATACGCAAATGACCATTTCTATGATTTTGATTAAAATGAGCATCACTTACTGAACACAAATTTGAAAATTTAGCTCTGAGAACGAATAACTCACAAAAATAGAGAGATTTGAAATCCGAAGGCTATTTTGCTTAATTCTGCTGGACTATAGCCCATGGTTTCAAAAAGCACTTTTTTCCTGAATTTGAATATGACGATATCTATGATATTGATTATCATGAGCATCACTAACTGAACACAAATTTGAAAATTTAGCTCTGAGAACGAATAATTCACAAAAATAGAGAGATTTGAAATCCGAGGCTATTTTGCTTAATTCTGCTGGACTATAGCCCATGGTTTCAAAATGCACTTTTTTCCTGAATTTGAATATGACGATTTCTATGATATTGATTATCATGAGCATCACTAACTGAACACAAATTAGAAAATTAAGCCCTGAGAACGAATAATTCACAAAAATAGAGAGATTTGAAATCCGAGGCTATTTTGCTTAATTCTGCTGGACTATAGCCCATGGTTTCAAAATGCACTTTTTTCCTGAATTTGAATATGACGATTTCTATGATATTGATTATCATGAGCATCACTAACTGAACACAAATTTGAAAATTTAGCTCTGAGAACGAATAATTCACAAAAATAGAGAGATTTGAAATCCGAGGCTATTTTGCTTAATTCTGCTGGACTATAGCCCATGGTTTCAAAAAGCATTTTTTTCCTGAATTTGAATATGACGATTTCTATGATATTGATTATCATGAGCATCACTAACTGAACACAAATTTGAAAATTTAGCTCTGAGAAGGAATAATTCACAAAAATAGAGAGATTTGAAATCCGAGGCTATTTTGCTTAATTCTGCTGGACTATAGCCCATGGTTTCAAAATGCACTTTTTTCCTGAATTCGCAAATGACGGTTTCTATGGTATTCATAATATCGAGCATCACTTACTGAACACAAATTTGAAAATTTAGCTCTGAGAACGAATAATTCACAAAAATAGAGAGATTTGAAATCCGAGGCTATTTTGCTTAATTCTGCTGGACTATAGCCCATGGTTTCAAAAAGCACTTTTTTCCTGAATTTGAATATGACGATTTCTATGATATTGATTATCATGAGCATCACTAACTGAACACAAATTTGAAAATTTAGCTCTGAGAACGAATAATTCACAAAAATAGAGAGATTTGAAATCCGAGGCTATTTTGCTTAATTCTGCTGGACTATAGCCCATGGTTTCAAAAAGCATTTTTTTCCTGAATTTGAATATGACGATTTCTATGATATTGATTATCATGAGCATCACTAACTGAACACAAATTTGAAAATTTAGCTCTGAGAACGAATAATTCACAAAAATAGAGAGATTTGAAATCCGAGGCTATTTTGCTTAATTCTGCTGGACTATAGCCCATGGTTTCAAAATGCACTTTTTTCCTGAATTCGCAAATGACGGTTTCTATGATATTCATAATATCGAGCATCACTTACTGAACACAAATTTGAAAATTTAGCTCTGAGAACGAATAATTCACAAAAATAGAGAGATTTGAAATCCGAGGCTATTTTGCTTAATTCTGCTGGACTATAGCCCATGGTTTCAAAAAGCATTTTTTTCCTGAATTTGAATATGACGATTTCTATGATATTGATTATCATGAGCATCACTAACTGAACACAAATTTGAAAATTTAGCTCTGAGAACGAATAATTCACAAAAATAGAGAGATTTGAAATCCGAGGCTATTTTGCTTAATTCTGCTGGACTATAGCCCATGGTTTCAAAATGCACTTTTTTCCTGAATTCGCAAATGACGGTTTCTATGGTATTCATAATATCGAGCATCACTTACTGAACACAAATTTGAAAATTTAGCTCTGAGAACGAATAATTCACAAAAATAGAGAGATTTGAAATCCGAGGCTATTTTGCTTAATTCTGCTGGACTATAGCCCATGGTTTCAAAATGCACTTTTTTCCTGAATTCGCAAATGACGGTTTCTATGGTATTCATAATATCGAGCATCACTTACTGAACACAAATTTGAAAATTTAGCTCTGAGAACGAATAATTCACAAAAATAGAGAGATTTGAAATCCGAGGCTATTTTGCTTAATTCTGCTGGACTATAGCCCATGGTTTCAAAATGCACTTTTTTCCTGAATTCGCAAATGACGATTTCTATGATATTGATTACCATTAGCATCACTTACTGAACACAAATTTGAAAATTTAGCTCTGAGAACCAATTATTGACAAAAATAGAGAGATTTGAAATCCGAGGCAATTTTGCTTAATTCTGCTGGACTATAGCCCATGGTATCAAGATGCACTTTTTTCCTGAATACGCAAATGACGATTTCTTTGATATTGATAATCATGAGCATCACTTACGAACATAAATTTGAAAATTTAGCTCTGAGAACGAATAATTCACAAAAATAGAGAGATTTGAAATCCGAGGCTATTTTGCTTAATTCTGCTGGACTATAGCCCATGGTTTCAAAATGCACTTTTTTCCTGAATTCGCAAATGACGATTTCTATGATATTGATTACCATTAGCATCACTTACTGAACACAAATTTGAAAATTTAGCTCTGAGAACCAATTATTGACAAAAATAGAGAGATTTGAAATCCGAGGCAATTTTGCTTAATTCTGCTGGACTATAGCCCATGGTTTCAAAATGCACTTTTTTCCTGAATTCGCAAATGACGATTTCTATGATATTGATTACCATTAGCATCACTTACTGAACACAAATTTGAAAATTTAGCTCTGAGAACCAATTATTGACAAAAATAGAGAGATTTGAAATCCGAGGCAATTTTGCTTAATTCTGCTGGACTATAGCCCATGGTATCAAGATGCACTTTTTTCCTGAATACGCAAATGACGATTTCTTTGATATTGATAATCATGAGCATCACTTACGAACATAAATTTGAAAATTTAGCTCTGAGAACGAATAATTCACAAAAATAGAGAGATTTGAAATCCGAGGCTATTTTGCTTAATTCTGCTGGACTATAGCCCATGGTTTCAAAATGC
Source organism: Orthonevra nobilis (assembly GCA_963555765.1). NCBI lineage: Eukaryota > Metazoa > Arthropoda > Insecta > Diptera > Syrphidae > Orthonevra > Orthonevra nobilis. The sequence continues at coordinate 32,082,090 of OY743224.1, forward strand.
ACTTTTTTCCTGAATTTGAATATGACGATTTCTATGATATTGATTATCATGAGCATCACTAACTGAACACAAATTTGAAAATTTAGCTCTGAGAACGAATAATTCACAAAAATAGAGAGATTTGAAATCCGAGGCTATTTTGCTTAATTCTGCTGGACTATAGCCCATGGTTTCAAAATGCACTTTTTTCCTGAATTCGCAAATGACGATTTCTATGATATTGATTACCATTAGCATCACTTACTGAACACAAATTTGAAAATTTAGCTCTGAGAACGAATAATTCACAAAAATAGAGAGATTTGAAATCCGAGGCTATTTTGCTTAATTCTGCTGGACTATAGCCCATGGTTTCAAAATGCACTTTTTTCCTGAATTCGCAAATGACGGTTTCTATGGTATTCATAATATCGAGCATCACTTACTGAACACAAATTTGAAAATTTAGCTCTGAGAACGAATAATTCACAAAAATAGAGAGATTTGAAATCCGAGGCTATTTTGCTTAATTCTGCTGGACTATAGCCCATGGTTTCAAAATGCACTTTTTTCCTGAATTCGCAAATGACGGTTTCTATGGTATTCATAATATCGAGCATCACTTACTGAACATAAAATTTGAAAATTTAGCTCTGAGAACGAATAATTCACAAAAATAGAGAGATTTGAAATCCGAGGCTATTTTGCTTAATTCTGCTGGACTATAGCCCATGGTTTCAAAATTCACTTTTTTCCTGAATTCGCAGATGACGATTTCAACGATATTGATAATCATGAGCATTACTTACTGAACACAAATTTGAAAATTTAGCTCTGAGAACGAATAATTCACAAAAATAGAGAGATTTGAAATCCGAGGCTATTTTGCTTAATTCTGCTGGACTATAGCCCATGGTTTCAAAAAGCATTTTTTTCCTGAATTTGAATATGACGATTTCTATGATATTGATTATCATGAGCATCACTAACTGAACACAAATTTGAAAATTTAGCTCTGAGAACGAATAATTCACAAAAATAGAGAGATTTGAAATCCGAGGCTATTTTGCTTAATTCTGCTGGACTATAGCCCATGGTTTCAAAATGCACTTTTTTCCTGAATTCGCAAATGACGGTTTCTATGGTATTCATAATATCGAGCATCACTTACTGAACACAAATTTGAAAATTTAGCTCTGAGAACGAATAATTCACAAAAATAGAGAGATTTGAAATCCGAGGCTATTTTGCTTAATTCTGCTGGACTATAGCCCATGGTTTCAAAATGCACTTTTTTCCTGAATTCGCAAATGACGATTTCTATGATATTGATTACCATTAGCATCACTTACTGAACACAAATTTGAAAATTTAGCTCTGAGAACCAATTATTGACAAAAATAGAGAGATTTGAAATCCGAGGCAATTTTGCTTAATTCTGCTGGACTATAGCCCATGGTATCAAGATGCACTTTTTTCCTGAATACGCAAATGACGATTTCTTTGATATTGATAATCATGAGCATCACTTACGAACATAAATTTGAAAATTTAGCTCTGAGAACGAATAATTCACAAAAATAGAGAGATTTGAAATCCGAGGCTATTTTGCTTAATTCTGCTGGACTATAGCCCATGGTTTCAAAATGCACTTTTTTCCTGAATTTGAATATGACGATTTCTATGATATTGATTATCATGAGCATCACTAACTGAACACAAATTTGAAAATTTAGCTCTGAGAACGAATAATTCACAAAAATAGAGAGATTTGAAATCCGAGGCTATTTTGCTTAATTCTGCTGGACTATAGCCCATGGTTTCAAAATGCACTTTTTTCCTGAATTCGCAAATGACGATTTCTATGATATTGATTACCATTAGCATCACTTACTGAACACAAATTTGAAAATTTAGCTCTGAGAACGAATAATTCACAAAAATAGAGAGATTTGAAATCCGAGGCTATTTTGCTTAATTCTGCTGGACTATAGCCCATGGTTTCAAAATGCACTTTTTTCCTGAATTCGCAAATGACGGTTTCTATGGTATTCATAATATCGAGCATCACTTACTGAACACAAATTTGAAAATTTAGCTCTGAGAACGAATAATTCACAAAAATAGAGAGATTTGAAATCCGAGGCTATTTTGCTTAATTCTGCTGGACTATAGCCCATGGTTTCAAAATGCACTTTTTTCCTGAATTCGCAAATGACGGTTTCTATGGTATTCATAATATCGAGCATCACTCACTGAACATAAAATTTGAAAATTTAGCTCTGAGAACGAATAATTCACAAAAATAGAGAGATTTGAAATCCGAGGCTATTTTGCTTAATTCTGCTGGACTATAGCCCATGGTTTCAAAATTCACTTTTTTCCTGAATTCGCAGATGACGATTTCAACGATATTGATAATCATGAGCATTACTTACTGAACACAAATTTGAAAATTTAGCTCTGAGAACGAATAATTCACAAAAATAGAGAGATTTGAAATCCGAGGCTATTTTGCTTTATTCTGCTGGACTATAGCCCATGGTTTCAAGATGCACTTTTTTCCTGAATACGCAAATGACGATTTCTTTGATATTGATAATCATGAGCATCACTTACGAACACAAATTTGAAAATTTAGCTCTGAGAACGAATAATTCACAAAAATAGAGAGATTTGAAATCCGAGGCTATTTTGCTTAATTCTGCTGGACTATAGCCCATGGTTTCAAGATGCACTTTTTTCCTGAATACGCAAATGACGATTTCTTTGATATTGATAATCATGAGCATCACTTACGAACACAAATTTGAAAATTTAGCTCTGAGAACGAATAATTCACAAAAATAGAGAGATTTGAAATCCGAGGCAATTTTGCTTAATTCTGCTGGACTATAGCCCATGGTATCAAGATGCACTTTTTTCCTGAATACGCAAATGACGATTTCTTTGATATTGATAATCATGAGCATCACTTACGAACACAAATTTGAAAATTTAGCTCTGAGAACGAATAATTCACAAAAATAGAGAGATTTGAAATCCGAGGCAATTTTGCTTAATTCTGCTGGACTATAGCCCATGGTATCAAGATGCACTTTTTTCCTGAATACGCAAATGACGATTTCTATGATATTGATTATCATGAGCATCACTAACTGAACACAAATTTGAAAATTTAGCTCTGAGAACGAATAATTCACAAAAATAGAGAGATTTGAAATCCGAGGCTATTTTGCTTAATTCTGCTGGACTATAGCCCATGGTTTCAAAATGCACTTTTTTCCTGAATTCGCAAATGACGATTTCTATGATATTGATTACCATTAGCATCACTTACTGAACACAAATTTGAAAATTTAGCTCTGAGAACGAATAATTCACAAAAATAGAGAGATTTGAAATCCGAGGCTATTTTGCTTAATTCTGCTGGACTATAGCCCATGGTTTCAAAATGCACTTTTTTCCTGAATTCGCAAATGACGGTTTCTATGGTATTCATAATATCGAGCATCACTTACTGAACACAAATTTGAAAATTTAGCTCTGAGAACGAATAATTCACAAAAATAGAGAGATTTGAAATCCGAGGCTATTTTGCTTAATTCTGCTGGACTATAGCCCATGGTTTCAAAATTCACTTTTTTCCTGAATTCGCAGATGACGATTTCAACGATATTGATAATCATGAGCATTACTTACTGAACACAAATTTGAAAATTTAGCTCTGAGAACGAATAATTCACAAAAATAGAGAGATTTGAAATCCGAGGCTATTTTGCTTTATTCTGCTGGACTATAGCCCATGGTTTCAAGATGCACTTTTTTCCTGAATACGCAAATGACGATTTCTTTGATATTGATAATCATGAGCATCACTTACGAACACAAATTTGAAAATTTAGCTCTGAGAACGAATAATTCACAAAAATAGAGAGATTTGAAATCCGAGGCTATTTTGCTTAATTCTGCTGGACTATAGCCCATGGTTTCAAAATTCACTTTTTTCCTGAATTCGCAGATGACGATTTCAACGATATTGATAATCATGAGCATTACTTACTGAACACAAATTTGAAAATTTAGCTCTGAGAACGAATAATTCACAAAAATAGAGAGATTTGAAATCCGAGGCTATTTTGCTTTATTCTGCTGGACTATAGCCCATGGTTTCAAAATGCACTTTTTTCCTGAATTTGAATATGACGATTTCTATGATATTGATTACCATTAGCATCACTTACTGAACACAAATTTGAAAATTTAGCTCTGAGAACGAATAATTCACAAAAATAGAGAGATTTGAAATCCGAGGCTATTTTGCTTAATTCTGCTGGACTATAGCCCATGGTTTCAAAATTCACTTTTTTCCTGAATTCGCAGATGACGATTTCAACGATATTGATAATCATGAGCATTACTTACTGAACACAAATTTGAAAATTTAGCTCTGAGAACGAATAATTCACAAAAATAGAGAGATTTGAAATCCGAGGCTATTTTGCTTTATTCTGCTGGACTATAGCCCATGGTTTCAAGATGCACTTTTTTCCTGAATACGCAAATGACGATTTCTTTGATATTGATAATCATGAGCATCACTTACGAACACAAATTTGAAAATTTAGCTCTGAGAACGAATAATTCACAAAAATAGAGAGATTTGAAATCCGAGGCTATTTTGCTTAATTCTGCTGGACTATAGCCCATGGTTTCAAGATGCACTTTTTTCCTGAATACGCAAATGACGATTTCTTTGATATTGATAATCATGAGCATCACTTACGAACACAAATTTGAAAATTTAGCTCTGAGAACGAATAATTCACAAAAATAGAGAGATTTGAAATCCGAGGCTATTTTGCTTAATTCTGCTGGACTATAGCCCATGGTTTCAAAATGCACTTTTTTCCTGAATACGCAAATGACGATTTCTTTGATATTGATAATCATGAGCATCACTTACGAACACAAATTTGAAAATTTAGCTCTGAGAACGAATAATTCACAAAAATAGAGAGGTTTGAAATCCGAGGCTATTTTGCTTAATTCTGCTGGACTATAGCCCATGGTTTCAAAATTCACTTTTTTCCTGAATTCGCAGATGACGATTTCAACGATATTGATAATCATGAGCATCACTTACTGAACACAAATTTGAAAATTTAGCTCTGAGAACGAATAATTCACAAAAATAGAGAGATTTGAAATCCGAGGCTATTTTGCTTAATTCTGCTGGACTATAGCCCATGGTTTCAAAATGCACTTTTTTCCTGAATTCGCAAATGACGATTTCTATGATATGGATAATCACAAGCATCACTTACTGAACACAAATTTGAAAATTTAGCTCTGAGAACCAATTATTGACAAAAATAGAGAGATTTGAAATCCGAGGCTATTTTGCTTAATTCTGCTGGACTATAGCCCATGGTTTCAAAATGCACTTTTTTTCCTGAATTCGCAAATGACGGTTTCTATGGTATTCATAATATCGAGCATCACTTACTGAACATAAAATTTGAAAATTTAGCTCTGAGAACGAATAATTCACAAAAATAGAGAGATTTGATATCAGAGGCTATTTTGCTTAATTCTGCTGGACTATAGCCCATGGTTTCAAAATGCACTTTTTTCCTGAATTCGCAAATGACGATTTCTAAAATATTTTTAATCACGAGCATCACTACCTGAACACAAATTTGAAAATTTAGCTCTGAGAACGAATAATTCACAAAAATAGAGAGATTTGAAATCCGAGGCTATTTTGCTTAATTCTGCTGGACTATAGCCCATGGTTTCAAAATGCACTTTTTTCCTGAATACGCAAATGACGATTTCTTTGATATTGATAATCATGAGCATCACTTACGAACACAAATTTGAAAATTTAGCTCTGAGAACGAATAATTCACAAAAATAGAGAGGTTTGAAATCCGAGGCTATTTTGCTTAATTCTGCTGGACTATAGCCCATGGTTTCAAAATTCACTTTTTTCCTGAATTCGCAGATGACGATTTCAACGATATTGATAATCATGAGCATCACTTACTGAACACAAATTTGAAAATTTAGCTCTGAGAACGAATAATTCACAAAAATAGAGAGATTTGAAATCCGAGGCTATTTTGCTTAATTCTGCTGGACTATAGCCCATGGTTTCAAAATGCACTTTTTTCCTGAATTCGCAAATGACGATTTCTATGATATGGATAATCACAAGCATCACTTACTGAACACAAATTTGAAAATTTAGCTCTGAGAACCAATTATTGACAAAAATAGAGAGATTTGAAATCCGAGGCTATTTTGCTTAATTCTGCTGGACTATAGCCCATGGTTTCAAAATGCACTTTTTTCCTGAATTCGCAAATGACGGTTTCTATGGTATTCATAATATCGAGCATCACTTACTGAACATAAAATTTGAAAATTTAGCTCTGAGAACGAATAATTCACAAAAATAGAGAGATTTGATATCAGAGGCTATTTTGCTTTATTCTGCTGGAGTATAGCCCATGGTTTCAAAATTCACTTTTTTCCTGAATTCGCAGATGACGATTTCAACGATATTGATAATCATGAGCATTACTTACTGAACACAAATTTGAAAATTTAGCTCTGAGAACGAATAATTCACAAAAATAGAGAGATTTGAAATCCGAGGCTATTTTGCTTTATTCTGCTGGACTATAGCCCATGGTTTCAAGATGCACTTTTTTCCTGAATACGCAAATGACGATTTCTTTGATATTGATAATCATGAGCATCACTTACGAACACAAATTTGAAAATTTAGCTCTGAGAACGAATAATTCACAAAAATAGAGAGATTTGAAATCCGAGGCTATTTTGCTTAATTCTGCTGGACTATAGCCCATGGTTTCAAGATGCACTTTTTTCCTGAATACGCAAATGACGATTTCTTTGATATTGATAATCATGAGCATCACTTACGAACACAAATTTGAAAATTTAGCTCTGAGAACGAATAATTCACAAAAATAGAGAGATTTGAAATCCGAGGCTATTTTGCTTAATTCTGCTGGACTATAGCCCATGGTTTCAAAATGCACTTTTTTCCTGAATACGCAAATGACGATTTCTTTGATATTGATAATCATGAGCATCACTTACGAACACAAATTTGAAAATTTAGCTCTGAGAACGAATAATTCACAAAAATAGAGAGGTTTGAAATCCGAGGCTATTTTGCTTAATTCTGCTGGACTATAGCCCATGGTTTCAAAATTCACTTTTTTCCTGAATTCGCAGATGACGATTTCAACGATATTGATAATCATGAGCATCACTTACTGAACACAAATTTGAAAATTTAGCTCTGAGAACGAATAATTCACAAAAATAGAGAGATTTGAAATCCGAGGCTATTTTGCTTAATTCTGCTGGACTATAGCCCATGGTTTCAAAATGCACTTTTTTCCTGAATTCGCAAATGACGATTTCTATGATATGGATAATCACAAGCATCACTTACTGAACACAAATTTGAAAATTTAGCTCTGAGAACCAATTATTGACAAAAATAGAGAGATTTGAAATCCGAGGCTATTTTGCTTAATTCTGCTGGACTATAGCCCATGGTTTCAAAATGCACTTTTTTCCTGAATTCGCAAATGACGATTTCTAAAATATTTTTAATCACGAGCATCACTACCTGAACACAAATTTGAAAATTTAGCTCTGAGAACGAATAATTCACAAAAATAGAGAGATTTGATATCAGAGGCTATTTTGCTTAATTCTGCTGGACTATAGCCCATGGTTTCAAAATGCACTTTTTTCCTGAATTCGCAAATGACGATTTCTAAAATATTTTTAATCACGAGCATCACTACCTGAACACAAATTTGAAAATTTAGCTCTGAGAACGAATAATTCACAAAAATAGAGAGATTTGAAATCCGAGGCTATTTTGCTTAATTCTGCTGGACTATAGCCCATGGTTTCAAAATGCACTTTTTTCCTGAATACGCAAATGGACGATTTCTTTGATATTGATAATCATGAGCATCACTTACGAACACAAATTTGAAAATTTAGCTCTGAGAACGAATAATTCACAAAAATAGAGAGGTTTGAAATCCGAGGCTATTTTGCTTAATTCTGCTGGACTATAGCCCATGGTTTCAAAATTCACTTTTTTCCTGAATTCGCAGATGACGATTTCAACGATATTGATAATCATGAGCATCACTTACTGAACACAAATTTGAAAATTTAGCTCTGAGAACGAATAATTCACAAAAATAGAGAGATTTGAAATCCGAGGCTATTTTGCTTAATTCTGCTGGACTATAGCCCATGGTTTCAAATGCACTTTTTTCCTGAATTCGCAAATGACGATTTCTATGATATGGATAATCACAAGCATCACTTACTGAACACAAATTTGAAAATTTAGCTCTGAGAACCAATTATTGACAAAAATAGAGAGATTTGAAATCCGAGGCTATTTTGCTTAATTCTGCTGGACTATAGCCCATGGTTTCAAAATGCACTTTTTTCCTGAATTCGCAAATGACGGTTTCTATGGTATTCATAATATCGAGCATCACTTACTGAACATAAAATTTGAAAATTTAGCTCTGAGAACGAATAATTCACAAAAATAGAGAGATTTGATATCAGAGGCTATTTTGCTTAATTCTGCTGGACTATAGCCCATGGTTTCAAAATGCACTTTTTTCCTGAATTCGCAAATGACGATTTCTAAAATATTTTTAATCACGAGCATCACTACCTGAACACAAATTTGAAAATTTAGCTCTGAGAACGAATAATTCACAAAAATAGAGAGATTTGAAATCCGAGGCTATTTTGCTTAATTCTGCTGGACTATAGCCCATGGTTTCAAAATGCACTTTTTTCCTGAATTCGCATCTGACGATTTCTATGATATTGATTGATGAGCATCACGTACTGAACGCAGATTTGAAAATTGGTTTGGGTGCGAGTAGGTCTGCCCAAACTATGAACTTCCCATCTCAAGATAAAAAAAATGGGAAAGACTTACAGGGTTCACATTTCTGAAACAATTTTCAAGGAACTTCCGTGGAAATTTGGATCAGGAAATAGAGAATGTATGAAATGTCCTCAACTTAATACTGTTTTATCCTTTTGGTAGTCTCTACAGTTAGTAACTTACTAAATTTAGTCAATTGGCTAAATAAACATAATGTTGATGAAACTTTTGTCATTAAAACTGAACAGAAAAAAAAAAATTTATATGAATTTGTCCGGAAACTTATGAACGGCAGTGTATTTATGCATATTTTTTTATCTGATAAAGTAGCTGTAAACTATGAATTTAATTAATTTTGAACTTTTTTTATTGGAAAACTAAATTGGTTTTAATTGAAGAAGTGAAAATGTTCCTTTTTTTGACAGCTTTTTCGTCATAAAATTCAAACCACCCTGTGAAATTTAACCAAAAGCTTTTCTGGTGATCTTTATGCACACACGCTTCGAATGAAACCAATTTGGCTTCGATAGCTTGATTTGTTCTCGAGTTAGGCTGTACGGAAGAATCCGCACAAACGTACGTACACACACACACAGACATCTTTCTAAAAACGATGGAATCCGACTACTGGGACCGCTAAACATGAAGAAATTTAAAAATTTTGAATTTCGAAAATCGGACCGATTACAAGAACTTCCTAATGGGAAGTTAAAAATAATTCGAAGGCGTTATCCGCAAGCCCGGACGCAAGTTATGCCCTTCTTATATTTGTCTATATTTCTCCTTAATCATGATTTCAACGATATGGATGAGGTCCAAACCAGTGTCCGAAAAAAAACATCTCAAGACTATTAAGAAACCTCTTACGTTCTTGGAACAGCAGAACTAGAGACCATCTTTCCATCAACAATTATTTTCATAGTTAAGCGTCTTGACTTCTTTAGAAGCCATAAAAAAAGGTAAAGATCTGTGTATGCATTAAGAAGCAAAAAGCATTTTTCATCGTCGTAACTGAAACTTGTAATCACGAGCTCTGCTCAGATTTCTTCAGCTGGGAGGAATCTATTTATATATTATATGGTCTGCTGATCTTGATGCTACTGCTTCAATTAAGCCTGTTCAACAATACCATAAAGAAAATATATTTAAATCGGCTCTCGATTGCAAGCCGTAGTTTCCAATGATAGTATGACAGCTGAACAAACTTGAAAAACATTTTTTTCTGTCATAATTTCATCTTCGCTTCGGAATAAGGAAGGTCGCAACGATCACATGACAGCGTATCACCAAGCTGGAATCCAGTACAAGTCTGCAAAAACTCGAATGGGTTCGTGGTCTTATCTCCACAGTACATCCCGTGTTATCGGGAATTGTGCGACTTATCCGGATCTGTTTTTCTAAGGATCCCGAATTCGGCCAACCATTGTATCTTCGGATTTGAAGTTGGTGATTGTATTGGATTGTAAGTCGTCAACCTTTTTCAGGAATGTAAAAATTATGTGAGAATTCCAAGTGTCTATCTATGGACGGACGGACTGCGGGGCTTCTTTGAGATTTTTTATAGCACATAAGATGTTTTTGTTAAAGAACAATCTTTAAGATAAAATATAAAACACGCTATCAACCAATTTACTTCATTTCAAATACAATTGGACACTTGCAACCAAGTCTAGATTATCTGTAGACATCATTTCATCAACTTACTCTGAATAGACTCATAGAATAATTGTGACCTCGTGTAAATCCCAATGTGGCTTCCAAACGAATTGCTTCCACCGCCAGGACGAACAAATTCAACCAATGGCACATTGTCTACCCCACCTTTCTTTACATACATTTTGCATTAAAACTTAACGCTTCGTTAAATTTATTTAATTAGTGGCTGAGTTCTTTTTATTTCTAGGTTCTGAGGATTTTGCACAAATCCTGCAGCATTCGGGCGTACAACCGCACCCAAATTGTTGGCGGTTGCTCATTTTTTGGCACTCTCTGGTTAGAGGGTTCATCCTCAGTCAGTTCAGAGATAGATTTGCTGAATGCGTTTCGACAACCACTGCGGTTTTGTGCTTCACTGACGATGTTACACCCGGTGTGGCTTTGGTTATATGCAACATTAAATGTACGGATAAGGCTGCGTTGCCCTGCCCCAAGGTTTTCTTTAATAAATGTTAAATCAATAAGTAGAGAGGTCCTTTCTGAAGGTATTTTCCATTAATTTTTTTTTTATGGAATTTTTATAAACTCCTTGTATTTGCCTGGAAAGGCTGTAAAAACAATCCTGCGATTGATGAAGTGAAAACTAATTGACCAGACGATGTTTGGAGTTCTTCGGGCGGAAAATTTTGATTGGTTTATTTATTCACCGTTAAAACACAACAAATAAAATTCGCTTCACTGAATATTGAAGTAGTATTATGATGAGGCTTGCTCCCTTGTAAAACAAAAGAAAACATTATTCATTTAGTCGAAAAACAGTCCATTTCGGTATGTTTTAATTGTTCGAAAATGTAAGTATTTTAAGCTCGGCCAATAACTCGAACATTTGGCTTAAAGAACGTGAGATCCCCAGGAGTTTATTAAACTCTTTTCGCCCTAAACTGGCTTAATAAGTGATATAATATAAATCAGTAAATCAGCAAATAATTCTGATTTGCTGATTTACCAGCTCGGTCCTTCTTTTATCCCGGGTACACTGCTTCTAGTTGTTTATGCTAAATGGTGCGAAAGGTTGATCCTGGGGGTTGTGATGCTTAGAATCCCACTGCTGTACAGCATAGCATGCGGTATTAAGATCTTTTTGTTCTCAAATAATAGTGTCACTAACTATTCTTCCGAATTTGTTATAGCCAAGTTTTGTGAACAAATCCACATCGAGGTACATCTCATGGAGCTGACGTTTGATTTTTTCATTTATACACCATCCTCATATTTTTTTTAATATCTACCCCAGCTCAAGTGGCCGATTTTGCGGTCTGAAGGTATAGACCTGTAGCATCGTGGGGAGTTAGATTAAACTAACAGACATATCTCTTTTAGGAAAATACGCCTTCTAAGCCAAATTAGAGGTGGACATTCACAAAGAATGTGAACAACCGTTTCGTCGTCTTCTAAACAGAGTCGGCATTCGGTGGCTGTACTGAGTCCTAATTTGGTTAGATGAGATCTCAAGCGGCAATGGCATGAGAGAAGGCTCAATAGCTTTCGAATGGTCTCCTTGTTGAGTTTGAAGATTTCAATGTCCGATTATAATAAATAAGATTGTCGGAGTCAAGGTAGATTTCTCCAGTGGGCAATACGTGGCTTGTTTTCCCAATTATTGGTCAGACCTACCATGGAAAGGTTCCGGACTAGTGAACGCGTTTTTGAAACAGCCCTGGATAGTTCGTCAGCAATTTCATTGCCTTTTATTCTATGATGACCTGGAACCCATCGAAACCTTACTTTGTTACGTTGGATTAGGCATTGGCATCTTAGCAGCTTTTGACAGATTTTGATTCCTTAAGATTGGATGATACGAGATATGAGTATAACAATTTTGGCCCCTTTTTCGCCTTTTGAATGGTTTTAAATGGCGCAGGATTCGATGGCTTGTAGCTCAGCCTGGAAAACCCATGGATGTTTTCCCATGGGTATAGAGATTTTAGTGTTGGGTCCATAGACACCGGCACCTTCTCCATAAACTACTTCGAAAGCTTTATCCGTGTAGCACATTGCACCGAGTTTTTTCAATCTTCAGATGACACAGTTGATTCAGTTTGAGGGATCATATGATCATAGAAAATATAGGATCGCCTTTGAAGTTCGGACATATCTACCTCCAAGACATTGTTTGATCCACCCTTAAATGTTTGATGATTTGGTGTTTGAAAAGCTCTGATGATGATGATCACAGTCTGTGGCTGGTATAAGCTATCGAAAAATGCTCCTCTTTTCGATGACAAGGTTTTCTTCACCGTTTCGGAGAGCCCGCGGTTCGGTCAATAATTATTTGGCGATGTTAAAAATCGTTCCTGGCGAGGATAGTATAAGAGAGCCAAGAGAGGATAGATTTCATTCCAGGACTATGGATATTTTGGTATAAGCCAATACTTCAGTATCCAGGAAAAATCGGTCAGTCTCAAGAAACCTTCCAATAGGATTGCGTAACGACCGAGACAAGCCACTCATTAAATAGTCTGCATGTCCGAACATTCTGAGGAATCAAAATTAACTCATACAACTTCCTTATTTCAGTCAGTGTCAAAAAGATAATTTTTCAGAGTCTTAGAAAGCTGGAAACCGTCATAAAGAGATTCAACATTAATAGGACGCAACTAAAAGATACCACCTTAAGAGCTCGCACACCGCCAAATTAAACGTAAAAATATAGCTTTAGAGCAATCAGATCTGCCACCTCTGACTAATAAGTTGTATCCGGCAAATAAGGGTAAAACTGTGCCTTAAGGAAGAGTGCAAACTAGGTCATGCAGCTTAACCAGAGGTGCACAAGCCGGGACTTTATAACTCATGAGCTTAACGAGCAAAAGAGAACGCTTTTCTGAAAAAAAAATAGCACGAGAATCACTGGAGCAATCGTATAAAAACAGGAGTGAAGTTCGTAAATTTGCTAACAGTACAGGATGAATCTGGAGTTCTTGTAGCAGAGTATATGAGCATATAAAAAGACCAACGGCGGTATCACTGTAGCGAAAAACTAACGTGACGACGAATATCGATGCCAGACACCAATAAACAAGGACGAGAAATCGTGAAAAGACAAATAAAATTTTTGTAAGGGTCATGATGTCGACTCCTTTTCAAATGTATGGTCGGGTGAATGTACGTCCAGAGAGGGCCCTTTAAACTACTCCATCTATAGTGTGTTAAGTCTATTAGATCTTTTTTTTCGTTGCCATTGAATTGGATAAAACCACGCGTCAATAGCTTGATTGATCTTTATCAGTGCATTTTTAGAATAGTAAAGTATTCAATCGATGAAATTTTCACACTACCGTAGGTCTCGGGAGAAACCAAAGCTTTTCGAATCACAACCTGTTCAGAGATCTCGTTTCGCCGAAAACTAAATGTGCAATCGTGGGAGAGAAGACATTTTCCAACAAAGCTTTTTAAATATTCATACCCCTTGTATACTGGAAGTACTGATTGCTGCATTATCTCGTTGATTGAGATGGCTTACAATCCAACAACCGATGTTTGCTGTCGACACAGTCTACCCTTTGTCAAAACACGAATTGACGCTCTTCACAAAATTATTGACTCGGAAACAATAGACAGGGCTTACAGGGCTATGTGCAATAGCCAGGCTTTTGTGGCCAGTCATCGACGCTCATAGATCCAGAGAGCTCATTAACTTTATTCGAAAGGATATCCGTCTCGTCTCAAGCTTAATGACAGGCCATTGTACCATCGGCACTCATACGGAGCAACTCGTCGAAGAATTAGAATCTTGACGGTTACTTTCTCAATGTGCTGGGCGACCTGGGTAATGCTGAACGTAGACTCCTTTTGAGATTCACTCTTTTAAGTGGATGGCTCAACAGTAAGCCGTTAATTTTCTTTCTTCCACAGATACATCTCAACTATGGGCACAATGGACCCATGGTGATCTAAGTGAGTCGCAGGACATCATATTAACCTAACCTAACCAACTGTCGAAACATTGAGTAGTTGCTTTTCAAAATTGCTGAAGAGTCGGAAGGTGATCCATTAAGAGAACGCACGTTTTCCATGTGGAAGCATCAGATCAGCAGCAATTGTTGATTCTTTGAATGGTCGACCAGCAAAAGCAGTGTGCCAAAGTGCTCTAGCTCAATGCTGGAGTTTGGAAGTTCGTGTTGTCAAAATAAAAGTTTGTGTGGATAATGACTCATTCGCTCTATTGCACATTTGTAACACTGACAGCAGGATGATGATTCCATTTTACAAAAACAGATTTGATGTTGAATAAAATACTGTGAATTAAATGAATGCAAATAAGTTGTTATCAAATTCTCCGTCCCAATTCGGATTCCATCCACTGAGAAACTTATTCCAAAATAATTTTGTGTCTCAATCCACTAAACGAATTTTTAATTCTTCCCCTTATCATTCTGCTTGCTTTGTACAAAACGCACTATAAGGGTAGTCGTAATCCCTTCAGATTGAGCAAACTATAACATAAAAAAAATATCTGGCTATCTACTATTTCTGTTTTAACTTGAATAGCTGAGGTCTATAACTACTTCTTCGCTGTTCGGTGATCACAAATGTAAACATGGTGCTTTGTGCTTTTGATGACTCACCAGAATCTCAAAAAAAAAAATCGTGCTTATAGTGAAGTAGTAAAGATTATCAACTTCCTTTATACTCGTTAAAAACAAAACACCATTTCTTCCCATACAGAGTCCAATTTCCAGCAGAGCCCGAATGTTCCCCACAATCAGCTGATTAGTATGCTTCCAAGGACATCATCCTCCTATGCCAACTACATTGGTAATTATCATTACTGGATTCGTTTCGTTTCGCTTGTCTATGCGTGGATGATGTTAAACCAACGCCAGAGTCTCCCTTCTGTTCCCGTCCATGTTCGCTGTGAAGTATATTCGCAAATATCGAATTTATCCCATTATCCTGGAAGGATGTAGCTGTAATCTATTTCCTTATAATTTCTTGGTAAACACAACGCCAAAGTGGCCATCATCATTGCCGCATTGATATTCCGTCGAAGGCACATCACCAAGGCGGCACCGAATCCCATCGTCTATCTCTTTATATCCTTTAATACAAGCCAAGCAGGATTATTTCGCTTGATTGGAATATCCCATTCATGGACTCTGTAAATAAGTTGTATTCACTGCCATCGATTCCATTATGCTGAAGGACGATGATGGTTTATTTATATTATGTATTTTGTCTCCTTTGGATGTAGTTTGAGGTGTGACAAAGGTAGGATCTATGTCTTGTCGTATGCGAGCGAGCATTGTGTCTGCTTTTCATGTCCCGAATGCCACCCAAAAAAAAACTAAATGGGGCGTATTTTTTACGATGTCTTAATGCAATTTATATTGAAGCGAAACAACTTGTACGTAATCCTTTAAATTCAAAAGAAAATTGTTCGCCAGAGACTAATAAAATCAACGACGTGGAACTTTCATGATGGCTCTACGACTGCCGGGATTCTGGTTTCCGGGGTGGGGGTCGAAATCAAAGATTCTGAATGCCTTTGCAAAAAGGATTTAGTGCGGGTAAGGATACGAATGGAGGACAGTAGGAGAGATTGGCATTGGATAAAAGAGCTCATGATGTTGATGATGGTGATGACTGTGATGGGGTTAGAGGGTATTATGTATTAATCGGTTTGTAGCTGAGTAAGAGGGTAAGATGGGTGCGTGCTGCGTGCTCAGATTGCTGAAAAGGATCGTTTTTTTGCTCAGAAGACAAAGGGTAAGTTTTAGAAATGTGTATGTGATTGCTATCGAAATGAAATGTCGAAACAGAAATTCTGTACTTATGTCAATATTTTGTATGTTAAAGAATTGTTTTATTAAATTCAGAATGCCTCTTTGTGTTGGAATGACTATTGTCACACGAAGATGAAAATATAATGTCCGAATGCTGGTCTTGTTTTAAGCTTCGACGGACGACATAACCAACAAGTCTTATAGAAGTTTTTTTCAGCCTAAAAAAAAACATGAATTCGAACTTCGATAAGGAGAGAATCGAAAGCATTCATCGAAGTTGTGCCTTCTTACAATTCTCGATAAAAACACAATTGGAGACTCAAAATTATTTTATCTGCTCAAAAGACTAAAGCGACGATTTATGAAACTAGTTTTTAAGATTTTAAAGTCTTGAATGTGAAGTTTCATTCACTACACTGAAAAACTGACTGCCAAACTTAGCCCTTAGATAAAAACTTAAACTATTAATTATTATTTATTAATTATTATTAAATTGATTTTATTATTTTCAAAATTATTGGTAAATGTATGCGAATATGTTGTTTTGATCAATTTGCATATCGAAGATTTGGATGATTTTCTTATGGATTTTTTTTATTTATTTATTCATCCCAACATCTTTTACAATAAGCTTACAGCCAATAATAGTAAAATTTATTGTTTATCTTAATAACTAACAAAAAACTTCATTTATGCAAATTAAAGTATTTTTAGCTTACAATTAACATTAAAGTAAATGACAATTTAAAATAAAAATGAAAATGAAAATGAAAATGAAAAGAAATACAACAAAATATAAATTATACCTCGAAATATAATAAATTATCTCTTGAAAAAGTTTCGAAACTAAGAACTATCAACCATATACCCGAAAGTTACTCTATCAAATTGGATTGTGCCTCGCATTCTACGTATGCTTATGGGAAATAAGTCACACTGCTTGATAGTACAAACAAGAAACTGACTTTCTTTATTACGACAAGTATATCTTTGTGAAATCAGAACATATGAGGGAGATGAAGCAAAAAAGGTATGATGGACTTTTATTCATTATTATTTTGTTTGACATTTTAAGGGTACCTACCTTTAAAAAGTTCAATAAACTAAATCCCAATATTTATATATTGTGGCCCGAAACATGGTCAAAACGTGTTAGATTGAACATATATTTGACAATATTATTAAAAGCTACATTTAGTCTTCGTTTTATATCTGCACTGAGTACACAACTTATTTCGCATCAATAAGAAATAATCGGCATTATTAAGTCTTATTAAGTCTCTTATTAAGGCTAATTGCAATTTTAAAGGTTTTTTGACAACGAAAGACTGCGCACGGAAGCTTATTTGGAATCAAACCAAATTCCTAAGTTTTTAGCGGTCTCAACATATTCGACTAAGTGCAAAATTGGAAAATAAGTTTTGTCTAATTGCTTTTTGTAGACCACTATGCATTTGGATTTTTTTTGGGCTTAGAAAAAGGTTATTGCTTTCTGACCATAGTCTAATATTTTCAAGATCCCTATTTAGTCTCCACACCCCGTTCTCGATCATTCCAAGCTTGCAGCTGAGGTGATTTTGATAAGTTTTGTAAAACATTTGGCAGATCATTTATGAACATAATAAACAAAAGCGGGCCTAATATGGATCCTTGTAGTACATCGGATTCAAGATCTACAAAGCGCGACACATCTTTTCCTGCATTAAATGCCTATGACCTCCCAGTGAGGTAGGTAAATATTAACTTAGCGGCGGTATCAGAAAAAGTAAATATATCTTAAGTTTTTGGATCTGAATTCGACAGTATCAAATGCCTTCGAAAAATCAAGGAGACAAAGGAACGGTACTAAGTCGTGATCCATAGAGTTTCGAGGGTCATCGGAGAATTTTTAAAGAGCTGATACACAACCGTGCTTCGCTCTTAATCCTGAGTGATAGTCACACAAAAACTTCTTCTTATTTAAAAAATGTGAAATGTGTGAAAAAGCTTTTCGAGAACCTTCGGCAAGAACGGAAAAATGGATGTGGGTCTATGCTCTATTTCAGAATAGGTATCACTTTTGCGACTTTCCACACCAAAGGAAAAGAACTTGTCAAAATAATTGAATTAAAATATGAAGAATAACTGGCAGTATATGTGGCAGAATCATTTTTACGAAATTAGGTTCCACCTCATCAAATCCCATAGCATTCGAACGATATCTAGTATAGCCTTTACAACATTCTAACAAAGAAACAATCATTCAAGTCGTTAAACGTGGCAAAAAAATATCATGAAACAAATATTGAGAAAGAAGCCGGTAAAAAAAAATATTTTTCCAAAACTTTAGAAAAATATCGAACTGAGTTTTAAATTTTTAAAAATTACTTCACTCATTACTTTCACGATATTCGCCGTAACTATGTGAGAAAAGAAATTGACAATCATTTCTGATATCTACCAGTCGAGTCAAAATTATAACTGAGGTAAGAGGTGGCTGTCAACCCACCATTGATGTCTTGGGATAAAATCTCTTGTCTACCCATTAGTTCTCAAAAATAGAAGTTTGGATCAGTCGAGGTTAGGAACACTTACTTCCTCGAGGGGGTGTAAATACCTTTCAGTATTCTTCGCAGAGACAAGGAAACTAGAGATCTCAATATCGATTAAATCATTCTTCAGGAGGATGTGACGGCCTCTGATGAAGATCTTTTTTCTTCAAAGTAATGATAACATTTCGTCAGCAGCACAGTTACATCAAGTTTTTTGGCTGAAAGTGTTTTGTGGAATTTTAACAATGGCGAGTCTCCGTGTGGTCGACCAACAATAACATCGGTGGTCTCGCTGTAGTGATTTCTGTACCAGCTTTGTAAGCTGGAATTTCAAAGCACATGTTGCCAAAATAACAGTTTGTGAGCATGAACAAATTGCATGCCGTCTTTTCTGCTTAAATATAGCAAGAATGCCAGTAAATTTCTCCACGAACAGGATCAGTTAGGTTACATGGCAACTTTCAGAAAAATCTAAAACTGTGCTTGTGACAAACCCACATTTCAAAAGAAATTCTAGTTAAAAATGCAGGTAGAACAAGAGGAGATTCGCCACTTAAAAATCCACCATCTGAAGCACGACTTTGAGCTTATCAAAGATTCCATTTCTTAAAGATCCATTGCGTTCCGAGATTCGCAGAAATATGATTTAACACCAAGATACAGAAACGTCTAAAATTCTCGAAACAGTTAAAAAATTGTTAGATTTTTATAACTTTAGACGCATATATCCTAAGTTCACCCTTTCTAACAATGGCATACAACTCAACCTCGAGGCAGGAGCATATTGACCAAGGCAAAGAAGATTATTTTTTCGTCATCGTATTCGACAAAGACCGCAGAATCAGAAAAGACTTTATGACATTAAGTAAAAATCCGACAACATAACCTTTCAAGCTGATGACTTTGAATGCAAGAAAAATTGAAATTGAATCCGTAGTTCGGGTATTTTCGAACAGCTTTCTCTATATACATATAGTACATACATACAATCTACAGCCTGGTTCAATATGAAAACCAAAGTGCCAATCTTTCAGCACGGTTCTTTTAACATGGAAGTTAACTCGCCGAGATGACCGATGCGTGTGCGATAAGGAGCCTTATACATTTTTAGCACTCACTTAGATGAAAGATCCCACGTGTAAAAGAGGTCCGTAGCTTAGGTATGAGCATAAATTTATATTAAATGTCTGAGAAACTTTTACAAAAAGAGATTTGAGTGATTAATTTAAGCAGTTTCCTGTTCTATGCTTCAGAAAACAACATCAAAAAATGGAAAACCAATTTCCAATGAATTGTGGTATGAAAGTGTTGAGTTTCATTTGAGTTCAAAGCCTGCAATTTGAAAAATGAGGAAACATGAGCTGGAAGATTAATAAATAAATTTATCCTTATTCAGTAGAAAATTTGGATATTCAACCAATCCCTGTTCGCAATATAACTATTCTTTAAACCTTTAAATCACCTTCTTACTAATCGAAGACATTAAATAAATAGATAATGATTGTAAAAAAGCGCCTCATGTTTACCCTAGTACAGGACATTCCTGTCCCATTAATAAATCTCAGTCCCTTATAGATTCAAAAAAAAAAAAAAAAATACTTTCGGTCACCCTCTCGTTTGGCAAAAGGACAATTTACAGCCGGATGATTCTAATTAAAATATAATTATCTTCTAGCGCCTTAAAATCTTCATTCTCCTTCCACTGGCTATATCCATCGCGCCTTCGCCATCCCCATTGTAAAAACCCAGAAACCATGGTGCGCCTTTTCCTTTTTTTTTTGCAAATCAGATCTCCATAAAATTAAGAACACTGGTGATAAAGAATTTTAATTATTGCAGACGCCTTCCTTGCAGACGACAGACGACGGCGACGATTCAAGACAAGGAAAAAAATCAAAAAAAAAAGGCAAGAGGATGGACGACCAAGATTATGTCCATTACAGTGGCGGTTCCGGCGAGTGCCTTCATTAGAATATCAAACGATTGGTAACTACTGCAATGCGAATTAAGTCCTTCTTCGGGACAAAAGAGAAAGAAATCCGCAAATGAATTTTATTTTTTCTAAGGTTTGAGTTTCAATATCTCAGATTGTTGTGGATTTAATCTCTAAACGACGCTGACGATACTCGCATTATTTTCGAGATTTCGAGGCTAACCGAGATTGACCTTTAAAATCACCAATTCAAATAAAACTGAACGACATATTGAAAGGTCATAATTAGAGCAATAACGTGCCCCGAATTGACCCAAACAACTGCTCAATAAAGGTCGAACCGTACAACATCATGTCGCCCATTAAAACCGACCCAACAAATAAATTCAATATGTTCAATGATCCCCATTGTCATCCACTTCAAAATATATGGCCCATATCGAAGTAGATGCCCTGAAAAAGGGACTCAATAAAGCAAATTTAACGTGTTCCACCTACAAGGGTACGAGAGTACATGACATGAGCCCCCCAAAAACGACCTCTACATCCCGTCCTAACCCTATTGGCTCACGTGGAAGCAATTTGTCTTGTAAACAATTGAAAATATTCCACCAGGGATTAACTTATAATTTTTTTAATAGATTTCTTCTCGTTTTTTTTTTTCTGGGCGTTGAGAACTTCAAAGCGGTACGCTAGACAAGACAGGCATTTCGATTGCAACTTAAGGGTAACAAGGATTCCCATCACGTACCATTCGAAAGCAAATATGTACGAGTATGTTGCGACTTTACTCTGTTAAAAAGCGCCCGAATTTTGGTCCTTCTTTCGTTTGTTCTTATTCATTGAATTTGTGTGTTCTTTGTTTGTGGAGCTGTCTCCTGGGTGGTGCTGGTGTTCTAAATTCAACAGGCATCCGCCTTTACGAGGAACCGTGATGATACTTAAAAGAATTTATTGATCACTTTAATTCCTTCAATGAAAATAAATTCTGATTTATTTGGTAATAAGTTCAGGTCGAACGAAGGACGACAACCAGCAACTGACTCACTATATTACGAGTAGGTGGACTCGAATGGAATGGGAATGCGAGTGTGTGCATAGGTGGGTGGGTGGATGGTGATGGTTCGATTTGATGAAAGCACGAGCTGTTTACGGACAATGGCATTCGGTAAGGATGTGCGATGTGCTAAATGATTAATGAGTCTTAGATTGATATGCGGAAGACATCGCTTGTGTTTGTAAAGGTTTTCCATTAGTCGAATGGTCACACTATTTGTACATGTGGGAGGGTAATTCAAAATGCGTTTGTTGAGACAAAAATAAACAAGTGGTCAGTTGCAAGTTAATTCAGAACTTCAATGCCCAGTATAAAAAAGGTAGCTTTAAATTGAATTCAATTATAAAAGAATCGGAACTCAAGTTTGAAAATAATACTCGAATGTTTAAAATTACACATACCATGTCTAAAAAATAAAGTAAGCCATGAATGTTTTAAGCAATTGCACTTCTTGAGTAACAAAATAAGCCTCATTGCAAGAAACAAATAAGAAATGAACGTCACTTTAAAATCAATTTTTAAAGCCATGTTTTGCTTTAGGTAGGTACCCTACCAGGCTCTTTCGAAAATTGTAAGAAATTGAAAACAAGATTTTGTTTTGCTTTTGGGTACAATAAAATTGTACAAGAACTAATCAGTTATCTGATAAGAAGAATCTTAGATGTAGCATGCGAGATAATATACCATTTTCATATTCAGCAGTCTAGGTTTTTTTAAATAATTAAGCTTTGAAAGCAATTAATTCATTTTTCAAATATTTATTATATTATTTTTTTATTTATTTAATCACTTTTTTCAATATGTATTTATTCACATGTTCTTTATGTTCTTAATGTGTTTATTAGTTAATTTATCCTTGATTTATTTATAACTTTATATTTAAATTCGAAAAAGCACCTTTCTTTAATTTTATTTTATGACGCTCCCGCTGAACCTTAACATGACTATCACATCAAGGAAGCCTTACATTACTATTGTGTTTGGGAAGTTCCTGATAAGGGTTCATATTGTGAAAAGTGCTATATAGAGATTTATTCAAGCCGCATGCAACATTATTACTATGCATTGCTGTTGTTAAGTAAGCTCTGGATTTCGAATGACATCTGCATCGTCTTGACTGCCCATTAGAGACCGTTTAGGAATTTAAGAAACAATTTTATTGTTTCCGTCGCGGTTGCAACTTTAAGAATTGAAGCTTTTCTCCAGAAAGCTATTCACTATATCTTAGCATTTACTTGACGGGTTCTTCGTCAACTTTAGTTACAAAATCGGTGGCCACGAAAAGACCTTCTATTTAAAAGGGATAGAACATAGATAGATAGGTAGATAGATATATATTTATTTGGCTAAGTTTCCATTTCAGTACGTAATTACAAAATCTAATCATTTAATTGTTACTGACTTACACTAAATTTACACATGCTTTAGAATATATAGTATAAATACAACAGTTTATAATGTTTTTAGTCTAGTTGAATTTCTTATATCTGGGGGTAATCTATTAAGGGATTGAAGCTCCAAATACATTTGACTGGCCTGTGCTTGTGTTGTCCTTGTACGTTGTATGGTGAAGTCTTCCACGTTGCGTATATTGAAAGCTTGAGTTCTTCCATTTAGAAATGATATAAATTATTTAAATTCTGTTTGTTTGGTCCCATACTTTTTTATCTTTGCTGATAGAATTTAATGCTCAACAGTTCTAAATTCGCGTTTTAGGTCAAGGAAAACCCCCACAATACAGTGTTTTTTATCTATTGTGTTTTTCCAGTCACTCAAAAAATAACAAACACAAGTTTCACAAGAATGTTTGGGACGGAAACCAGATTGATTAATGCTTAGTATATTTTGGCTATCAATATGTTCTTGAAGTTGTAGCTAATTTACTAATTTTTCAAATGTCTTTTCATACAATGGTAGCATGTTTATTGGTCAAAATTCACTACACTTAATTGCATTAACAATTTTTTTCTTTGGTATGATAATGGTTTCTTTCCAAGATCTTGGAAAAACGCCAGCACGGAGGGAACAGTTAATTATACGAAAAAGAACTGGGCTAATAATATGGAAACAGTCTTTTATTATATGTATATTCATGAAGTTAAGGTCATTTTTATTGCACTTTGTAATTCTTCACTCGTTACTTCACGAAACTTAGAATCTATATTGCACTCTTGAATTGAATTAACATTCATAGAAGATATCACAGTATTGCTAAGGATCTTTACGCTATTTATAAAATATTTATTGTTTATCACAGATAATCAGTTTCATTTTTTCCATCGTTGAACTGCACTTCGGTTATATCCTCTTTTTGAGTTTTGAAAATATAATTATTAAATAATATATATATTGACTTCGTTCAGCCCAAAATTCAATTCTTAATATCGATAAAAGAATTATTCAAACAGGATGAGTAGTTTAGCCCTTTCAGGCCAAAAGATATCTGAGCTTTAATGACTTTTGCAAGCTATGAAATTTGTTGGGGCTAAATGCAAATATTTTTGCCTAAAATAGCGAACTGTACATACACAGTGTTTTTTATTTAAATTTTTTTTTGGGACGCATGGTCATTAAGGGGTTTTTTTAGTTTTAGTTATGTTTTATGAAATAAAATGAAATATCTAACTAAGTAAATGATTTATTTCTGATATAATTTACATAAGATCACCATTAGCCTGAATTGCACTCAATAACGCTGTTCACAATATGAAGCCTCACTTTACAGCTTTATGCCCTTTGAATTTTATCATTTGCTCATCAATGTATTGAGATTTAAAGTTATTCAATGCGTTTTGGAACGAGGAATTAAAGTGCACTATCACTGGTCGCATTTTATCGGCCCTGTCATAGTAAGGTTAATTTATATTTGACTCAACTTTGTTATTTAAGTTTTTGCGTATGTCTTTAAATCGGGATCTTGGCATGCCAATTGATATACATATATGGTACTGCCATGTAAGGTGTCAAGCAGAAGCCTCACAATGAGGGCAAAACATTAGCCCATAACTTAATTCGTTTCAAACAACGCTCTCATTTCTACTTTTTCGATCGTAAATTCTCGCCCGTTTTGATGAACATAACTTTCGGACTCTGAAACTATCATATATTTTACAGTCAAATGTCAAAGTCAGTCAATTCCTCGACAGATTTGCACTGCTCCAAATTCATAGTTTTTACTGCGAAATGTATTGTATTTGGAGCACACGTTCTTGGACTCTACTTGAAGAATGGTTGTCAGTTGCAATGTTCTGATGATTTTGATAGCTGTGATGCTTTTGGTTCATGTGGCTGAAGAACTGAATCAAATATTTTTATTTGCGGAACTCGTAGATCATCATCTGGCCTTAAGTAGTTTTGATCTTCTGTATTCAGTAAAAATGCATTTGAACTATCTCTATTTTCAGCTAATAGAAGATGTCGAATACCATATTCCCTAACCTCAAGGAAACCCGACCAATTTTGCAAGAAAAAAATAAAAAAAAGTAAGTCTGAACTATTAGACCTTTGTATATCTTTAGGACAACAGAGACATTTATAGTTTTTTTTTTCAATTTTCCGAAAAGATCATTACCATTAGTGTGAAAACAGTTCAGTTCAATAAATAGTTTATACAGTTGCAATTCACAAATCACTTTTACACTTGTATTGTAATTTACTTTTTGAAAACAAATTTTGTTGCGAATAACGAACTATGATTTCTCGGAATAAAATAAAATTAACAGAAGACATCTATGGGGTTACCAGTAAAAACATTAAAAGGGCATGTTCCGAAAGTAATAGTTATTAAAAAAGTGGCATAAAATTCATATTTTTTATTTTTTATTTTTTTATTTTTTCCATATTTTGTTCCATGGTCCTCAAATCGTAAGAAGATAAAGTCGTTCATAAAAGCTTACAAACTTTACCTCTTTATTACGTTAATACAGATGGGCCTAATTAAGAAAGTAATATCAAACAAATGTCACACCATTCATTTTAAACGAAAAGCAAACAACTTTATAGGTTAATATTTATTAGGGTTCTGTACCTCGAAACGAAAAAACGGAACCCTTATAGGATCACTTTGTCGTACGCTCATCTGCCTGTCCACACCATTTTTCTCAGGAACGCCTAAAGGTATCGAGCTGGAATTTTTATCAAATACTCAGGTCTAATGTCCTTTGTAGCTGTGAAATCAAACTTCTAAGCGAACGCAATCAAAAGATTCAGCCTGAATTTAAATTGTGATTATTAACATAATTGTAGTTACCGCAATGATCGCAACTTATCTCTGTGGCAACATTTTTCAAACAGCTTGTCATATTATAACTATTACAATATTGTCAAACATATTATCAGACAGCTTGCTTGTTCCTACAATATTTTATTTTGCAAGGCTGCTGCAAGGCTAGTGAAGGTATTTCAGTTATATTATAAAATAAAGGAAATGTGTTAATATTAAATAAAGGATTACTGAAACGATAAAGAGACATTTGACTTTATAAAAGCAAAAACTATGAATCGATTGTCGTGACGGGCGAACTTTTACTTTTATACCTACAGGTTTGTACGGAACCCTCGGTGCGCTAGTCCGACTTGCACTGGGTCGGTGGATATTGATTACAAATATGAGCTCTGCTTGGATAGTTTTTTTATTATTGTTATTTATTAAACTTTACTTAAATGTTCAGTTGCTTTTGGCTGGGTTCATTAAACTTTGGTGATTATGACCAAAGGATTGAGTTTTTAAATTATGCTAAATTTCGTTTACGCTTTTCGTTAATAGACTTTATATATGTTCAGTTCAGAAGGAACTTTTATCATTTACTTTGTTGCATTCTACTGTCAGATGTTCAACATTAAGTAATAAATTTGATTGGCAAAAGAAACATATAGGAGGTGTGTCTATGTCGGGAAGGTAGCTGTGTGTTAAGCGCGTATGTCCAAGTTCAAGCCTTAGGAAGCTTGTGTTAATTTTAGAGGAGGTGTTTGCTAGGTTTCATCCGGATTGATTGTTGTATCGTAGTGTAAAAATGGACTCCACGGTTCTGGTTCTCTTTAGCTGCAAGTAGCTGTGCAGTTGCCATTTTTTTAAAATATTTTTTAAAGGGATGGTTTTTTCTCACTTCAATTTTGGAATTTGCCAGTTCGTTGCCCTCTATTCCAGTTTATCCTGGAATCCAAAGCAATTTCAGTTTTGACTAATGGGAGATGATATCGTCGTATTTTTCATTGATGACAGGAGAGCGGTGATCCATAATGAGTATTGTATTAAGAGTGGATAAGCTGTGGGTGCAAATGACAGTTTTAAATTGAACGCTTACATCCAAATCAACTCCTTTATTATTTTTATGAAAGAACACACAAAAACAACAAAAAAAAAAACATCTTGGAAGGAATCAGAAACAAAATTTTAATAAGAATAATGCACTTGTGAGGTTATAGTTAAACGTTTCAACTTTTAAGAGCTTATCTCGTCTCAGCCAATCGCATTCTGAAATTATTCCATTAATTTGACAACTACTTCTTCAAAGTTAGGATAAGCTCCTGGAATGAAAAACCAGAAAACTGTTTATTTTTAAAACTTTGACAATATTGCTAAAGAGGTTGAATCTTGTTCATGCTGTTTCCGTTCAGGTCCTTAACCCAAGTTCTCCATATTGTTTTCTTAAATTTGAACTCGTTGCTGAAAAAGTTTACAAGTTTGCCGAACTAATAATAAATTACAATTTTCCATTAAGATATGTTAGTTTTTGCTGATGTTTTATCTTTTTGTTCACTTGTTCTGTTCGTCAAAGTGTTTGTCCTTAAAAGTCCTTAAAATGTGATGTTTAATTGTTATGCATGTTCTACATCCTTTTTCATGCCTATAAGCTAGTATTTTTCTAGAGGGATAGAATTTCTTTTAAGCCAGCTTTCAGCCTGTGAATGTGTCTTTGAGTCAAGTAAATAACCAGGCAAAGACCTGCACGGCAAGAACGTATATAAATCGTGGAATTTACGCGCCTTGTTTAAGCGGTGCTTGCAATTTAAATCAGGGGACCATGATGAGCGCAAGCATTCGATAAATAGGCCGATAATCCACTGTAAGATGAACAAAAAATTGGCCCGTTTCTTGTTTGTTTTCTCCCCAAATTTGAAGATGGGTGCAACATTTTCAGCCATGGCAAGCATTACAAATAAATGATTTGAGGGCCAAATCGCCATTCAAATTTTGAGCCAACAAAGCCAAAATATTGTTAATTTTTTTCATTTTTCAGTGCTTTCTTCTTAACAACAAGAGACACATTTAATCATCTCTTCATTCTTAAAGAATCCTTGTTTACATTTTAGATCGTTTTTTTGTTTTGCATTTTAACATATCAGCTTTCACAGAGTGTAAGGTTTTGAGCCCACTTGAACCTTTTGTTAGCATTGAGTAAGCCGTTAAAACTGTTATTTATTGTAAGCATGTATGTACATCCTTTCGTATCGGAAGAAAACGCATATTAACCAACCTAATTAGCCACACAATGAAAATAATTTAAATAATAGCCCAACAGTAAACATGTTGCCTGTAGAACAATACTCTGAAAAGCAAACAGAAGCCTTTCAAGTCCAATGCCCCAGTACAATGGCGAAACCGAAACACGTTACGGTTACTTGCCCTCATTCATGTGCGGTTGAAATGAATTGGATCCTAATTAGGGACGAGCCCAAAAGCATAGATTCATACCCTACCCTTAAGAAGCGAGTCCAAAGTACTACAGCCAAAACATGTAGTGTTATGGCCTTTTATCCCTGCGTGTTGCCTCTCTCTGTTGGTAATTACAGGCAAAGGTACAATGTAAACTGTGCATGCATTCCATTTACATACACAACAGCATCCTTGCTCGTCCATCCGGGAGGTGTGTACTCGGGCTACGCTGTGTAGTGCAATTTTACGATTCTGTTTTATGACAAACTATAAAGTGGCAGATGTTTTCGGAATGAGGGTCTCGGCATGGGAAGCCGAATTTAAATGATGGAGACCGTGATCTTCTGTTGGGGAAATAATTCTGGCGCTAGTTGATTCTCTTACGGGTCCACAGGACGAAAGGTTAGACAAGGGAATGACGTCGTGGGATTATTCCACTGTCTGATTAGTTTTCATATGATTGTGCCCATAAATGGCAGCGCAGCATCGAGGAAGATGCTAGTCTGTTCACGTGTCTGAACATAAATCCGCCACACATCCGATGGCATTATATGATAATGGTTTGCCCATCACACTCGGTATGAGGGTTCTGGGGTGGCTTGGCTAATCAACGAAAGTTCATTACCTTCTATGGCTTGATGGGTCGTTGTCGTTGCCTTCTTGTCGTCGGCAAATCCGAACGAAACTCAGTGACCGTCCTAACACATGCATATTAAGGAATGAGATGAGAATAATTTAGTTAAGATATTTATAAGTTATTCGTCGCGCATATACGAATTCATTAAAATAATGTTCATGGCGTTTATTGGGCCTCGTGAGGATTCATAGGTCGTGTTGGTGGGGGAGATTTAGAAAAGTCGAATGAGAATGTGGAAAGTACGTTTGCAGGCATATGGACAAAAGGCTTTATAGCCTTTTGTCAGAAAGTACAGAAGATTAAAGACTTAATCCTTTCTTAATTGTCTTATAGAGGAAGTTTTTAATGAGCACATTTTTTTTTTTCTAGAACGGTCCTGCTGGCAGACTTACTTTAAAAAACTTCATGATCTTATTTGAAAGACTTTTATCGACGTACTTTCACTGATTTTTGACACATTTTTATGGTTCCGTTCATCAAAAGGAAAAACAAACCTTTATAGAAACACTTTTTTGTCCGACAGTCTGTCAAAACACCTTTTCTCAGGAAAGCGTGGACGGATCAATATAAAATTCTTATAACTGCAGTCTATTAAAGCTGTGTTAAAAAAGTTCAATCTTCTAAAATCATGCAGCCAAAAGATAAGGTTTATGCTGCAAATTTTGGTGCTTGTAAGGTGGAGTCAACCTTTTGAGTACTTCCCTTGGATCTAGAATCATGAAATTCCTCAAGAAGCAATGTCTTATAGCGAATGTAAAGACTAAGGTCTGAAAACTATAAATTTGTAGTTATGTACAGCAAAATATTTTTTTTTAAATCGCAACTCAATTTTTTCCCAAGAAGTATGCTATGTCAAATTTAAAATTAGAAAATTTTTAAGTTCATTGTACGTTGGTACGGCACCCTTCGTCTACTTGTCCAACTCGAGTTTTTTTTAAATTTTGAATGCTTACCCTGGCGCTTTAGTCCGTGGTGGAATAGCACTTCAACCAAAAAGCTTTTTCAGCCTGCTCGGTTCCTTGCAGTCTCGAATTTTTCGCGCTAAGCAGTTTGAGGTTTTTTTTCACTTGTGTGCGCCATCTAAGTCGAGGTCTTCCGCTACTGTGGCGTCCCTCGGGGTAAGACTTGAGGACTTACCGAACCGGATCTTTGGTGTCCGTTCGCTCTACATGACATAACAATCTCAGCCGTTGGACTTTTATCCTTTTGGCTGAGTCGATGTCGCTCTATAGCCCGTACGTTGAATATTTATATGCAGACAGTCACCGTCTTCGTATGCAGACAAGACCATTGATCAAACGTTGAATTTTTCTCTCCTAAGGCGATCTCATCCGCTTTTGAAAATGTCCCTGCTTCTGCACCATATACCAGGACCTAGTTGTTGAGCGATACTTTTGTTCTTCGAGAAAGGGCTTTACTTCTCAATTGCCTTCGTAGCCCAAAGAAACAGCAATTAACGTAAGTTGTTCTTCGTTTGATCTCAGCGCTTACAAGTCTGACTGATTGACTAACCAAGAAGTCAGTTTTGGGTGTATTTTTTTTCTGACAGCATACTATACTATATACTTCGTTTTGCCCTTGTTCACATCACATGGCATTTTAAGTATTATGTCAATATCATCGGCGTATGCAAGTACTTGAACAGACCTTTGAAACAAAGTTCCTCAAGTGTTGTTATGGGAGCTGTGCACTATTATTTCAAGGACGATGTTAAAGAAATTGCACAACATCGCATCACCTTGTCTTAAGTCTGTTTTGATATCAAAAGGAGCTGGTGAGGTTTTTTGCCAAGCATGATAGAGCAGCGTACAAGAGGACGATGGAGAACTCATCGTCGTCTTGTACAAACGAATGAGCTTGGCAGGATTGCAAAAATTAGACACGCGCGAAATTTTCAATTAGACTTTCTATTTTTCTTACTTCTTTTCACGATGATGCCCTATGATATTGCTACAGTCAACTGGTTCCTGGAGATTGTTGAATGTTTTGTTTGGGCGGAAATTCTTACGCCGGGAGGCTCGGGTAACTTCTGATGTTTGTTATGCATTTACTGTTGAGCTTAGGGCTGGCGTAGTATTTTGCTTCATTTTTCGGGCTCTTAAATGAAAGATGACAAACAATTGAACAGATTTTAAGTTTTGTTTCTGAATCATCAAATAACGCGTTGCATTTTTGTTCGACTTTTTTACTTTATGCAAGCACAATTTTTGTAATCGTCCTAGGACGACTTTTACACTTAAGAGTGATCAGCTCAAAGTACTTTTTCTTTAACCAGAATAATAGTTTTTCTTAAAAGTCCTTGGTCTGTTAATAATCTTGACTCCGAAGTTCACACGCTCATCTACAGGTTAAAATATTATATATTCGCATATCCTTATACATAGAAAGAGAACCATAAACAAAGCCAGTGAACTCCACAATTTGTGGATATATTGGAGTCGGACCGGTATGTAAGACGCCTTCTTAGGGATCAAAACTTGCTTACTTTTCAAACGAAAAGTTAAGAAAGCCTTTAATAGAAGCAAACCACAAGGTGGAATAAAAGTTCACCTCTTGTCTTCACTCAAGGATAAAGCTATTAAAAAACAACTAACTTCCATGACAAAGTCCTAGTCGCCTGTATAAAGTTGTCGTTTGTTGTCATTAGCCTAATGAAAGCAGCTTTAAAAAATATTACGTTTTGCACAGAAAGACGCTGCCTAAATGCTTATCAAGAATATATATATTTCTATTTGCTTTACGAAGAAAAGTCAGATTCAGAACCTTAACATTCCAAAGCTCAAAAGAATCGCTCAAAAAATCAAAATTAAAAACAGAATGTCTGAGTACTTTACTAGATTTAAATCTTGCATGAAGATAGAACGTTAAAAAATAAATCATTAAGGCACTAGAAGGCTGCAAATGTTATGTCAATATTGATCAGCAGATCTGCCACGCAATTATCTATCATATTACATGTTCGTCTCATTAGCGTATTTAAGTGAAGTAGTCCATCGGACGCTGCCTGCAGGTCAGAGTTGTTTTTTTGATAATTTTTTATTCTACTTTAGGCTCTGCCGACCCGTGAAGGATCTCTGCCTGAGACACGCAACCTTCTAGTTATCTAGACCAAGTGCTCTAGCATTCTCGATCGATGGATTCTTAAAACGGCGGTTCGGTCTTGCTTCTCGTTTGAACCTGAGGGCTGCCATTCGAAGATCCTCTTTGCTGGAGCATTGTTGTGCATTCTCTCGATGTGGCCGAGCCAGTGTAGTAGCCGTATTTTGGCTTTTTAGACAACATCCACATCTTAATACAACAAATAGAGTTCGCGGTTACATCTCCTCCATTCGCCCTTCTCGCATATGGGACCAAATATTCCACGAAGAATTTTTCTCTCAAAAAAATATTTTTGTGAACGCATTCGCGGAATTTAAGTCAATGACTTCAAATTTTTGATTGTTGCAATTGAAAAAAAAGACTGCGAATCAAAAAGACTTAAATCAACATTTTTATAAATCTAATGATTGTTGGATTAAATGTTTAGCAATCAAAGGATTGAATTCATTTTCGGAAATCAATTTAGTTCCTGTTAGATAAGTTGAAGTCAGCATTCATTTGTGAAGTCAATTTAAAACTATTGAAGTTATTGAATTCAATTAAAATTGTTCGAATTCATTTAAAGTCAGTGGATTTAGTTCAACATTTTGTGGTTTTTCAATTGGTATCTATTGGTCGTCAGAGGGCCATTGCTCTCTGCTGCATCTGTACTGGTCCGCGGCTTTCTGATTCCGCAAAAAGTAAAGCGAAATTACTTGTGACACATTAAACAGTCATTTTCCATGGGCTCTAAATTCATACTTTATTTTATACGCATTAAGCACCTGCAATGTAAAAATACATATTTCAATTTTATTGATTGTATGAAAAGGATCATCAACACATAATGTACATCTCATTGAAATACATAAAATTTCGAGGTGAGTCTTGCGAAACATAAAATTCGCTTGGCTCGTCCTGTCATGAAATTGATTTCCGATACGCTGAGCTGCATTCATTTGGCTCGAACATAGCTCGGCTCATTATGTTCGAGAAACCATTAGTCCTCTTAAAAATAACTGCCTTCCAATATTCCCCCACTGTTCAAAAGAATTCTTTCTTTGAATTCAATGACTTCAGTTGATTTTATGTGAATGCACGCCGAATTCAAATAACGTTAAGTGAATTCATTACTGTAAATGAAAAAAAGGCAAGGTTCAAATTGAAGGCATCTAACACTGGGACTTAAAAAAAAACCAAGCGACTTCAAGTCCTTCTAAATGAAATAAATAGAATTGTCTTCTCCGAGGATTTCATTCTTTTACAACTCGGCCCCAGGTTGTCAATAGCATCGAAATTGCACTCACGCTCTTCTGAACCTGAGTCGTAGTGAAAGATTTCTAGCGGAATTTCATAACGAGCAACGAGGACCATTTTCATCTGAACGGACGCATGAAAAAACGAACATCCATCCAGAGTCATTGAATGGAACGTCATTAAAGCCGGGGCGGACAGATCATCGGGCCACTGATAAATAGTCCCTGGGCCGGGCGATACAGAACCATGAGAACCATGGTGCAATAGTACACACAGCGTGCTTGAGAATAGACATTTCCGCGACGCCTAATGCATCGTTTTGGCTTACTTCTGTGGACATTTTTCTTCTATTGTTTTTTTTTTTTAACACGGTCGATGAGGATAAGTCGCAGAGTCTAAATAGGCATCAGCAATGGCGGCGTTTTTTTTTTTTTTTGCTAAGAGTCCAACCAATGACATTATGATATAAAACTTTCGTTATACACGCCACGGCGGCATTCATTCCTTCGATAAGAAGCCATCTTATCATCATCAGAAGGTTCCCATCAGGATTTAAAAACAAAACATCCATTTTATAGTTGGATTTCTTTGTTCTTAGCGGTACGGTCCTACGAAAGCTTATCGCCATTTCACTCTCTACGGTCACGTCGACCTTTTTGAAACCATTATAAAGCATTAAACTTCCGTGCAACAAACCCATCCCAACATCAAATCTTCGCCTATTACAGATCTTATACCCCATATATAAATCCGTAAGGATATTAGCTCAACGACAAAATTATTAACCCTTTGTCTGTGGAAAAGCCACTATTTGGCTTCGCCATAAGAGTTCCTTTGGAGTCTTTTGCGCAAATACCTTTTCATGGGATACAAAAGCAATAATTTCACTAACTACTGATGATGGTTCAGATGGTGGCTGCAACAAACGCCATTCACCATCACCACCCACGGATGCCAGCTAACTCACCGAGAGATTAGATTCATATATTACCCGTGCCGGTTGGGGGATTCAATGTCTGATCCTGGTATTTATCTAAGGGTTGTATGGCGGGGCGAAAACTATTTTATGATTTTGAATATCGTCGCTGGCACACAGAGCTCTTTCTCATTACAACACGTTTGCCACGAAACCGATTCTATACATCGGCATCTTTCCATGTATTTTGGAAGGACTCTGGACAGAAAAATAATAGTTTCAATTTCGATGGAGCTAGGTAGGGAGCATATATCCAATTTGCTGGATAACGTAGCTGAATGTTTTATGGTGTGTTGACCTGCTGCGTGAAAGCTATTAGTGTTTTGCACAACAGTCTGGTTTTGAATTCCTTGATTGCTTTAAACTTGCAGTTGCCTTAAACTTTAATTTTTGAATTGTATAGAGTTAGAAAACAAGACTGTCGGTGGTTTTAAGGAAAATTCAAGTCAAATAGCTTTTATCACTGTTTACGTTTTCAATTAGAGCAACAGGTCCTTGCCAAAAGTCCTTTCAAGCGAACCACCAAACATCAATCGTTTTACAGAAGGATGTCGATACATTCATCCACCACCACACCAAAGCAATTGCTTTCGTCAGTTTTCTAATCCACACGTCAACGTTTTGTATGACGTGCCGATGTGCAATCAAAATTTTGTATGCCGCCCGTTCACGCTCACACCCTGTGGCGTTCAATTTGTAGTAAACACAAAAAAAGAGGAAAATAAACAAATTATCAACATTTTCGTGAAAATTCGTTCAGCTGCCGATTCATTGTATTGCTTGGCTTAAGAACTAAAAAAATTCTAGAAAAGTGTTGCCGTTGAAGTTATTTTTAGAGTTAAGTTATTTGTTTATCAATTAGATAAGACGGAGGAACTTTAACTCGTTAGAGAGCATGTTCAGCTAAAGGCAATATTAAGAAGTGCAACATAAAACAAGGCTCTGTAAGTTGAACAGGAACTGTAAGCACTTTGTTCCTTTGGACCCATAGTTGATAATAAAATTTTTGAAGAATAATTTCTTGAGCTGTTAAAGATATACTATATTAATCGTTTTACCAAACACTCATCTTATTCTTGGCCGTTGGTATTGCATATCATTTTAATTGATTCGTTATGCATGGGGAACCGTGTTCATGTGTCTTGTTACTATTGAGCTAAATACTTTGTTGTTACAGCTTAGAGCTCTTTTATGAATTGGCGACTTGATTTTTGTTGTGATGAATCCGGCCGTTCTGTATGGAGTCATGTTATTCTGGTGAATTTGAAACTCCTTATTTGTAACCCCTAGCTTAAAAGCTAATTCGTTTGATCAAAGATTTTCGAGTCCTGAGACCCTTGGTAGGCTTTTTTAATAAGTAAGTATTTGTTAATATTGGGATTCACTTTTGTCTTCATTCCTCCAAAATTCTATTGTTGGGCAAATTGTTTAAAAAAAAATTTTAAATTTAGGTTAACCAGTCTGTCATGTGGTCGAGATCTCATTGCATTAGTTTCTTCAGCCTTGGAGGTGAAAATCGTGCTAGTTTATTCGTGTTGAAGTGCATATTTCGTTATACGTATGTTGGCTTATTTCAAAACAGTCTATTTTGAATCTCGTTCTATATAAGATAGTGCGCATGGCATGTGTAAACACGGAAGGCACTATCTTCGAAAATTTTGTCCAGCTGCTGGGATATGTAGACGATATCGACATCATAGGTCGCTCCCAGCACGCCGTCATGGAGGCTTTTACGCGTTGAATTGCTAACAAAAAAAGAAACATCTGTCCACCGCAAAGGACAAAACTTCACTGAAGGAAATTAAGGAGTAAATATCAACTCCACTAATGACACCTTAGTGATGATTCGGCGAAGACTCACCCTAGGAAACCGCTGCTACTTCGATTTGGCGAATAGGTTGAAAACTCCTTACTCGGAAGACGAAATATGTAGTCTACAGAGTGCTGGACGATGAGCAGAAAGGCATGTATAACCGCGACCTCTATGAGTAGTATCGAGCGAGTGCTCCAGTAAAGAGGATCTGCGAATCACAGCCCCCAGGTTAGAGACGACAATGAAGATAGAACGTCCGCGGATATCAGAGTGCTTGATCTAGAAATCAGTTTGATCGGGATCGAAAAGAGTGGATACCTGCCGTGTCTGAGACGGAGAATCTTCACTGGTCGGGAGCCCATTAAGTAAGTAAGTACTATCCAAAAAGAGTGTCACATTCACTCGAAAATATGTTAAATATTATTTCATTTAAATGCCTGATTCGGTTTGTTCGGCAGATGACCATCTCTGCAGCCCAATTTTTTCATACTTTTACGATGGCTTTATCATACATTTTCTTGTTTTATTTTGAATTCCCTCGAATGTCTGTTGATAAAGCTACGATTTAATTTTAAGTTTAGTTTGATAATATTTTAATCCACCACCAATGTTAAATTTGCATTGCTGGGTAGCATTTCAGACGCGTTAGATATTCTGCAGTAGAAACTAAGTAAGTAACCGCATGAATATGCATCAGTGTACAAACTCTTACAACATGACAATATTTCTTGCCAGATTCGTGATGAGGCTGCTGAAACTCATGGTTGCATATGTGAACAAGGGTAGATGGCTTTGTTTCAAAAAGACAGAATTGTGTATATATATCAATCCTTTTTAAGGAAGACGATTTTCAGATGTAATTTGTGAAACCAAAACCTACTCACATATGAAGGCCTATTGTTCTGTTAATGCTTTGGCGTTGAAAAATAAAATGCTCTATATTATGTTGTACCACGGCCTTCACGAAGCGCGTTTGAAAACATGACATATTGCGTTCCAAAAAATTGTGGCTGGGAAAAACTCACAGTTCTTTGGTATTAAAATAGAGCAGAATAGTATTTCAACTATAAAATGGTGAGTTCAGAGCATTCCTGCCGTCAAGTCTCGAGACGATATCAGGATCATCGCTTAAAGATTTCTTCTTGTTTTCGACAAGAAGTAGATCCGTCGACCTTCAAAGTGATCGATCCAGACTCCAGACCAGACTCATCGAAGGCGATCAATGCTTCTTCGATGAGTCGAAAGTTGAAGCCAGTTAACTCAAGGGACAAAATTCGTGCTCTACCAAACACTGTTAATTATTAACTGCAACAGACCAGACCAAACTGATTCTAGTCCGGAAAGCAAAAATTCGTCGACTATTATGGATCGGCCAGATTGAATGACAACTATGGTCTAGTTCAGGTGAAGAAAAACGAGGAACATCGAACATCCGGATCTACGATTAAGTAACTGTGGATGTTTTGAAGTTTATCTAATGCAGGAGCGTGGAGTAAGGAAAGTATAAAATTAGTGATTGGACGGTCGATACTTGAATTATTTTTTCTATCTATGGATAGATTGTCCAGCTATTTTGGCTAAACCAATTGTTCTTCGCTGATTCAATAACTACGTAATATACATAGATTGAATGCGACGACGATATTTGATAAAGATGAAGTCGATTCTATAATGCCCCATAATCAATCTTTCTAAAAAGAAAAGTACGCAAACTATATGGTAATAAAAATTTACAATTCGATTATATCAAATTGGCAACACAGTTCGTGGTGTGGATTTGGCTTTAAACATCGACTGCACACAGCTATAGACTTAATTGGCTCACAGCTATTTGGTATTTACGCGAAATGGAG
The DNA here is from genome assembly GCA_963555765.1 of Orthonevra nobilis. NCBI lineage: Eukaryota > Metazoa > Arthropoda > Insecta > Diptera > Syrphidae > Orthonevra > Orthonevra nobilis. Next base: position 32,120,284 of record OY743224.1, read on the forward strand.
AATAACACAAATTAGGGTTCCTAGCACTTTTTCTGCCAATTTAATCGGATCCGCGTCTGTGTCAGGATTTCAACTGGTACCAGGTCCTTCCTTATTACAGTGTAGCGTGCTTAGAATAAGATTAATTTCCTGATATTTTTCTTTTTGCTTCTTTTTTTTCTGTTTTTGATTTGGTTTTGCATTGGTTTTGGGGTTTTCTGTTTAACAGTTAAGCAGTTATCGTTCCGTACATTGAAGGTTTTGAGGTGGAACCGAGTCTTGGTTTTGGGCTAATCTCAAATCTTAATGTTTCATTCTGGCAAATGCATTGATTTCTAGTTGTTTGAGATTGCTGATTGGTTATGTTGCATGATGTAGAAGGTGGAAGGATACACAAATAATGTCTAAATTTTGCTTTAATTGTGCGCGAAAATACTAGATAGAAAATTACTTTGATGGTATCTTTTGAGGGTCTATTTCGAAAAGGCTTTTAATATTTATCTGATGACCGTTTTCGTTATTTTTTTTAATCATATTACAACGGTGGAGTTGGGAATATTTCAGGACAAAAGGCTTACTTCAGCATTTCTGAATCATCAAAGTGATTATATCATGTCGTGTACAAGCGTAAGCGACCCCAACTATGACAAAAAACAATGAGCCTCGGATATGGATAATTTTACTGCTGAAGAGCCACAGAAACGAAGAGCGCGATGAACTTCGTAGAATATACGGTCCCTCTGCATAACCTTAGCCTTTCACATTCCTCGTGTAGCCTGCCTTAGAGCGAAGACCACAGCCATAAAATTAGCTCGCTGAAATGGACCGGGAAAAGTGTGGTGAGTAAGTAAATATCTGCAAGAGTTCGGATCTGATAGCAAGATAAACATAGATTAGGACAAGTAATCCTGAGCCTAAGAAATATGAGCTAAACAAGGCTAAATTCGTCAGCAACAGTCTTATGTTTGCTCATATTCCAATGGAGAAAAGTCACTTCATAAATAGCCTTAACTTTAAAACGTCTTTTTACGGAGGCAGACTGAAAGAGGGCGCTGCAGGACGAAATCTTATTGTACCGAAAAAACGTTTTCGATACCGAGCAAGCTGCTGCTGATAATGGGACTGCCTCTGGAAATGTTAAACTAGAAATTCAAGTTCTTGCTTCTTGCTGGTTCTCATAAAGCAGTTGCCTAGTAAGTTGAAACCATTTTTGCACTTCTTAGGTGTGGTCGAAGGTAACCTTAGTACTGTTTGCCGAATAGAAGAAAAAGTCTTCCTGCCATAAAAAATATGTTGGCATAACCGCCAGACCTGGCTTTACCGTTTGTACCTGCGAGTTGGACCAAAAAATTACGCCTTATTTCGAACGGCCATAGAAGCTTTATTTTGAGAGTCTTACTCTTCAGGAATAATGTATCAGTATCAGGAAACATTCAGGAGAGATGGGGCACCTGGATTGATATTTATCAGTGTGGCTAAAGCTCTTTTGAAGATGGAAAGCGAAAGAACAGAAAAAGCGAAAAATGTGACCCTCAAAATCAATCAAGGACAAAACACTAATGGCTCAAAAACTCCTTACTCAATAAAGTAAAAGAGCTGACAGACAAAATAGTGGGAGCTTAAATGGCATGTAGTAAAGAGAATACATTCGGAGTTTTAATTCATTGAGTACGAGCGACCTTTTTGGACTAAGTTAAGAGAAAATAATTTGTCTTATTTTCGTCCAGTAAAAACCACTTTGGGAGCCTTCACATCGTAAAACGTTCAACTTCTTGCTAGTTTTTAATGCTTCTGATTCTCAAGCTACTTCAATGTTCTCCCTTTGTTTGTATTTCAATGTTGGTGAACGTTGGTTGTGTAAGGTGAGCTTTATTTCAGCTTAGGCCTCTAATTGGGTCCGTTGTGTTGCCTCATTTCCCTTAAGAAAAAGATTATGATTTATTGGCGGTTATAGGGAGGGTGTCAAAGGAGCGGCTTAATTTGTATGGTCGGGAAAAATTTTCGTTCGTTTTACGAAATCCATGATCTCACCGGTCCCTTTCCTTAGAGGTGCGAAAGATTTTATGTCGCAGTAACGCAGAGGAGGTGATTCAGATCTTCTTCTTACTCCTCACAGCTTTTGTATGTTGAGGTTTCTGCTAGACCGAGTTTATGCAAGTGGTGATTAAGGTAAATGTGCCCTGTTTATCTTTTATGAATTTTGCTGTTCTGCACGTTATTAGGTTGACCCAGTGATTTTTGAATTCCTGGGTTGCCCACTCGTGGCAGTCAGTCTTTTTCCCTTAAAGGGTCTTGTGTGTCTATTTCCTGCTCCTTTACTAGCCGATTCTTCAGTTTTTTCGTTACCCGTAACATTTTCGTGTCTCGGTATCCATGTTTAACAGACGTCGTTTACTTTTGCTAGTTGTTTGCACTTTCTTACCATTCTCGATACTGACAAAAGCTTTATAAGAGCCTTGATTGCTGCAGTATTGTCGAAGCAGATTAGTTCTCGTCTTTGCTTTTCCCATATGTTGAGGTCGGCGAGCATTTCTACTGCAGTTAGTATTGGGATAACTTGTGCTTGAAAAACCGGTACTAATTGTCACGATGTCTTGATATTTCGACCAATGGGCTCGGGCAGAAGATCCCTGCTCCCGATCCAGACGACATGTGAGAGTCGTTCTATTAGACATGCAGTTTTTCTATGACCGGTGTTTTTCCTGTCATCAAAGTGACCCAGAACATTGAGTTTGATGGCCGAGAGTTCTGTCAGTTGTACTGGTGAATTGTTTAGAAGACTTCCCAAAGGCCCTCCTCCAAATACAGTATGCCTTCTTAGCTTTGGTGGTACGTTCTTCCAGATTTTTCTTTCAGTTCAGAGTCTTGTCGATTATCAATCCCAAGTACTTCACACTGTCGTTGATATCAAGTTTAGTGCCTCCAATTTCAGGGAAGTGGAAGTGACTTATTTTCGCCTTCTCCGTTTTGCTGTGGTTAACATTTAGTCCGTTTACACTCGCCCATGTTTTAATGTAGTGTTGAGTATGTCCTGCATGGTTTCTCCTATTATGTTCAGATGTTTTTCTTGGACCAGGATCGCTAATTCGCCCGCTGGTTCGAGTTTTTTAAGGAGCTTGACCATCACTATAACCCACAGATGTAATGATATAATTCCTTTTTGTGGTGTCCTTAGAAACACTCGTGCAACTGATTCTATGTATTCAAAGGCATCCTCGATATTTGATACTATTTTGTGTAGTTCGGTTTCAGTGGATTTGCCTTCGAGGTAAGCGTGTTGGCTCGAATTCAGTTGCAATTTTTTTTTTATCTGGTTGTCACATATCCTTTCTAGTATTTTAAGTACAAAAGATGTTAGATTATGGGTCGATAGCCTTTTGCTTGTGTTGAACCTTCACCTGGTTTGGGTGAGGGTTGTTTCTGAGATCGTCCTGCTTTGATGTTAATTTGGGCCCTCGGCTTCTCTTCCGCATGGTACACTATAAACTACGACAGCCATCATTGTATGCCCTTCTTCGTGCAAGGTTATTATGCACCAGCGTTCATTTTCACTTTATCTGGTCTCCCATAGAAAGTGTTATGAAAGGCCCTCACACTTACCTTGACTACTACTCCATAGATTTCCAATTTAATAATTTAATGGAATGGCATTTTGTTTTTAATTTAAGAGCTTTTTATCCCCAGAACTATCACGCAAACTAACCACAAGGGCAGGAGTCACTGCAACTTATAATTCAAAACTAACCACCTTCCTCAGCTCTCAACTGTAATGGGACATCAAGCATAATCCAAAATTTAATCACACCCATGCACAGGTTTTTTTGGTCCCTAAACTCAACTCAGTCCGGGCGACTTCTCTTGGCCAAACTCGTTCTAAATTTAATACAAAATAACCCGTCAGAAAGGTCCTTCCAAAATAGAGTATAATATGTAGAATGAGACTTCTGTCATGTTGCTGTTCTTTTTGCCTGCATGGAAAACCCTTTTCAAAAAAACACTCCACACCCATGGAGTGGGCAAGCCGGCTAAGCAAGTGCTAAGCACAGCATGTCCAGGCGACGATGGCGATGGCGATGGTCACATCTGTGTGACTCCCAGAAAATCCATTTGCTACTTGTCACCATATGATTAAGAAAAGGGTTTTTATTTGCTGACAACCTCACATTATGATGTATTAGTGTGCTGCTGCGTGAAAGGACAAATTTTAAAATATATCCAAAGGCAACTCCAAACGTCCCTTTTCCCGTCAATTCTTTCACTTTCTCACACACACACTCACACAAAGAACAGATCCGTCTGCCCGGTTGTTTTCAAAAGACAATGTAATCTATAAAACATTAAAAAGCAATACGGTCGCCTTTGGTTGAATACTCGTAACACTCTCTGAGTAGTCCTTACGCAAGGACATTTTGTCATTTTTGAGTTTTTGGCAACATAATGCTAACCAGACCCTTGTTTCCGGTGCACACCACTCTCTAATTGTATGGGGGACCAAAAACCACCAACAGGACTCGCCCAACAAAAAGCCAAAAGAATTTAATTTTCAAGATTTTCTTTGTGAATTAAGTTCAATCAAATTCGTTAGCACTAATTAAATTTTACAATATTATTGTACCTGAATTGAAGGATGACGCACACACACAAAATGTCAATGCTACTCGCTTCACGGATACTCTTGTGCGATGTCTTTTGTTCAAAAGTGCACTATAAGTTGAAGTAGTTCGTTGATGAAGGACTCGTAGACAAACAGTATGCTTCCTCGGACTGTAAGTGCGAACGAGATATTTTGGGCTGATAGTGTGCCCTGGACTGGAACCTCAGGCGGCAGGAACCCTTGTCAAGTTTCATTTTGTTGTGTCACCTTAGGTCAGGCAAAGATAACATAGTCAATCTTGTACTCCTTTACTGCCGATGTGGGCGTGTAATTTGAAGAAGGCAAACACTTCCGCACAAATAGACGCTTCCTCGACGGAAAGCTACTATCTTGATGAGGCACTCATGAAGCACGTGCGTAGTCATTTAGTTTTCATTGCCGAAGTCAAGTGGATTAAGGCACAATATTCTATTAGCTTTGTGCCAACAAAGTAGACAGGTGTCGCTTTTTGAAAACAAAATAATTAAGCTGAATTTATTTTGTAATTGTACGAAAACGATATAAGTTAAGTAGGGAGACTTTCATTTTACGTTGGCTGAGTACGAACATTTTTGAGAATGCAATAGAAAAATAATTTTCAAAACCTTTCTAGACGACATGAAAGATCAACGCTTCTATGTCCTGAATATGACTCTTAGGAAGATCTTAAATGTGCACTGTCTGTGACATAAATAAGTGGGGTATTGCGTACCGAATTTCACACAATTGTTCGCGATTCGATTCAAAAACTTAATAAACCTTAAAAAAACCTGGATATAAAGGTCGATTTAAAAATAGAGTTCTTCTAACTCAGACTCTGACGTTTTACCATGCAGCTCTACATTTGCAAAGGCCGTTTGTGCGCAGCACGTATGGTTAATTGATTATGATAATATTTTAAGGGTTCCGTACCAAAAATGTGACAACGGAAGCCTCGCATGTTTGTTCGTTTGTCCTCGTATCTCGTGAATCATAATGGGAAGTCACTTGATATTATCACAGAATACGTACTTCAATTAGAGCTAAGAAAACGGACTTACACCTTTGAGAAAGTTTGAATTAAAAAAATATATAAAAGTTGCATATTGTGCGGTGCGACGGAACCCTTATATGAACATTTTTTTCGAAAACTTGATTTTGATTTTGATTTTAAACAGGTAAGACGTAAGGCAAAAATTTAACGATTTTACATCGAGTGTGTTGTTTTGAATTTACGGCTATTAATATTCTCTTTAGTTGAAGCAATTTTCTCCTGGCAACTATTTCATTATGGAGGACGTTAACTTTCACAAGATATGAAAGACTTAAAAATAAGATGTCACGATCAAAAAATAGCATCCGAAAAATCGCAAAGATTTTTGGTATGGTAAAAAGTAAATGAAATAACATGGGCAACTATAAATAAGGCCCGAAGTGGACGTCCACGTAAGTCCAATGCGCAAGAAACTTCTCTGATCATTCGAAAACTAGAGAAATATTCAAAATAAAGTGCTACCAAAACACAAAATGAGGTATCTAAAGAAACCGGGAAGCAATGCAACCCTCAGACAATTCGCCGTGTACTACAGAACGCAATGCCAATCAAAAACAACAAAAAACAATAAAATTTGCAGAAAATCATCTAAAATGCAATTTAGCGTTCGGCAATGCTGTCATTTTCACGGATGAAAGCAAATTCAATATTTATGGCTCGGATGGACGTGGCAATGACTGAAAAACCCCAAATGAGGAGCTAGAGTCGAAAAACATTACTGGCATTGTTTAGCACAGCGGAGGGTCTGGATCGGATTGATACATGCTCTTAAACATTCGTAAGAGCAACCTGCATCAGAGTGACAATAATTAAGGCATAGAAGGCTAATTTTTTTACCCCAACTGAATAAAGGAATTGTTGGTCTACAATGATCGAAAACAGCTTCGAACAGAGCTTCTGTCATCAAACATGAATGATATCGAGAATTTGTGAAAACATCTGGAACCGAAAATTAGAAAGCATGATAAAAAGTCAAAACATGGTTTCAAATGTGCCCAGAAGAAAGAATGGTCAAAAGTTGATGTCACCCAAAATTTAGTCAATTCGGTACCATCCAGGATGTTTCCACAAAAAAGTGATTGTGAAAATTTTCGTTGAAAATTATTTTATTATATTCTTGGGTACATACTTTTGTGACATGATTTTCTAACTTTTTTTGAATAATGTTGAAGTGCATCCCTTACATCCGTTAATTGAGTACATTTCAAGATCATGAAATAATAAAATGAAATATATTTTACGTTTTCAATGAAATCTACGTTGAATTATGTTTTTCGGTCATTGTACAGAAAAGTTTAGGCTGTGTACTTACAACTGTGATTAACTTTATCAGCCTTCAGGAAGATGCGGTAACAAATTCCTCCAACTTACAAATTTGCTTTTGTCCTCAACATGGGACACGAATTCAGTGTGATCACAAGCTTCTGTCAAAATTATTCAAGAGTGAAATAATTGTATATTAGAATATTCCACTAAAATATATTCTTGTGCCACTTTTGAATTCCATTCCAGGATTTAAAAATACATTAAACATTTATTTTAAACACAACAAAATGTAATTAACAAAAAAAAAATGTTTCATCTTCAAATCAAAAAAGTTCTTTACTGTGGTTTTAAAAGTTAATTTTCAAGAATAACATAAATTTAAACATAAAAAATCAAGTAGGTTTATATGTTAAAAATTTTCAATTTAAGAATCTTCATATAATTCCAAAAGAACATACGTTATATTGCATTACATACTTTCGAAACGCCTTATTCACATTATCTGTAACACTGTCAGAAGAAAAACGTAAGCGTGTGGATTTTGAAGGTAAAAATAAACATAAACAAAGATTTCGTTATTGAGCTGTTGAGGCAAATTATTCAACGTCTGCAAAAAAGCATGAACATGAATTAAAGGTAATTTTTATTCAAAAACGCAAAATGAAATTGTGCATTTGTTTAACACGCATGAGGCTGTGAAAATTTCCAAAGTTATTCGAATTTAATTTTTTTTTCTTGAAAAAATCCAGTGTACCATCAAATTTTGGACAGAAGTTTCCCATTACAAAAAATGCTGATCATCTTCCAGCATTTCAAAATTTGACTTTGTTCATATTTTGTTTTCTTATCAAAACCATTTAGTTATTTCGAAATTGAAAGAGTGTTTAGCTCTTTTAATTTACTCAAGTCAAAAATTAGAAACAGAATGAAATCAAAAATGTTAAATAGTCCTATAAAAACAGGATGAGCAAAATGGGAACATTTTATAATGCATATCAAAAGAATGTTGATGAAAAGTAATTCTTTAGACAGCTCTTGAGTTTCTACAGGTTTTGTGAATTTTGCAATTTAGAAGTATTTAAATAAACTAAGGTAAAGGATTCATTTATATCACGAGGGTCAGGCGATTTAAAGTTCAAAAGATTATTCTCAATTTTTTTAAATATAGCCTTGTTTAATTGAGACATTTGGTCGATTGAACAAGCAAGATCATCAACGCTTCTAGCAATGTCATCGAATTTCGACAATTGCTCATATTGTTTTTTTTGGAACAAATTATTTTCCGTCAACAACTTGCACATTGAGTCATTCAAACATTTAACAGCGGGAAGCACGTGGGAAAACGATATTAATTTGCACTCGTCGCAATAAAAGACGAAATTGGTTTCATATTCGCGGAGGTAGGTCAGTGCTCTACGACCGAGACCAGTGCATGTCGTGTGGAAATGCTTACCACAGAGCCCTTTACAACTGATCCAGTCAGCGTTTACGATGTCGATTACACAATTGGGGTTTCCGCACTGAATTTCCATAATTATTTATTGATTGTATGTGTTTTTTTTTTTTTTGTTTATTTTTTGGGCTAAGAATGTTCAGGGAAAAATTTCGTAATTGATTAGTTGCAGACAGTAGCAGACGGATTTGCAAGTTATGCGAAAGTGCAGGGAATTAAGAAGTTGGGAGAAATTAATTGGAGCGAATTAAAAACACGTCCGAACTGTACAGAGTCTAGAGACAAGGGAAACACTATTACTGTAACTCGTACTTACCAGAACCATACTTGCCAAAACCATTATCCATGAGTTGTTGTCTTCGTAAATTTATGAAATGGAATGAATTGGAGGACATGGGATCAAATAGTTCGGAAGCACTGCTCTTTAAAGAGTTCATTTCCGTATGGCCTAATATTTGTATGGAATATTTGCACTCGGCAGCAAGATTAACCGATCCAACTCGTTAGGAATATTTTCTTTAGCGTTTTCTTTAAGGCCGCTTTCAAAGAGAATATCATGTAAGAAAGCGGGAACTTATTACCTGAAGGTTTCACCAAAATGTTTCAAAATGCGTTCAAAATAGACTAAATGAACTAATAGACTGATATCAGCTAAACAAATAAATCATAAAAACAATAAGGACATTGATCTGCAAAAATATTCCGAGAAACCGTGCCAGGGGACTTCATTGCATAAATTGGCAAACAAATACGGCTTTGTCGGAAAGGCCAGAGAGTACAGCATCTTCGAAACGACAACAGGTTCGACATCTCAGATGTTCGATGTCTCGGAACACCGGAATCCTTCATTTCCAGAAGAATGCATCTGCCAAACGATTATGATCGTGAACGATTGGAGGATTCAAAATTTGGATTCTTAAATAGGCTTGGCAAACTGGAGTGTGTTTCAGCAAATTAAAGTTCTGTGGAGATTGCCTTATATGCAGTTTCTCATCGTTTCCCCGTTTCACACGAATTCCAGGTACAACCGTATTATGATGCGTCAGGAGCATATTCCACGATCGCTTGATCCTTAAAACAGAGGTTCGGTCTTCCTTGTCATCTTGAACGTGGGGGCTGTCCATTTTTTTCTTGAAACAGCTCATAGAGGTCGCGGTTATATCTTCCCCTTCATTCGTTCTCATCGCGTATGTGACAAATATTCGACGAAGAATTTTTCTCTATCGAAAGTGTCCAAAATCTGCTCTGCCTGCTTATCGTCCAGCACTCGGCACTTTGACATGATCACATTTTTGTAGAGTATGAATATCGTCTTCCGAGTTAGGAGTTTTGAACTCATTTATTTCGCCAAACCGAAATAACAGCAGTTTTTTTTAGGTGTTACTCCACTTAGGTGTTATTCGTGGAGTTGGTATTAGCACCGAGATGGTTCCTTGTTTGTTGACAACATGTACTTGGTTTGTCCTCGTTTACTTCAAGTCCAACTCATTTCGCTTGTCCCGTGAAAGCCTCTTTGACGGCGCGCTGGGAGCATCGATGATGCCGATATCGTCTGCATATCTCAACAGTTGGACAGAAGTGTTACCACGTGGAGGCCGTACGCAACTTAAAGTTTCCAGGAGAGATGCTCGTGATTTATACCTGATCAGTACTTTATCCTGTTTAAGGACTCTTCTGCCATTGAAGGAATTGAATTTACACATGGTAAAGAAAGAAAACTTTAAGAACTTTGTTTCTGTAAAATAAAGGACGCCTAAGCCAGTGGAACTACAGAGAAAGTGCCTATTGATCTCGCGATCCGGTATCCAGCAGTAAATATTGTGCATTAACCTGAGCAGCCCAGACTTCTATAAAAACAATGGTATGCCGTGAAAATTTTACAAGCAAGTTTCAACTTCAAAAGCTACGGAGGGTTTTAAGAACTCAAATGGAAAGTAGTCTAATATCTTCTATTTACAACCCACTCTTAGAGGATCTCCTAGCCTTCAGAATGCCTGTTAAGTATTTAAGCCTAAACAGCGGTTCCAAAGGTCGCAAAAGTACTTGAAATTGAATCAATATCGAACTTTGACATTGTTATTTAAAGACAGTGCTCAAAGTACTGCAAGTTGGCAATCGTTTTCGGACAATGGTCAGTCCTTTGTACGTTCAAAGCTGCATCCGACAGTATGCTGAAGTTTGAGAGCGTTGATGCGACTGCAAGATCCGGGGGTAACTTTCAAAGTTTTCATGCAGCAGAAGTCATGCCAACCATCTTAGTTATAAATGAAATAATGTTTAGCAATGCGAACAAATAGATCTTCAGTGAGTTGCTCGAAGTCGCAAGAAACGTTGGTGCAACTACCTTTTTTTGGGAAAATGCAAGAGGAAGGTTTGGGTTCGACTTCCGCGCCTGATGTAGCCGACAAAGCCTAACTGGCCTACACACAAAAAAAAATTAAAACTGCACGAGTGGATGCTCCTTCCATTTGTGCCACTCTAGACTACTTCCCTTATACTGCACCAGTTTTTCGTAAATGAAATTAATTTTATCCTCAACGGAAATAATTGAACTTGGCATTTTGTATATTCCAAAGAAGCCCCCGCAAACTTAATTTTCCCGGCTATAAGGATTAAGCCGTTGAAATACTTGGATAGAAAAAAAAAAATTAAGAAGGAAACGCGCGTTAGCCGGGCCAGTCAATGGTTGTGCAGGCTTCGGGGTTTACTTATATTATTATTTCGTTCATCTTAATGAAGTTCCAATCATCCCTTTTTGTTCATTACTCCCTTAAATCCTGTGGGTGCGGAGGCACGTACAATCAAACGCACATTTTCCAAATAATGAAGTTAACATGTAATCGTGTACACACTCACAGCCCAGTGTACGTGTGGATCCCTTAAAATGTACATTTTGTATACACTTAGCCAAACATTATAGATGATGGTTCCCATTCGCAAAAGTTGCGATTTTGGGTATTTTGATTAATTTGGGATAAATTAAAACCTCATGTCGGTGGTGGTGGTCATGGTGATGTGGCGTGGCGTTGAAGCGGCGGGCCAGTATACAGACGAAGGACGACTTTTAAGGAACTCTCTTGTTGGCTATATGTAATTGTCGGCGGGTGATGATGTATACGAGTATACATGGATGTGAATCGACCGAGAACCCAACACACAAAAGGATTCTATTGATTTTATTGTTAATGAAAAAGCTACAAAATAGAAAATCCCAAACCCAAAACGATAAGGACCCACTTGGAGACTTAAATAAAACATCAGACTTTTGGCTGCTGAAAAGGGGATGCTTTTTGAAGGGTTCGGGTAACAATTGGCCACAAGTGCGTATGTATTCGTTTATCGATGTGTAGCTGCGAAGTGAAATTTGTACTCGTACATTCTTAATGCTGATTACATTAGCCTGCGTCTGGACGGGAATTTCTTTTGAGGAAAATCTCGATTTGTAATGTGTTCGCCTGTGGGCAGTTTTAAATTTAAAGTTGAACATTTTCCGAACGCTCTATTAAAAGATATTCATTAAAGTAATTAAATAATTGTGTTAGATTCTATTAAAAAAAAAAACCATTTAAGAATTAGGGTCCATTTGCATATTCTCGCCAGCCATCAAGTCATCCACCCTACACCGGCCCTGTCACTGTCTTTTACCGAAATTGTATTAAGGACAAACAAAAGCTGTGGCTGGCATGACTCTGGATTTCTCTTCACTTTGCTGAGGACGATGGTGGTGGAATGGAGAGTCGACAGGATGGCTTGCTCGCTCATCAATCAGTTTCAGGACTAATTACATAATCTCCTCTTGATTATGCTACTTTAAAATGTGGATGTTTTAAGCCCGCAGAATTTAAATTTAAGCACATTCATTTATTATCGTCCTCAACGCAACAGTGAGTTTTTCAGTAGGCTAATGCCTTTTTCCATGGCAAAGGCGCACCATGTTATGTGGGGGGGAGGAAGTGCTTGACATTTTGAAAGGCTAGTTGAGCGTAAATTTTGATTGGAATTAAAGTGCGTATGCGTGTTTTTCTTGTTGCTTTTGTTGTATTATTTTAAATTCATTGAGGACTGTGCTAATGTGTGAATGAGAAATGCAGAGAAACAAGCTTTTTAATTATGCGGCGCAATTTAATCTAGCTTCACGTGTTAAAGAACTTAAGGAAAAAAGGTGCGGATTTAAGCCTGATGTCTATGATGCCACCAAACTGCAGACGTCGTTAAATGAATTTAAAGTCCTACTTTTCTACTTTTTATATGACATTTTGCCAAAAAGTTAGTTCGGATAACTTTAAGGACAACAAAGTCCTTTTCTAACAACCTACAAGGTTTTTTATCTGTCCCCATTCGTTCAGTCTTGAAACTTTAAAAATCTTAAGCTAATTCATAATGTTCATAAAACGAAATTTTAAACGGGAGGAAATAGAGAAATGGACGAAATGTTCTCATTCATGAAAAACGACATGCTATTGGAATTAAGCTAAAGCTAAAGAAGACGACAGCGCACGACACTGTTTGTCGCTTTTAGTAATCGTTGACTCATAAGACCCGACAAAATAAGCAGATGCCGAAAATTAACACAGAACAGGAGGGCCAGGCTCAGAAATTAAAAAAACAGATGTACCAACAGCACACAAGTTCCACAACAAAAGAGCCGCACAGCAACTTGGCTATATCTAGACGAACGTCGAACGTAGAGTCTGACCACTTTCAAGGAGCAACTCGGTTGTCTAGGCTGCGCCTGGCACCTGTAAGGATATTCGAGATTGAACGCCTCAGCATTCACGAAAGGACTCTTAAATGAGCCATTCTCTATCAAAACGCAAACAACAGAAGCAAGGATAGAGTACAGGGCAGGATATTGAGAAGTGAATTGAGGATGTATTCAAGCAGCATAAAGCATGACGAAGATAGTTTGGTTAGACTTGACGATAACAAACTCCAACCGATTAAGTAGTTCTGTGACCTGTTCTTTGATACAGAAAGTTGGCTCCATATTGGATCATGAAAAAAGCAAAGTTGTTATTGCAAAAATAGTTTACAATCTGAAGTTCGTGCACCAGATTGTCGGTCAGGTTTTGGAAGACGAAATATGCGCGGTAATCGGATTATCAGCTGTATCCTTCTTCCTCATAAAAAGACGATTCTTTTTCATGTAAAAACTGTCGAGGCATACCCCGCTAACCAGATCTTTTCCAGCATATTGTGTGAGTGTCTTAAGTCATTTTGCGATGCAAGAATTGGCCAATATCAGTGTAGCTTCCGGTCCGGCTACTCGAACATAAGCCATATGACCAATCCTGGAAATGATCAACGATCATTGGGTGGGTAAACAGTTGATGGGTGGGTTCACAGCTGAGTGGCGAAGTTGGTAGAGCGCCTGCCTTTCAATTGATTCAATTGATAGGCCCCAGGTTCGATTTCCAGAGTGGTCTAGTGTTTCGAATCTGTTCCAGTCACCATTTGCTATTGGGATCAAGTTAATGGCACTATCACTGGAGTGATCAACCAGCGATAGTAGTCTGACTAATGGGTGGCGTTGTTGTAGTGGTTGTTGTATCGGCTTTATACCTAATTCGTGTTTTCAAAATAGTGGTTTGTGTCGATTGTGTATAGATGGCTCTGCTGTAAAGGCATAAGACTGACAGCGGGGTGTTTAGCTTAGTCTTCCAAACGTTGAAAGTTCATATATCAAAACTTAAGTCGAACAAACTCCTGCAAATTGGGTGAAAGGTAATAGGTCGACTTTGAATCCTTCGTCCTGTTTAGGGCTGCAGCCACGGAAGAATTGAAACCAAATACTATACACCTGAGTTTCTCATACCACTACAAAATCTTTCATTCTCCTCCTTATTCTTCCGCTCGCTCTGTTCTACACGCATTATAAGAGTATTAATATCATCTTGAAGAGCGCGCAAATAATTAAAAAAAGGTCTTATTTATTGACTTTAAAGCCGCATTTGATAGTGCTCGACAGCAGGCGATTAGGAATTAAATGTTTGCTGTCGACCGGAAATCCATCCGCGGAATTCTCGCTGTGATAAAACAACAAGTTGTTCGGTAAAGATTTTGATTTGATTTATACTAATGAAGAGCTTGAAGTTTTCAAAACAGAAATCTATCTAAGCAATAAAGTGAACGATTCGAAATTTCATGTCATGGTGAATGGAGGACCATCAACGATTGATTCAATATTCTTCTAAGAGAGCTGAGATGTATAAACATAATGCTTCGGAACGCAGCATAATATAACAACAACTTGCAGCTACACTAGAGGCTCAAATCTATCAGGCCTTACCTCTACACCTTCAATAATCCACATCACCGCACTAGAAATTACTTTTTAGTAACCGGCAAAAGTTAGAGTGCTGCCTATTTTCGAACAGCTTTCTGACGTACGTAAGGTTGTTGTTGCTTGTGAACGCTGCCGGAAAATCTAGATTTCACTTCCAGGAAAGTAGACTCGTCATTGATCCTGGGAAAATGGAGCTGATATTCGGTATGAAGACCAGCCAAATCCCTAAATTCAAGATCAGCAAAAAGGTATCATAGTACCACTATTGGATTACACAATTAAAACATCATTTAATCATCAACAAGGGATGGGTACCATGTGGTTTCTTCACAGTAGAGCTTAAGTTTAAAACTCAATTTAAGCATTCCATTGGTTGTGCGAAATGATGCGTAACCAGAACGCATTTAGCCAGATTGCGAAGCTCTTCACATACAATCAGCACATCAGGTCAGTTATCACTTCTGGATTTTCCATACTGTTCAAGGCTTCAAAGTCGTGCATGAAGAATGGATTCCATATCAACAAGACTTAGATAAAATATGTCAGCAACCAAAAGTTTAACAGTGGAGTGGAGTTACAATAATAAGATAGTACATAGTTCTTTTAGAGCACGAAGTATGGTCATTTTATGCGGATGTTTTTATGGATCGCAATACCAAAACAACGATATAATTTTAGACCTGCAGAAACCATGCATAATTCAAGTTAAACATTTTATCGTGAACATCTTTACTTACAAAAAAATATATGAAATGAAATTCCATAGGTCACAAAACTCCGTTGAATTCTAAAACAAGTCAGCGCCCTCAATTCGTTCGGTTGCCGCGAAAAGCCTGAACAATAAATAACAATTTAATACACCAACTCAGCAAAGTATTTTCGCTAGATCCTTTTTATTACAATTTGGCGACATATTTCCTTAATGAGACTGCTGACACCAGGCGAAGCCATTTTTAACGCGAAAAATATGAGCAAACCGCCGGAATGAGGCACCTGCCATCTACTGTAGACTTTCTTGCAAATGAAACCTTCTGGCAATAAATTCCATTTTGACAACAGCAAAAATATAAAAAAAAGGACTTCATTCGATTACACTGTTGAGCATATAGAAAACATTTTAATGACATTTTAAGGACTTACACATAAACGCCGTTTACTCTCAAGAGGGTGAATGCAACATACTCAATGCGGTCCTTCTTCAGATTACAGCCAATAAAACATGAAATATGACAGCGAACGCGTATTACCAACGCATTTGCATGAATCAAACAGGAAGCAATTTTTACGACTGAATTTTGGGAAAAAAAGTCATTCCAAGGATTCGAAGGTTACGGCGCAGACAGTGCAGACAGGAATATGAGCAAATTTGTGTTCTTCGGAGGAAATTATCCGTCAACCACATCAAAGGAATCCCAAGCCCCAAGAGCTAAGACACCATAAATAGGAATGGTCTTAGACTGGTATATGAACGTACCCGTACCAGCCTTAATTAGCATTAAGTTTGCTTCGCTGATTTTAATTTTGATGTGATTCATCAACAACGGGAAGACCGACTACAAAATAGAGGAGGAGGGTTGGCGAAATTTAAGGGCTCTTCTTTTTTGTGGCGCCTTGCCGTATATCTTGGTATATGTTTGTATGTAAATTTTTTCTTCGCCTTTCATTAAGATATTCCAGATGCCTAGCCACAAGTACTTATTTAAATCTATTTACGTGAGTCAGACTGGTAAGAGTTTGTTTTGGGAGTAATTTATGGTTGCACACAGGGAAACCACTTAAGACGCACACCGGTCAACTGAGCTTCGAGGAATTTGATGTTTTTTTTGCCTTAAGTCAATTTAGAAAGTTTGCTCAGAGCTGGAAGTCTAGATTCAAATGAAATGAATTCTGTTGGGGCGGAACTCATTGAGAATACGAGTGCTAATTAATCTTGTTTTATTTGGAAGAGACTTGTGGTGGAGAAGTTTAGTTTTAAGTGAGTTCAGCAGGCATGCAAATGCGATAATTAGAGAAAGGTGGATGGTCTTAAGAAGGTGCATCCAATTTGAGATCATTTCTGAAAGAAAATCAAAGTGGTCAACAAATGAATTTCTGGAAAGCATACACTTTTATGTTTTTATACTCGTTCAAGCTATTTCTGCCGAAATTAATGTTTTTGAGTTTTACTTTTCGGAAATCAAAATAATGACATATCCACCGGGTTTTGTGGTTTGAAAAAAGAGTTTTTGGAATGAAGCGAATGCTATCTAGTGGACTTTCAAGTTGAGACACTAAACAACAAAGATAACCAGGGTGCTTAAGTGAGCTGCAAATCAAAAGACTGATATCAATTAAGGACCAGTTTAAATCGGTTTATGAGTTATACCAGACCGGCGCAAACAATCTCGCAGCGCAATATTTGTGAGTCAACTAACAAGACTCTAAGTTCTAGGTTAATGAAATGACCTCGTTAATCCACGGGACAGGTTCTGAAAAATGTATAGTGACACAAATAAAATCTAGTTTGTAAATATTGGAACTTCTAATGCAGAGCAAATGTATCTGAAAATTGGCACAAAGGATTTGGAGTGGAAGAAAAGTGACGAGAGAAGTTTTATTCCTTCCAGGCCCGAAAAATTGTACGACAGGCTTAGACCATAATGCATTATCTTTTACTTCATGGTTTGCATACTTGACAAGTAGATTTTTTTTGTTTAAATATCGGCACCTGCCCAAATGGCTGGGGGGGTATGTTAAGGCAAACATACCTTCTATCCATCTGATGATAGTAATAATGTCTTTAGCATTGGACTGTCTAATGCCCAATAGGGGAGCATATCTCTTTGAGGAAAATATTTCCTCTTATCCATATGAGAGCTGAACATTCACTAAGAATGTGTACAGCCGTTTCGTCGTCTTCCAAATAGAGCCGGCATTCGGTGGTTGTACTGAGCCCTAGTTTAGTTAGATGTGATCTCAAGCAGTAGTGGCCTGAGAGGAAGCTTACGAGCTTTCTAATATTCTCCTTGCTATGTTTAAAGATTTCTCTGTTAGCGAAGGGATTGATAAGCAGTTTAGATTGTCTGAGTCCAGAAAAGGGTTCCCCTTACTTTGTTACATCCGTCTAGAGATTGTAAGGCGTGGTAGCAGCTTTTAACACATTTCGATTCTATAAGATTGAATGTCTGAATGTATTAGAATTCTGGCCCCTATATGGGCTTTAGCAGGGTTTACTGTGGCACAGGATTCGATGGCTTATAGTTCAGCCTGGAAAACACTTGGATGTTGGTATGGAGATTTTAGTGTTGTTCCATAGACACCGGCACCTACTCCATTTACTATTCTTGAGCCATCGGTATACCAGACTATCTTTCTAGGGTCAGGTGAGTTGCACGTTCATTGATCACGGTTAGAAATGTCTACCTCAAAGGGACGCCCAAAGTATTATGTTGCCTCCATACAATCTGGGATCGAGTAGAACATGTCTTTGTCCGAGATGAAATTGATTATTTTCAATATATTTTGCTAGTTGCATCTTGAGGGCATTTCTGGCAGCTGTTTTCCTTATGAAGATGTTAAGAAAAGACAGCCCAATGACAGCTATCAGCGCTGCCGTAGGGCAGGTGCTCATAGCACCAGTGATGCCCAAACAAGCTATACGCTGGACTTTTTCCAGCTTTTTAGATGTAGTTACTTCTTAGATTTTTGACAACCAAATTATGGCTGCTTAGGTAATCAAAGGTCTTACCATCATGATGTACAACCAGTAAAGCATATTAGGTTTGAGACCCCAATTCCTACCGTAGAACCGCTTACAGGCCCACATGGCCTTGGTTGCGCGTTCTGTGATGGACTTGTTATGTGAATTTCAGTTCAGTTTCTTATCAAAGATAACACTGAGATACTTGACCTCACTGGAGTATACCAGAGGTGTTCCCTCAATAACTTTTGGTGACAGAGTCCGTTGTTTCCTCATTGTGATTGTATTGCTAGGATTCACAGAGAGTCCTTCACACTTACACCATTCTGAGACATGCATTAATGCTGAATGCATAACGCTGGTGATTGTAGTGTCATATTTGCCTCTAATGATAATAGCCAGATTTAAGCATATCCTATTGTGACATAGCCAATCTCATTGAGGTTCACCACGAGGTTGTCAAGTTGACAAGTAGATAATTATCGATGTGTCAAAGAGCATTTTGACGTTTATAAATTTATAAAATCGCTTAACTCACATCGTTCAATTGTGGCCAAAAAATTGTGATTTTGTAGAGCGGAAAATTTAAATGAACGAGGTATTTTGATACGCCAAATGCTCTTTCCTGGATTTAAACCAAGACCTTACGATAAGTAACTCACCCACTGAACACTGAGACATTGTGCCTATCACTTGTCCGATTGGTATTGTCAAGATAAAACTTCTGGTTCCGTTTGGAGGCCAACCTCTCTGTTTGTGCGTAAAACAAAACGCGGATATACAAATAATGAAGCTGGGCCTTGGCTCCCAAAAGATCTGTAAAGCCAAGAATGGTTATCGTTTTAAACTTATGTAGATATATTTTGATTTCGATTGCTCTGCGGTTTGAGTCCTTATGAGAATAGAGAATTTGGTATCGACTTTTTTGCATTCGTTAAGCACATAGTTTTAAAAATTATCTAATCATTTTGCTGTCAATGTCCCAATCGGAGACCCTTTTGTTTTTGCTTCCTAAATCAAATTGACCTTGTACCATAATAATTTCAGTTTTTTTTAATCAGCTATATTTAATATTTAATATTGAGTGTTTTTCAATTTTCTGAATACAGAAGTGTTCTGTTAATATATGACTATCCGTAAAAAAGAAATCAACAGACGACCTACCCGATAACTAAGCAGTATGCTGAATTAAACAGATTTATACCATCCGTCTCATCAAAGAGAATTTATGTGCTCCTTCCAACTCTATTATTTGAATTCTTCATGAGGGGTTTCTAATTTTTTGGACTTATTCGTCTGTTCGAGTACAAATTGCCAAAGAGGTTGCTTTTTTCAAATTATTTTTTTTCGTGAGGTCGTGACCATCGCAGAACTTCTCTGCATTGTTTTTTGCCTTTAGAATACAGCTGTTCAGTGGAGGGCCTGGAACAGTAGAGCGGAAAGGGTGGCATTCGAATAATTCAAATCAATTAAACTTTTGCTTCTTTAAGTATTGTTGATATCTATTTCAACCTCCAAACAACTCAGTTACCAGAACTACATCTTTATTGCAGCAGTTGTTCAGTGATTGTGCAGCTTGGGTGGATTGTAAATGAGCTCTTTCATGAATCGCAAAAATTGAAGAAACTTGTTTTTATTTTTCTCAGTAATAAAACCATAGCTTGCTCAAACCTATCATGAAGCAAAGTCCTGTCTACCATACAAGCAACAATATCTAATTTGTTTGTATAGATTTGTTGTTAAAAAAAACGAGAGGTACTTAAAAAAATGATGTGCCAAAGATGTTTATGCCCTAAATAATTACGGGTTCAAAATAGCAATGTTAAAATCAACAATATAATTTTGTGAATTTTGTGTGTGTGAAATCTTGTCTAGCTGACCGAAGCCTGATCATCAGACATTTAGTTGATGTCTCAGGTATCTCATGTGAAATTTTAACCGAGCAGAACAAAAAAACAAACGAGTTGAAACTTCAACAGCAAATCTTTGAAAGCTGTTAAACTGATAGTTAACGAAACACTTGCATACATCTTGCATTCAAAGGTTAACTTGGGATGCCGATGAATTATTGATGTCACTTTTAGAAGCACTCTCTACGCAGACCGAATCAGAATAATGTGAGAAGGCATGAAGGAAAATAGGTCGGACAATCTTCAAGCTGGAGTGGAGTTTCATCAAGAAAACACAACAGAAGGCCAAAATTTCGCTGACTCCTATTCGAGAAAGGGGCTTCGAAAAGCTCGAATGCCCATCTGATTCTCCAGATGTAATCCTCAACGACTTCAGCATCTTTCCAAGTTTAAGGAGCAGCTCGGCGTTAAACAGAAAGCTGACAATAGGTGATGAATCTTGCATGAGCGTTTTGGAGTCAAGGTAAACATTTTTTCAGAGTTGGACATTTTTTTTTTGTCGGATCACCACTCATACACTATATGCATAAGTCTCCAACAACCTTCAAAGTATGCCAAAAAGGAAGTTCTCAATCTGATTTGCCTATTTTTCATCAAGAGTAAAAATCTATGCTGTTCTCTGTCTCCATCCTTTTTTTTTACTTTACATAACAAATACCAGTAATCAAAGCAAACAGATAAGCCGATTATGCAACACATTGTTGTCATAACTTTTAGAAGAAGGACAAAAAACCAGCAACGAAAACGAATGGCATACAATCCATCATATCCTCCATGCACTGAAAGGGAAGGAGAGACAAATTCCGCCCTATTACCCTCCCATTAGGAAGTAAACTAATTTTTATGGTCAGTTTGCCCTCTGCATTGTTGAATTAGGTGAAAGCGATAAAAAAGCATAGATTGCGCGCTCGGCCGGTCCATCGAGCACAATTCGAGAGGGTGGCAAGCAAAGCCTCCCTTCGAGGGCCAGAGTGATTTGTCAAAGAAATAAATCTTAAAAAAAAACACACACACAAATAATATTTATTATGATTCACAGATGAATGGTTGATTTGGTTGCTTCGTGGAGGACTCGTATCTTATCTCGGTCCAAGGATATAAATCAAAAAAACGTCGGCAAAATTGACCCTCGAATGTTACAATAAAAATTGTTTCAAGTATTTCGTATTTTTTTTCGTTTGATTTTAGGGGAAAATAAATGTACTCAAAAAAAAAATAGAAAGTTCACCCTTCTAAAAGTGACGCAAGGACCTTGCCATAATCTCCTCCAAGGAATTAGTGTTATTGCAATACAAAGTGTCGACAAATGCATATATTCAGCGAGAAATCCGGAAATGAATAAATATTTTGATTACTGCGGGAATATATTCGGTCCCCCATTCCTCTATCCGCTTTTGTGTAATAAAAGATTAAGAAGGAATCCTTATCCTTATCCACTTGGCGTTATCCTTTTGTAATAATAATGGTTGTGGAAAAATGCCACACAGAACGAGGGCCAACAGTGTTATCTAACACAAATGAAATAAATTTTTATATCCTCTTCATATTTACGATGACACTGATATCGTAAAAAGGAAACAACAACGCACTCAGCAGCTCTTAAGGATATTGGCATTGATTTAGTTGTAGGAGTGCTGTGTGCGGCTGCTGGTGGCCAGTCGTGGTTGTCTGATTCAGATATACGAGTATGTGAGAGTGGCAGGGTGGCGTTACTTTCCCAATACTTACTGGGCTGATATGTTTTTTTGCCTGGAAAAATTGTTGTTTTCCAATAATTTGATTTGGCAAAAAGGGGATTGATTTGTTGATTCGGCTAATGTGTTCGAATGGGTTGTTTTGCTATGTCAAAAGGGGGCTGCAGGCGTTTATAATTTAATTACACATGGTGCGCGTACCAGAAACTCGATATGGCAACGAAATGTTCGTTTAATGTTTGCGGAAGAGTGTGTTGGACACAAATAAGCGTTGACAACACGAAATGGAAGTGAAAATGGGCAAATAAAATTTCGTTTTCTAAATGGTTAGACAAAAGCAAAAGGAAGCAACTCTTTATAAATAGTATAAGAACCGTGATGAGGGAGCAGCCTTCCTATAATTAAGATTAATAGAAATTGCTAACTGCTTTAAGCTGCTATATTTAAAAATACGGGATCCTCTATAAGAAAAAAAAAAACAAATGTTAAGGTTATCATGTCACCGACCTGAGTTAAGTTTTGAAGCTTCTTTTGACAATCCATGTGTAGAAAGCTTGGAATTGAGAATAATTCGTAGGAACTTAAATCAGGACATTGCTCAAGTTTTTTAGGGTCCAAAAAATATTTTTTTTATTTTCAAAAATCAGAAAAAAGGAGCTCTTACTAGATTTATATCGAATTGTGAACAATCTGAACGGAAAAAAATACTAAATCAAACATCGTGTGTCGCAAAATTTGTGAGCTATGTCGAAATATAAACAATACGAACAAAGAAATACAAAAGTCATGTTTTTGTCGGTTTTTTCAAATACCAGATTTAAATCATACAAAACATTAATCTCGAAAATTAGAAAAAATCGCAAAATTTTCTGATCCGTTTGCAAATTTTATTTTTCTTACTGAGATTTGGGTGTATGACTATGAGGCATCCAATTATTGTATTCCTGGTTATGAATCCCATACAGCTCAGGTGGTATACATTAAAAAAGAACACGAAAGTGATTGTGAAGTTGTAAAAATTAGTTTGTTAAGTGCCGATATATTAAAATGTTACGAGCATTTTATCATTGTGTGTAAACCGTCTTTATAAAAATGATTTATATAAAGATATGTTCCTGAAACAACTAAAGACATATTTGAGGTCTAAAGACAGACAATTTATTGGTAGTAGGCGACGTAAATATTTATATTTTGAAAAAAAAAAACCATAACACATATAACTACTTGACCTTAATGTCCACTTTTGGTTTCTAATCTCTAAAAATGCAACCACCTAGAAACACAGACAATCACAAACATTTATTGATTATATTTTTGTAAGGTTATCTTCCAACTTTGGACATAATCTATCTAGTGAAGTAACTGATCACGAAATCTCGGATCATTGCATGACTATTCTTAATAGTGAGACAACTCAAACAGAAAATTCAGACAAGTGTATCCTTTTTAGTACCCAAAATAAAATTAACAACGAACAGCTAATAGATCACTTGAAGTACAAATTTTGGGACTCTATCTGTGCAAAGAGTAATCCCAGTATAGCTTACGATCTATTTTTAAAAGGAAAAAAGGGCACATTTAAAACGCCTTAGGCCATGGATTGGCTTAAGATTATTTATAAAAATAAACAAAAAAAATGCTTAACATAAGAAGTGTTAAAGTCATCCTGGTAGCCACAGATTGTTATCTTTAATTGAATGAAGAGTTAAAGAAGTAAGTCAAAGTATGTCGGGATGCATACTTCGCAATGAACGGAGAGTGGTTAACGAAATCCTCAATGAAGTTAATGTCACAAATAACATATAAATAAATTAAAGTGTGATGATATCTGACCCAGTAGACATTGCCGATCAATTCAATTGGTTCTTCTATAACTTACTTCTTATTGTAATAGAATCGAAATCTTCGCCCTCCTGCAAATAAAGCTGCAATTGTAATATGTTTTCAGATTAAGTTGAAGATGTTTCATTGAGCTATAGTTTTGTCTTTCAGAAATTTACCCCGGCTGAAATCCATAAGTATATCATGTCACTTGATAACAAGAACAAGTGTTCGATGTTGTAACAAACTGTCTCTTAAAATGTATTTCTTTTTATATAAGTTTTAGGTTATTTGTTCAACTTGGTACATACTGTGGTAATTTTTCCTCATTTTTGAAAAACACCGAAGCCAATACTAAAGGGTTTTTCAATAAGAGGGCTACAAATTTTTTTTTTTTTAATAAAACAAAAACGGTTTTGGATATCAATGAAATTCTTTATTCCTGGGAAAATACGTTCGCTGCCATTATGTATGGAACTCGATTTCTTTTGCATGGCCACCACGGGCACGCTTGCAGTAGTCCAGACGCTGAACCCAATTTTCGACGGTTTTCAAGCATAAATCGGCCGATGCTGCTGCAATTTCACGTTCGATATTCGTACGAAGTTCATCAATCGTCGCTGGCTCGTTGGCATAGACCATAGACTTAACGTAGCCCCACAGGAAATAGTCTAACGGCGTCAAATCGCACGACCGAGGCGGCAAAGCGACTGGACCATTTCGAGATAACGCGTTGTCCAAACTTGAATTCCAATAAATTGGTTGTGACATTCGCTGTTTGGCTTATGACGCCGTCCTGTTGGAACCAAGTCCATATCATCCAATTGGGGCCAAAAATATTCGGTTATCATTGAATGGTAGCGATCCCCATTCACAGTAACGTGCTGTTCTTGATCATCACGGAAGAAGTACGGCCCAATGACGCCGCCGGCCATAAACCACACCAAACCGTAATTTTTTCGGGATGCAATGATGACTAATGGAGTACGTGTTGATTGCTGCCTGACCAATACTGCATATTTTGTTTATTTACGGAGCCATTCAGCCAAAAATGAGCCTCAACGCTGAAGATGATTTTTCGATGAAAATCCGAATCATTTTCAAGTTGTTGTTCAGCCCAATTCACGAATATACGACGCTTCTGGTGGTCAAGTGGTTTCAGTTCTTGTGTCAATTCGTGACGTGTGAGAGACACATTTGGGCTTTCTGCAACTGAAGCCTCAGCGGCAGCAATATTCTCGACACTACGGGCTCTTCTTTGTCTCACTTACACGGGAACATTTTGTACTGAGCCTGTGGATTCAAATTTTTCCACTAGACGCTCAATTGTTGATCTGCTAGGACGATTATGAGGACCATAAATTGGACGTAGCGCTCTTAACGTTGAGGCCACTGATTCGCTAACCCAATATCGAATAATTTCTATACTTCCTATATTCTGTAAGTTATTTGAAAAGCAGATGAAATATCGTTTTCAATTAAAAACGATTGTTTTTTAGAAATGAACAATTTGGCTTTCGTGAAGGACGATCTGCTGAAGATACTTGTCTTTGGCTGAATAGTTAAATTATTGAGTGTCAATAAATATAATCCCAATCTAATACTCTTCAAAGACGTGACTAAAGAAATATCAAATGCCTTAATCGCGATATTCTTCACAATAAATTGTATAGGGGTGGATTAAGAGGTATAATTAATAAGTGGTTTTCGTCCTATTTATCCAACTGAACACAAAGAGTAAAGCTTGATTAGAACTTTAAGCAATCAGTTGTGTATCTCAAGGATCCGTTTTGGGACCATTGTGCTGATGATATGGCCTTAATATACTGCAAGCCAGCTACATAAGGACTTAAGTATACTAAGACTACGGTTCGCTAAGCTTGAACTAATTATGAGGAAATAAAACCAGACTTATGATATGTTGCCTTAGAGAAGCCTATTCACTTGACTGTGATGCCGTCTTTCATTCGAGCTGTTGCACAAAATTATCGTTATCTGTTCATACATTTAGTGAGACCAACTTTAATAAAGATAAAGTGGGTAGTTCAAGCTGCTTCAAAATAGATGGTGTTAAAAGCTAAAAGTATCCAGGCATATTAATAGATAAAAACTTGACTTGAAAAGCGCACGAAGAGGACTTAAAGAAATACATGTAATCTGTGACTCGTAAAATGTATCTTTTATAAGATCAGTGTCCAAAAAAAGTTTTGCTTATGTTTTATTACGGGTTGGTGCACTCCAAGCTCCAGTACGGCATTGTAAGTTGTGGCGGTACTCGTAACAGCACATCGGAAGCTTTGTAAAGGGTGATTTTTTAAAAGCTATAGGAAAGTTTTTCAAAAAAAAAAACACATAAAATTCAGAAAAGTTCATGAAATCTTTACTTGAATCGATAGTACGGTCCATATAATTTAATGTATGAAGATTATTTCATGCAAATGTTGACCTTGACTGCGCCTCAAATGGTCCATCCGCTTAGTCCAATTTTGGCATACTCTTTCCAACATTTCGGCCGGTATCTCACGAATAAATGCTTCAATGTGGTCTTTCAATGCGTCAATTGAAGCGGGATTGTCTGTATAGACATGTGCTTTAACATAGCCCCACAAAAAATAGTCTAAAGGCGTTAAATCGCACGATCTAGGCGGCCAATTGACCGGTCCCGAACGTGAAATAAAATGTTCACCGAACTCGCCTCTCAATAAGTCCATTGTTGCGCGTGCTGCGTGGCATGTGGCACAATCTTGTTGAAACCACTTGTTATGCAAGTCAAGCTCTTGCATTTTTGGCGAAAAAAATTTGGATATCATCTCACGGTTGCGCTCACCATTCACAGTTACGTTACGATTCACATCATCTTTGAAGAAGTACGGTCCAATGATGCCACCAGCCCATAAAGCACACCAAACTGTGACTTTTTCTGGATGCATTGGTAGCTTTTGGCTGATATTCACTCCAAAATCGACAATTCTGCTTATTAACGTACCCATTGAGCTTCGTCGCTGAACACAATTTTTCGGTAAAAAAGTGGATCTTTGGCCAACTTTCCAAGAGCCCATTCACCAAAAATTTTAGGTTGCGTTAGGTCGTTCGGCTTCAATTCTTGCACCAGCTGTATTTTGAAAGGCATCACACCTAAATCCTTCCGCCAAATTTTCCACGTTGTTGAGTAACAGAGGCCCAATTGCTGCAAACGGCGACGAATCGATTATTGATGGTCATCATTAACACTGGCCGATACAGCTGCGATATTTTCTTCACTTCGCACTCTACGTAACGTGTTGGTGGTTTAATGTCCAACAATGTAAATTTGTTGCGAAATTTAGTCACATAATATGGAAGAAGCGTGCGATGAACTTTCTTAACAGAGCACGCATTTTGATAATAAAATTCAATAATTTGCAAGCGTTGTTCGTTTGTAAGACGATTCATGGTTAAATTATAGACCAAACTGAAGATGTTTGACAGTGAAACAAAACACGAAATGTGCGTCAGCTGTTTAAACCAGTGTTGCCAAAAAGATAATAAGTAAAAAATCACCCTTTATTTTGCCAAAAACATTTAGTAAGAATAATTACAATTTCGTCATTATTTATAAGCTTAAAAATACTTCCAATAAAATATCTTTACAAATTCAAGGAAAATTTCTAAGTTTTTAAAAAAACTCATTGTTTGAAATTTTACACAACAGCAGCTCAAATGTTTGTTCATAAGTTACCAGCCGATATCAGACAGACAGTTCAACGCAGTTTGTTTCTCAAAAAACTAAAGAAAATAACTTTAGTCAGGGTAGTTCAGAAGACAAAATTTTTGTAAACTCTAATATCTATTATATTCTTCTTATATATTTAATGGTTAATATGTAGTACAGTTTTTTTTATATTTCTTTGTGTCATTGTCATTATTGTTTTTTATAAGGAGTCATGAAATCAACAACAGAAGTTGACCGACTGAATGTCTTGATTGACAGCCACGTAAGTGCGAGTTTGAGGTAGATTTTTAAACGACAAGTCTTTTTATGATAAACTCAGCTTTGAATTACGGACAGATTATAAGAGCTATCAGAGATGGAAAATAAAAAAACAAAAACTAGTCTCAATCAATTTCCATCAACAGTTTTGGCTCCTTGTGATATTGACATTTGTAATTTTTTGTACTTCCTCATTGCCATTAGAGCCAACCGTAAGACCTTACCCAACCAACCATACTGATTCGTTACCCAAAAAGTCAATTTCACACTCGTAACGTGTGTCTTACTATTGACATCTGAGTGCTAAAATCCCCCATTGCCTCACATCACCTCCATTATCCGACCGCACAAGAACCTTCACAAACAGATTAATTCACTCGGTGTTTATAGTATTTGTGGTTAATTAATTCACATTTACACCTGTTAGGAAAAGTAACATAATCAACACACACATACTCCATGCTCGGTGGTTCGTGGAGTGCAGTCGACACCACCGCCACATTCAGGCGGCAGCAACAGGCGTTAATGGCGGAATAAACTCCGATTTAATGACGGTGGATTAACCTTACGTGGAGGACGGTCGCAAAACCCAAAGGCGAGAAGGCCAACCACTAATGCAGTGATTTACGTTGTCCAGTTGATAATCTGCTTCTGCCGGTGAACTGACCGGTATTCTGTGTAATTTAGGGTAACTTCATCCCCAGAGGCCATATACCAGCGTGTGGAGTTTACTGCCCAACTGTGGCGGTGCGCCCGGCAGCACAATCCTAATGACAAAAAATAACTCTCGAAATAAAAGTGGATATAAAAGAACTGCACATCGCATTGTGGTTCAGCACTTCCCAGGGACTCTGTAATTTAACGTAATAGGTTTTTAGTACGCTTCGCTGGACATTGTACCTGTTCTGAGGGAGCAAACCTTCGTGGGGGCAATGGTTTGGCTATCTGCATTCTTATTCGTGTAGAAAAACACTCATTTCCTTTAAAAAAAGGAATGGCAAATGGGTTTCTTTAAAGTGGGGGCAGCTTTCGCAACAAAAGTATTTTGAATTGAAATAGCTTGTCACTGGAAAAATACAAAAAAAAGTTACTCGAGATTTGATTTAGCAGATATTTGGTAAGTATCCTTTAAATTGAATATCCAGTTTAAACTATCCTAGCCTTACATAGGCTTTTTTAACAGTCCACCTTACAAATAAAAAATTACTTATTTCCAAACCCTAAAACTGCAACCTGAATGCGCGTAAAAAGACATTTTTAAATCGTCCGGTTTACGTATCAAGAGGCGGCAGTGATTTTAGTTTGGTGAGTAAATGTGAATTGGATTCCTTAAACAAAAACCTCTCATACGGAATAAAACATTTCAAGAAATCAATCTGGAATCTGCTAGTCTATTTATTGACATCAATAAGGCTTTTGACATGGTGGATCATAACATTCTGCTCAAAAAACTCTTCAATGCAGGCTTCAGAGGATTTTTCCACGACTGGTTAACTTCTTATTAAGAAAACCGTTGTCAGAGAGTAAGGGATCGTAATTCTGTGAGGGCAAAAGTTCTCATCAACATAGGTGATCCACAAGAATCTGTTTTGGGTCCTATCCTGTTTTTAATATTTGTTAACTCGCTCTTTCTTCAACCTTTCAAGGGTAAAGTAACAGCTTTTGCCAACGACACTGCTCTGTCTTATTACGGTAAATATTATTTTAATTTATCTTTGGATATGAACTATGACCTGGAATTAATGCGGAGATGGTTCAAACTTCATAAGTTGGCCATTAGTGACAAAACGAAGTTCATGATGTTTAACATAATGGGCAAAATATGTGATGATATAACTTTAAGATGCCATGTGCCCAATTGTTATAGATTCCGTTTGACTCATTCTTGTGCACACCATAGAGATATGCCTAGTTTTGATTCAAATATTCGTTGTAATACTT
Organism: Orthonevra nobilis; assembly: GCA_963555765.1. Lineage (NCBI taxonomy): Eukaryota > Metazoa > Arthropoda > Insecta > Diptera > Syrphidae > Orthonevra > Orthonevra nobilis. The sequence continues at coordinate 32,149,949 of OY743224.1, forward strand.
ACTGCTTTGAAATTGAACGCGAAGACAGCTTTAAATACTTAGGTATTACTTTGGACTATAAGCCTAGTTGGATGGATCATGCTGTGTCATTGAAGCAATTTCTTAATAGCGCTGTTAGGCAGATTTATCATCTCAGTCAATATTGCAGTTTGCCAATTTTAAAGTTGGTTTATAATGGTCTATTTAAATCCAAACTACATTATGGCATAGCTTCCTGGGGTGGTATGCATTTGAATAAACTAGTGCCTCTGCTAATCAAACAAAAACATGCAACCCGTATACTTTGTAAGGTTAACCGTCGAACTCCTAGTTTCGATTTTTTCAAAAGTCTTGGTTTTCTTCCATTAAGACATCTGTATTTTTATGAATTGTTAAAAATATTTTTTGAAGTCTCTGGATATATATCTTCGAGAGCTTATGGTAACCTCAATCTACGTGTCAACACCAGAAATCTCGTCAATGTTCCAACTATAAAAAGTTCGCATTACTCTTGCTTTGATTCTTTTACTGCGCCCGTTTATTTAATAAAATGCCTTCAAATCTAAGATGTGAAAGAGTTAAATCCGTATTCCTCAAGAATCTAAAAATTTGGCTTTCTACGTTAAATTATGTTGTTTTTGGTAATTTACTGAATCCTTTAGTTTGATTCTTTTTCATTATTGTTTTTAACTTTTTTAATTTGCAATCCGCAAATCATTTGAATTTTAAACTTTAATATTTAATTTTTATCTTATTGAGTTGTTATTTATTTTATAATTGTATCGCATCTTCATCGATAAATTATTATTTAGTTTTTAACTTCGTACATTCGCCTCTTATCAGTATCTGATAACAGAATGTACTTAACTATTTCATTTAAAGTGAACAACAGTATTACTGTTAATAATGTTTTTCTATTTTATTATAGCTTTAAGTTTCTAAATGAAATAAAGAATGAAATGAAATGAAATTCAACGCGCGATAAAAACTTAATAAATTGAGTGCTAGCGTTTTTTGAGAGCTTTTTTACCCCCGAAAGGAGATTGATCACGAGATCATAACACTTGGACAAATAACAGAGCAAAGACTTTCACCCGAAGAAAGTCTTGAAATCATTGATTTTTTTTACAAATATTCGCAGTCGGTTCGCCGATCTGGTGAGCAAATCATCTAAGAAATTGGACTTGACAATTGCCCGCTCCTTTGGTGAATCCTTCTGACTACCTTTTCTGCGAGTGTATCATATTGCTCGTGAAAGTTGATGATGTATTGGCCAAATGCAAATATTCGACGCGTTATTGTCGAAATACGGCTAGCTAAGCAAGATACACAATTTGCAATCTTGGGAGGGGCACTTTCTTTGAGAAAATTGATACCCAAATTATTTAAGCACAACTTTCCAAGTATTTTTAAATCTTTAGCATCGAACCATCATTGATCCGGATTATTTTTTAATTAATTATTTATTTTTTTATTTATTGAGAATGCTAATTATCTATAGTTTATAATTATACTAATAAATTAATTATTAATAAATAACTATTTATTATTTATACATTAATTATTTTTAAAAGATTTGTTAACATATTTGCAATTCACAAGGTGTCAATATTTATTTAAAATTAGTAATATATTATTTAAAGGAGAAAAACTTTCTGAAATTTTTCTAAAAAATCTTTGCTGTACATTGAAATCGAAATAAAAGAAAATCGAGATGTCATTAAAAAGTTTGCTTATGAAACAAAAACATAGATACACCCCCAGTCCTCTCAAGGCAAATCTCAAAAATCTGCTTTTGAATTCTTTCAATCCGGTCGATATGATAATTGTAGTGAGAAGACCATAATTGACAAGCATAATCGAGGTTCTGACCGACAAATGTTATGATCAATTGTTCAACAAAATAAGAGTCATTAAATTGTTTAGACTTTCTTTTTGACACAACCCAACCGAAATATTACACATTGCATTACACATTTTTGAACAATTCTAAGTGACTGTTCTGAAGCAACCGCGAAAATGAAGGAGGAGCCATTTTCGACACACGCAACTCGCATAGATACGTGTTGAAAAAAAAAGAAATAATTATTTTTTGTTAGTTTAGAAGATGTTTTCTAACATGTATACATGTAAAAATAACATGTATTTTTTTCGTTCCATAATATAGTTTTTCTTTAAAAAATAATCGAAAAAATAGTAATTTTTACACAAGAAATAAAAAAAACTTAATTGTATGCGGAAGATTCTGATGAACATTTAAGCATAAAATTTATAGCATTATAAATTTTACACATTTAAAACATACAATTATTGGTACACCAAAAATAAAGCGCATAAAGATCACGCTGCAGATAATGACAATCTCGAATGTTATGCATCTTCGTTGAGATAGTAACATCATCAGCATAAATAAGACATTGTGAGCATTTTATAAATAAAATTAACAATAACGTACTCAAGTGGATACCTTGAGGTACCCGGGTATTGAAAGTAAAAAAGCTCGAGTATCAATCATTAAAAAATACATCTATTTGATAAATATAAGTACAAGATTTGTTTCATTTTAAAATTCAAATTCGCTGACAGTATCATGCTCGGACTATAGTTGTGAATGTCATCCTTCTTTAAAAAAAATGAATTATAAACAACTTTTTCTATGTAAAGGAAATTCACAATCAGACAAATTTGACTGAATAAAGCAGAAGGTGGATTTGACAAATGTTCAGCACATATTTTTTAAGGCAAAACTTGTAGATGTTGTCATCAAGGTTGGGTACAGATTTAGCTAAAGTGTTAGTAGTTATATTAAGATGTATGTTGGTCAAGTGATTAAACGATTTCAAATGACCGAAAAGTTTGTCATTTTCGTCAAGATTATCACAGCTAAGATTATAAAAATTTTGAAAAGCAGATTGAAAAAGTCAAGAAACACACCAGCTATAACTGCAGGGTTGTGATTAGAGTTATCGTTATAACTAAGAGCAGACGTATAGTATCCAAATTCTTTCTTTTTTTGTTTAATATGTATTTGAAATAAAATCCTTAGATTAATTTTTAAGTCACTTTGAACCTCCGGAATGTAATTGAAGCATTATAAACTCGATGCTTTTATGAATACATTTTTTGCATCGTTGTTTAAAAGATTGGTTTCACTATTAAATAGTTTCCTACGATTTTTTAGATTTTTTATCTCAGCACACTACCAAGCTGGGCAAAGTTTTGAAATTTTTTTTAAGTAATCGGAACGGATTCTTGAAAATAGCCAAACAAAATGCTAAAGAATTAAAGCACTTTGGAACTAACAACAAAACATTTAAGAACATTTGATCAGTTAAATAAAAATACACAATAATTTAATTTTACAAAATGATCTTTTCTAAAATTGAATTCAGTATCTCCAGAGTCAAATTTATCATGAATACTATTATCGTTTAATATAGATCTTCAGTCCCGAGAAATGATACATTTGGTGCCATAGTAGTCCTGATATCCAAAAAGTTCGACTGTCGTCTTGAACGAGAATCTAAAGTCATCAAACCAGAATCATAACAACGTCATGGCATTTCATCTTCTTCAAGAAAGGTCTGGCAGTTCTTTGTGAATGTTATCATGTTACGTCGGTTAAGTATAGACTGATGCTAAGCCCTGCTTGTTTATGTTTATCTTATAGCCTCTTTGAATGTGACGTGTCATATTTACTTAGCTCATGTTAATATTAAGCGTAATAGCCGCTTCCTCAACATATCTAGAGATGGTTGTCATTGCTGAGCAAATTTAAATAGCTTTTTAAACAGATGTATATGGATTTACCCTTCTGCCCTTACTTCAAAGGAATACGAGCAGCAGTTCCGATCGCTGCCTGAAAGTATTTTATCTTCACAGTGCTGCAAATTACTGGATTGACACATCTCTGGACAAGACCCAAATTCCAGAGAAATCACCCATACGGGAACTTACATTATATAGAAAAGAATGCCCTGGCTTGAGCTACGTTCGCTTATTGTTCCAATCCGAGTGATTTGGATCTCGAAAACGGAGGCCAAAAAGTTTTCTGGAGCTCATAAATCTATTTGCGTTGGCCGTACCAACGTTTTTGAGTATTAGAGTCCCAAAAAGCTCAGGCAGAACTTTATTTTCTATTGGATTGCTTAAAACAATTTCGGAACAACCTGCACAAGACACAACGTTTTATTGAGATTTTTGGCATTGGTGGGGTTTTCTGCTTGGATTCCGTCATGATTTTTTTTTTGTGAGAAGACTATTGTGATTTCTCGGATGAAAACTGACGCTGCATATTTCTGCAAGAGAGAAAGCTTTTTCCATGCTGCTTACATTAGGCTACCTGTACGATGGAATAACTTTCTACTGATAATTATGGCTTCGCCACCGACCTATGCTTCCATTCAAAAACGTTAACTTTGAGTGGTCAATGCAGAAGTTAAAAAAATCATTTGCCAATATCCTCAATTTCAGCGCAGTGTTGCATTTTTGAATCCAGTCCTTATCTATCAATCAATCAAATCAAATCAATCAATCAAAAAAAGTGCAAGTTCGAAAGCAATGTGAAAAAGCATGTTTTCTAAAAAATTCCAAAAAAGACAAAAAATGTCAAAATATATATTTTCCTTAACTTCAATAATTTAGTCCTTAATTTCACAAATATCACGCCATGGGTTTGGATTAACAAATATATCGGAAACCGTGCCCTTCAAAGTGAGAATACCCTGATTCAATGGAACTGGCTTCGGCTTGAGTGGAGCTTCAGCGATCCAATTCTCCCAAGCTTCTGCAGCCTGCTTCTGCCGTTGCTCTTCCAACATTTTCCGGCGTAGAGTTGCCCGCTGAATTGCTTCCTTCTTTCGACGTAGTTCTTCTTGTTTACTTTGCTCCCACGCTCTTCGATTGCTCTCATTGTCATCAATTTGCGACGGATACACTTCTAAATCTTGTAGTTCCCTTTTCGGTGATTTATTTTTAACCTGTGCCTTTTTTGACAACCACTCCTGATATTTCTTTTGGGCGATTTCTTTCTTTTCTTCCTTGAGACGAATTTGTTCCTGCTCGAGTTCCTTTTTCCGTGCGATCTCATTCAATTTTTGTTTCCTACACAATGCAAGTGAAAATATAGAACAAATAGGAATATTCTTATTTTACCTCTTAACTGAAAGCCAATTAGAAAACGCATCCGATTGGGTTTTTCGAATGACAAAACTCATACCGGGTCCGCTTTCCGACGGCATAGTTTCTCCAGAGGAGTTCAAGTCGAGTGGAGGAACCATTTCGCCTATACTCTCATCACTTGCGTCTGGGTCTTGACTCTCATCAACGGATGCAGTAGGAATACTGCTTCTAAGGACGAAAATTGTTTGAATGAACTTAATTGTTTGAGTCTGAATACCTTAGAGAGAGACTACCACGACTTGTAGTCGGACATCGAGCACTCATATTGCATTGACTTTTATACCGACGTGCCTCAAAGTCTCGAAATGTGTGCGGTCTTTCCATCTCGTTACCGGAATCATCCACACGAACAGTATAAAATGCCATCACGTATAAAACACAGAACTAAAAACAATTTCGAGCAGAGCTTTATTTCTCTTTAAATATTTAATTCTTAGGACCTCAAAAGAATTGAGATAAATGTTTCAAATTATAAAACTGATCTGAAATAAAATAAAACAATTATTCAGAAGCAATCTTTGTTTTCTAAGGACATGCTATATAAAGTAAAGTTAAAGTGTCAGTATCATAAATTTATAATTAATGTTAGAATGATATCAAAGTGTAAGTGTCACCTCAGTTCTTTCAAAAGCACTATAACGAAAGATTGCGTGGTGAAAAATTAAAGGAACTTGCTTCAGTACAGACGTCAATGAAAGTAGAACCCTATCTCAGGGCACAGAGCTCGGATAGCACGCCAGCCAGTTTATGCGTCTCTTTTCGTCTTATCACAGCAACATGGTTTTCCCCTGATGGATGAATTGGCAACCAAAGAGAAGCCAATTCTAGCCGATGAAGAAGATCTACCGTCGACTGGAGTGGTACGAAAAAGCTAGAAAGCTGCGGGTTCTGATGGTTTTCACCCAGACCTACGTTTAGCAGATCATCTTTCATGATTATAAGCATGTCCGACTGATTCACAAAAAGTGGATCTTATGCCTTTCAATTATGGCATTTTGTGTGAAAATCAGAAATAAGATAATACCAGAATGGCTCCCGAAACGTGAAATGAACAAGAGCCGAAATTGTACACTGCTCCAAATAGCGGAAAAGTTCATCGGAAGTCGACACACGATTTCAAATGTCATATGACAACAATTGTCATACCGACTAGTTGTCATGTCCAATTAAGTGGAAGCTTAATGCCCATGACCGGGATGGATTGAATTCAATTTGGTTCAAGCTCAGGTTATCCAAGGGTTGCAATACATAATTACTGATCTAGTAACTCCACTGGCGTTGAGGTTCAGATCGGAACTAGGGCCTCAACCAAAACGTCTGTCCAGAAACTTTGATCCCTTTCGTACAGCTTAAACTCAATTGCTTGAGATCCCTTTCTTCCTGTATGCTCTACCGAAGGTGTTGAATAACCATTTCTGTGCGCAAAAGACAAAAAATCATTCCAATTATTTTAAAGGTCCTCGGGACGATTTTATTTAGGAAAGCATTCAATGAGTTTAAATCGAAGAATTCAAACGTTTGATAAATGCAATTGAATTCAAAAGATTGAGAATAAAAAAAAATCACCATTCTTTTGAAGTCAATTCAATTTTGGCAATCACAGAATTGAATCCGTTTTCGGAACTTACACTTTACATAAAAGACAGTGATTTCATATAATTCAATTTTGATCTGTTGAAGTCAGTGAATTTAACTTAAATTGTTTGACTTCATGTAACATTGTGTAGAAGATCTTAAAATTGAAGGAATAATATGAAAAATTGAAAATGCATTTCGTTTAACATCTTCGAAAACTTTTGTTTCAACATATCGAATCCACTTGCCTTGCCAAGGAATTCATCTCGACTCATTGTGTCCACGATGTCATAAGCCTACTAAAAATATTTCAATGACTGCAACTGATTTTATGTGAATTCACTGCCGACTTGGCAATCAAGTGAATTCAGTAGTGTAATTCAAAGAATGCAATCATCTGACTCAATTCAATAATTTTTTTGAAATTAAATGCACCAATTACTGACTTAATTGTGTTTTTTTAGTTCCCAACCCTTTTATGCAAAAGGCTTCAAATCATTCTGGGTGAATTCGATAGAATTATCATCCCTTAAGATTAATTTCTCTTACAGAACCGGTTATTGAATGCAGATGAATGATTCCTGATCATAATTGCTTTGTAAGCAAAAATAAAAATTCTACGGCCGTTCAGATTAACGAGATCGAGAAAGGTAAAGGACACTTTCTTCGACTTCAACTAAGTCTTAGAAGAGGTATGGTATGATGAAATGATTTAAGCGCTGCGATATGTTGCCATTTAAATGATACAAGCTATGCAAGATACCAGTGTCAAATTTTATGATGACACTCTTCCACATGAAGCACGCATTAAAATATTCTAAATTCAAGGACATCACTGCCGGTTTTCCAGAGTCAGTAAATGAAAAAACCTGTCGTTACTATCGATTGAGCTCAAAAACAAAAAATTATCAATCTGATAACTGGAGGTTGATCTATGATATAAGAAGACATTCTGCCAATTGTGAATCTTTTTCGTTTAATCAAAACTATATTGCAGCACATAATAAGTATTCTTACGCACTTGTTGAAATATTGCATTGCATCTTCGTCTTTTCCTGATACATGGAAACTCGCAAAGGTCACCCCAGTGCCCAAAAAAATCCCTCATCATCATCAACAGATATACACCCCATTAGCATATTACCATGTCTAGCAAAGGTCTTTGAAAAGGTTTAAGAAAAGCATATCATCTGTGCAATCTGGCTTACGTGCAAAACATAGTTGTTCAACAGCCATGATTAACATTTTTGACGACAGAAGAATTGACATGATGGGACAGTCCTTTGCTTGCTAGACTTTTCGAAGGCTTTTGACAGGGTGAAGCATGGTATTTTGTGCAAAAAGCTTATGCTATATTTAGGGTTCAATTAAAGATCCGTCCGTCTTTTGCTAGAGTACTTGAATAATCGGCTTGTGACAGAAGACGTCTCCTCTACTTTCAGGACTCTCTGATGGAGCACCGCAGGTTACTATCTTTGGTCCCATTCTTTTTTATTTGCTCCTGATGTGTGCTCAAATGTCTCAATTTACCTTAATGCTGTTGATGTCCAAATTTACCTGTCGAAACCAATTGGTCTTTATGAAGGCCTTGCTTTCCGTATTAATGAGGATCTTTCAAATGTCTTTAATATATACTATATAATTGGTCCATTAACATTGGACTGACTCTTAATGCAACAAAAACTCAATGGATCTTCATATCCAAAACAATGAATGCTACTGACAGTTTACCACCACTTCTCTTGTCCAACTTTCGACTTAAATATATCGATATATTCTCAAATCTTGGTTTTAAAATTAATTTTTGGATGAATCTACGGCAGGCTACGTAAATTATGGTTAATGTTAAGCTTCACGCCATCACGCCTACAACGACGTGAGATACGTTTATCGTCTTCGTAGATATGATCATATCTCACAATATAAGAAAAAAAATTTTATGTTGTACATTACAATACTTTGCCATGAGGTCCTGCATAAACAACTGCATTGCAATCAAAATTATATTTTTTTCAGCATTGAATCATTTAAAAAAAGATGTGCTAATTCAATATTAATTTTTTTACACTTTTCTCACAAAACAACATAAGTCGCCTTCATCCGATTTTGAAAGTGTCCATGCTTGTGTCTTATAGAGCGACACTTAAGTCCTTCGAGAAAGGGCTTAAAAAAATTGTTTTTTGTTTGTGGGCAACCACAGGTATTTTTCGTTTGATGTCAGCGTTAGTGTTATTATATGTGTTTGCAGCGAAGTCCAAGCAGACAAAGTCCCAAATTAGCTCAAAGTTATAGCTGTCTTTGTTTATGTTCTGACCCAAACGTCGGATTTGGATTTCGCTAACCGCCGTAACAATCTTTGAGTTTTGTCTAAACCCTCAGAAACGCACTGTTGACATCAAGCTTCGATCTCTAATAATATCAATATCTTCGTTCGGTGACGCCTTTGCCGACCTTAATGGAGCAGCTTGAGTTCTCCATCGTCATCTTGCAAAAAAGGACGAGCTTGGATGGGATGCCAAACCTAGAAAAGACTCCATACATCTCGTCTGTGTGGACGAAAAAGAAACCGAAACCAACCTCTGTAAATGTTTAGTCTTTGGTGAACTTTTCTGGTCGAAATCGACATTGATATGAACCTATCAGGTGTCAAACGCTCATACAACATGGAGGGAAGGGTGTTATAGACAATGTTGAAAAGATTGATACCTATATTTTTGGCACAGCTCAGATGGTCTCATTTCTTCAAGATAGGGCAAAATACTGAGATTCCGTTCATCTTTGATGCTTCGAAAGCTAAAGTGGCTTTATTTGATTTAAGCTTATATATGTTATTGCTATCTTTACTTCGCCTAGGTCGGGTATGCACTGTTGGCCTGCGTCGTCTTCATCGACTTTTTATTCTTCGTTGCTTTAATATAGTAAGCACAAATGGTTGTTTCATGTCCTCAGCATTGAGTGCAATTCTAATAAGATGTTTTCATTTTGAGCTTTGCAGGCTTCGGTTTGAGGTCAGCTACCCTGAGATAATTATTTTATCTGTCGGTAGAAATTTCGAACCTTATTCCTGTTTCTTAATCTCAAAACATCTTCGATCGCGCGCTTCTCATGCTCTTCCATAGACGCTGCGACCGTTGGCATAGCTTTTGGCAGTTGCTTCTCAAATTCACTAATAAAGTTTTATAAATCAGACAGCCAGAATTATCAAATATTATATAGCTTATTTTCAAGAGTATTACATTTTGTAAGATCTCTGTTTATAAAGTTTCATATTTTAAAAGTTTGAGGACCAGATGCATGGTGACAAACTAAATTTCGCGCAATCGTAAAAGTCGAAGGCACGGCCGTCACCCATAAATTGATTTAGATTTTTTTTGGGATTAAAATTTTTCTGATTCGATTGAACTTCACCTTAAAACTTGTGCTGAGTTATCACTGAAACATTACTTAGAAATTGTTACTATTATTAGTGCTATAAAAAAAAATATATGACTTAAAGAGATTTTCCATGCCGATTCCGAGAGATTTTTTTATATCTGTGTCATTTTCTGGAAAGACCTCTAGGATTGGGCTCATGATAAGAAACCACAACAGTGGAAAACAAACTAAATCGGATCTTATGGTCTTCCTGGCAATATACGAGTAATGCAGTTTTATCCATGTTTTATCCATTATACAACTATAAAAAAGCGTCAAGCTACAGCCGAGAAGGTTTTGAACAAAAAAACTGGTAGCTCCATAATGTTTCCATGTGTCAGTGTTGCAGACGTCACTCTGAGTCTTGAAAAATGAGAAAGACTTACAGGATTCACATTTCTGAAACAATTTTCAAAGAACTTCCGTGGACATTTGGATCAGGAAATAGAGAAAGGGTGATGTGCCCATTTCTCTATTTCCTCATCCAAATGTCCACGGAAGTTCTTTGAAAATTGTTTGAAATGTATGAAATGGCCCCAACTAAATACTGTTTTAGTCTTTTTGGTAGTCTCTATAGTAAGTAACTTACTTAGCTTAGTCAATTGGCTAAATAAACATTATCTTGATGAAACTTTTGCCATAAAAATTGAACAAAAAAAAATTTTATATGAATTTGTCCGGAAACTTATGAACGGCAGTGTATATATTTATGCATATTTTTTATCTAATAAGTAAGCTGTAAATTATAAAATTAATTAATTTTTAACTTTTTTTATCGGGGTACTAAATTGGTTTTAATTGAAGAAATGAAAATGTCCCTTTTTTGACAGTTTTTTCGTCATAAAATTCAAACCACCCTGTGAAATTGAACCAAAAGCTATTCAGCTGATCTTTATGCACACACGCTTCGAATGAAACCAATTTGGCTTCGATAGCTTGATTTGTTCTCAGATAGGCTGTACGAAAGAATCCGCACAAACGTACGAACGTACACACACACACACACACAGACATCTCTCTAAAAATAATGGAATCCGACTACTGGGACCGTCAAACGTGGAGAAATGTAAAAATTTTGTATTTCGAAAATCGGACCGATTACAAGAACTTCCTGATAGGAAGTTAAAGAGGCTGCACTAAATCGAACATAATTTTTTGATAACTTTTATTTTATTTTATTTTTACATTTTTGTATTTTCATTTAATCTTTTTATCTTAAGCTTCTCTTAATTTATCTAAAGCCGTTTATGTGACCTTCATTTTATGCACTATAAAAGACTGAAGTCTTACATGTACTGCAAGGTAAATAAATCGAAGTAAATATATAAGGCGATCGACTTGACAATTTTTATAAAATGTTTTGCCAAAAGGAAAGAAGTTTCTTCTTGCCACTTGACGAAACATTCAAAGATAAAGGTTTTTCATACTCTTCGTTATCTAAAAGTCACAAAGACTTTCAAGCGGGCAACTAAATTGCCTGTAAAACACTTTATCAGCAAATTGAGACTAAAAAAAAGTGACTTGCAAATGCGAGTTGAATTTCCCTTCTTAATAGGTCCGCAATGATTTGCTGAATTTCCATCTCAAGACATATGAAGTCTTCCGGGTCAAGTGCTAATTTTTATCTCTCCCCAAATGGCAATTGATTATGTTCCTGAGCACTGGGCTGAACTATTAAACACATAATTTTATAGTGCATTAAGGACCAGATGATAGCTTTTGGCTAAAAAACCATTCCACTTTTGGCATTTGTTAAGAAATCTTATCAGTTCACTTGTCCCGGGGAGATGCGGCGGGTCCCCTGCCATCACCGTTCCTCGACTACCAAGAGAAGAAGTGCTTAACACGAGACCCATTAATACTCTCGAATGAATTCGGGAAATTTAAATGTACACAGGCCGAGGATAATGTCAAGCCCAAGGCATTTGCCAATGCTGAACATCAAAATCCAATCTTGGGTTTTTCGGTACTCTTGCTCTTTGTTCGTTCTGCGAGAAGAAAAGCTGCCACCCCCAGATATATTTTCCATTTAAAATCATCCCCCCACCGCTCACAGAGCTACGCACTAATGAACGTGTATCAATCTGTGGCAGGGCGGGGGTGATTCAGTCGAAGGACCATCGTCTTGCGGGTGCTTTTAATGATAGAATGTTAATTCTTGACTCAGATGCGTTGCCAATGTGCGGTGCGGTGGGCGAGAGGGCGTGCGGGTATACCACCAAAATGAAAAAGATTTGAGATGATGAATCTTTCCAAAATGCGTATGGCATGAGTGTGGGCCAGCGGCTCTCTCTCTTTCTCTGGCAGAGATACTTTAATTTTATCTTATCGAGATGGAGTCCCCCTTGGTTGCGGGAAAGAAATTGCCAGTGATTCGGCTCGTGTACCCTTATTTTTCAATAACCCTTTTTGTTTACTCGGCCAATATACGATGAGTTGAATTCGGAATGGCACAGCATTATTTATGCATGTACGGCTGTGTATGTTCTCAAAGAGTGAATAAAATATTTGAAGATCTATCAAAAGGAGATGATTCCTGATGACACAGGATTTAATCAGTTCTTTGTTACTTGAAAATAAAACAAAAATGGTGGCTGTTTGGTGAACGAAGATTAACCCCTTCTAGTGCAAAGGTTATGTTCTTGAAGGCGGGAAAGAATGTTGGGTGATTTTTTTTGCTGCGGTTCCAACTTTTGAATTTTAAAGCGTATTTGACTCGAATGGTCTGAACTTTGAGTATGAAAATAAGACCAGAAACGGTCAGTATAACAATGTCACGGGACTTAAAAATGTGTGTCAGAGACTGAGGTATCCAGAACCAATTTTTTACTTATTTAAAGGGATGCGTTGACTGTGTCCAAAGAAATCGTTTGCCGTTTGTACAAAACCGATTTAAACTCTCTTTATCCGTATGTTTGTATGCACAACGAGGTTAGAGTTTCGAGTGTATAAAAATAAGTATGCATTAAGGGGGTATTCTAGTCCATGAATTGAAAAATTAGATTTTTTTTTAATTTCCCATCAGGAAGTTCTTGTTTTTTTAAACTTTAAAAGTTTAACTATTCAAAAATATATCCACAAGAGGATTTTTCAAAATTCAAATTATTTTTGGAGATCTCGGTATTTTGCTGACCCGGCATCCAAACTGGTTTGGCCGGAACTAATCGAACATAAGACATTCTACTTGAATCCATACTATATTTGTCAGTAAAACCATTTGTCCTTCGTATATATTATAAAACAGGAACCCAAGGCGACTTGTAACTTTTATATTTAGTGTTTACTTACGCCCAGCTGCTAACTGTTGAATTCTAACCTTCAAACCACGTGGACAAACATGTGAGCTGTGAAATGATTGAGACATTTATTGCTCTTTGTATTTTTAATGAAGGCTTCAATCCTATTTTAAAAATGATTGAGCTTATGAGAATGAAAATTGGCCCGGAAGCTCATTCATTTGCTGTGAAACGAGACAACGCCCGGATTCACCGCTTCGAGATATGAGCATCCAACGCATCAAAGGAGGCCAGAACTGCTTGATATGAAGAGAGAAACGCGGAAAATAGTTTTTTCGAAGTCGAGGAAGGTCCGATGTATGAAGCAGGAATGGCAATATCACATCATGACTTGGACTGCGAATAACTTTACGAGAAACTTTAAACGCGTTTTTCTTTTTCAAAACAATACCAAGGATTTCTCAGGTTCAACTGGACCGATTTACCCGAAATTTTTAGTGAGCCTTCTTTATAAACTTGTCTATGTCTGGAACTATCCCCATCCTTTCGATTACTTTTTTTTTGAAATTCGAAACAGTCAGCAAGATTGGTACAACAATTGTTATTTTTTCAGGCAGTCACCATTTTGTGAAAAAAAAATCTTTCCAACTTTTCCGTAGTTCCAGACATTGCGACATTATTCTAGATTAATAATCTTTTTGTTTTTTTTTTTGGTTTCAGATTGCTACGAGGTTTGAAATCGTGGGAATGGTTACGCGCCAAGTTTTAGAGACCCCACTTCATCAACTGCTAATTTTTGAAATTTTCAACTTTTTTTATGTTTTGATTTTTTTCTGTATTTTTGTTATGTTAATTAATAACTAATAAAAAAATGGATGCCAAAAATATCATTAGCCTGTTTTTTATGGCCTTCAAAAATTACATGAAATTCATGCCTCTAGACTAGAAAACCCCCTTAATCGAAAGCAAAATGTTGTATAAGCAAATTCTTAGCCATTTCATTTTTGACACTCAATTCAACACACAATACGGAGTGAAATAAAGTCCCTAGTTTGTGCTTTCGTCCTGCACGGCCTGCCTTTGGTTATTAACCCTGCTCTCGATTCTTCACGTTATTAAGTACCTTGTTTCCAAGCCTTATTGAAATTTTAAACATTTATTTTTTGAACTGCACGATGGTTGGGTTTGGACAAACCCCTTACACTCACTCCTGTTTTCTTCCAGAAAAGAACAAACAGCTGATGTGATGTTTTTCTGTCGAAAGTCCTGGATTTAGTCATATGGTCCATAAAGCCGCACATGTTTGTAATTATTTTCGAAAAGGATAGGTGTCTGCGGTTTTTCCAGTGTAATGGCAAACGGAAGATGGGATGGAATGAAATATTTGGCTGAAAATTAAGAAATGGAATCTCAGCCTGGAATACACGATTTCAAAGAAAGCGACCTTCTTAACTGCACCAACTGCAGGGTTAAGTATCTTAACGTCGCCGATAAAATATTTTCTGTGAAATGTTCAAAAAACAATGTTGAACTTGAACAGTTCATGTCAGATCAAATCTCATATAACAGCAGCTTTTGAGTAGTCGAGTTGTATTGAGCTATTCAAAATTTTGGCAATTTTGCTATGCTTTAAAGTCGATAAGGTCTAGTTCCGACCTTTGAATCCAAAATTGTTTTCAATTTTTGTGGGTACAGAACCAGAAAAAATTAACGTAAACACTTGATTTCAGGTGTCGTCCAAAGTGAATTAGCAAAATTTTAAAATGTTAAAGAGCTTACAAAGTGGTAGGATATTTTCGTGGAGAGCTTCTAAAGTCCCTTTCTTGTTCTTATAGTGGTCACATCAAGCGATATTTCCGGTCATTGCAAACCGGCAAAACGAGATACGCGGAAACCTTGAAATGCTTTCAGCAATGTCATGTCTCTTCGTTTATGATATATGGAAGAGTTGGAGAAGACCTTTCGGTGCCTCTTCTGTAACATGCTAATCCAGGCTCTTTGAAGAGCCTTGAGATGACTTGTTGGCATGCATTTTGCACTTCACAGATCTTAAAATGAAACTTACGGTTGTAAAAGTTATATGGACCCCCTTGTACTCGTATAATTAGTCTTTAATCGACTCGCCCTTCCTTACCCAGCTTATCAGAATTTGGTTACCTAAATGCTCCACAGGCTGTGAGCAAGGCTCTTGAATTCTCATAGTTCATGTGATTTTGTCCATCGATCTGATCACGAAATATGTGACAATTCTGAGTTGTTCTCTGCTCGTTCTTAAAGGTAGATCAAGGTCTCCTCACTTTCTTCACCAACCACAGTCCGGCACGTTTCTCATTGAAGAATACCTTAAACATTTTGCGACAGCTCAAGACCAGAAACGATTCAGACATAATGGTTCCTGTGCTATAAGCGCTGTTGCACTGTCTATACAATTAACATTACCACGAGTCGATATCGAATTTATTACGAGCACATCCTCAGCCCTTAAGAAAGTGAAAGTTCTGCCTCGAGCTCGTTACTGAAATCGGGAAGTTTAAGATACTTCTTAAGTTATATAAGTTGAGCTTCTTGGCTTCTGGCGATTTCCACAAGTATTCATATTTCGTGGGACTTGGATGGCTTTATAGCACTCGCCGCACTGGAAACTTAAGACAAATAGCTTCAAATGTGAAACTTCACTGACAGTACAGTGCAGTATGACAGGGCTACTCCGACTTGCGATGCAATTGAAGAAACTTGGTTTTAACATCTTCAAATGGCCTTGGTATCGTATCTTTGAAGACTGTGGTGATATGTTTGGGAGTTATAAAGCGCAGCATTTATGTGGCTCAATAAACTTGTTTGTTCATTTGGTTGGTAGCAAATGACCTCCATATCTAATTTCAAGAATGGGTCCAAATGTTTACTACTGCGACTTCTTTCTCCCGTTATGGATCTATATAGAATTTTTGAGAAAAAAATTAATCAGTGTATTGGAGCTCTTATTTCAACTCTCGGGTTTACTCACAAAGGACTATTCGATGCTTTCGGTGTGTCTTTTTGCACTAAGTGGACATATACCCAGAAGAGTAACAGGCAAACGAAACGTCCATTTGCCTCCACACTCAAGGGATGAAATCTTTATTTGGAGATACTGCTGATACTGGTACTCGAGATAGCGACTTTATAGTGATAGTCAAATTTGAATTTGAATATTTGTGGCCAAATTGGCAAGAAGCTTACACTTAGGCTAAGTAAGGTTAAGTCTTTTTTTAATTGATTTAGTTCGTAAGTATTCTTTTCCTATAACACATCTTCTAATACACCTGAGTTTCAGAGTCTCAGAGCTCAAATTGTTAAATCTGTTAAAAAAGCAAGATAGAGCAAAACGCAACACTGTATCTTTGTCTTTTCTTTCTGCTGAATTACAATTTTATTAAATCTGTAAACGTGTGAAAAATTCTTAAACCATGCCATATTTTTTTTCGTACACATTTATGCTTAAAGAAAAATATTAAAGAACATAAATCATGAGAACCGTCGACTCCCAGTGGATCACAGGTGCTACCCCATACATCAACCCCATAGTACTCCAAGTGTCAATACGAGGGGTTGGCATCCGTGAATGCAATGTGAAATACCTCCTTGTCATATATTCGTAACAAGAACAACCCTTCTGGACCGATGCCGTCCCGTCACATCTCGTCCCCATTTCAATATCGAAGCCAAGGCTATGCGGCTGGCGGCCGGCTAATCGATTTTTGATTGAATATAGGCATTACATGGTATCAATAACGCAACAATGATGTGGGTAGCTGGCTGGCTGGCTGGCTGACTGACTGACTCAATGACGGAGCTGGAACAAAGTGGTTGCTCAGCGTGTTGTGTGCTCGGGTACGTGTGTCATAGGGTTATTTAACGGCATCTCAATGGGGTTGAATAAACAGCAAACACAGGTTTCGTGTGGTAAAAATCCAAATATGATCACTTCATAATGTGACGTTGATAGATGATAGTCCTGCCAAGAGGGTGGCATCGGATTTACCCATAAAAGAAGGGTTTTGTATTTTGTATTCAATTTTTTATTTTTTTTTTGTGTTGGTGCTTTTCAGGTGATTTACTGGGTGAATTATGCGGTGATGGGTTATGACGGGAGATTTAAAATAAAGCTTTTCAGCTTTAAGGAAGGTTTTCGTTTTTTTGGTCTACTTAAGTTGGAATGAAGATAAATTTTAAACTGAAAATAAAATATTCGTTGCATTATTCGTTTTAAAATCGATTTACTTAATCGAATCTTGAGAGTTTAGCTTTAATTGCAAAGCAAGTCAAAATTACTTAAACTGTTGTTCTCCTGAAATCGCCGGAAGGTTTTTCAGTGCTTTTTCAGTTGTTCTCTAACATATATAGTAATTCCAACAGGAAGCTGCAATCGCATATACACAACAAATTTTAAAAGTATTTATTATTTTTTAATTTTAAGTCTTAAAGTTTTATTACAACGTTTTTTTTATAACGTCAGGTTTGCAAATTTTGAAATGGTACTCTATCGAACAGTGCTAGTCATCCCTATCGAAGATTACTATTCTAAAGGTCATTTCAGCCACTTTAAATGAATCAAATCACAAATACATAAGTGAAATGCTAGCTAGGAACATCCTCGCGAACCTCAACGAGCGCCAGTTTGGGTGCGGCCGCAATGAGGTATGCGAAAACGAAAGGAAAAAAAATATTTTTGTAGAAAGAGCCGAGTCGGCTTAAAAGGACTTATAAGGTTAGCCTTAAGTTGATTGTTTCGATGGTGGATGTACAGTGCCGTTCGCAAAATGTTGGTCAAACTCTTTTTAACCCCTTTCGGGCAAAGTGCTTGGGATTTATGAGAGCAACGATATATTTTTGCACAAAGTAGCAAAATGTCATTCATTAGTGCATTAAAGATGATGTTTCTATGAACAAGAGGCGAATTTGGCTCGTGACAGCAGTCTGAAATGAACCAAAGTTATTTAGTGAAAAATCAGTTCGGAGTGCAGAGCTTTTTTTTTTTTGTCTGCCACGTCTCAGTTTGACAACAAGTGAAATTTCTTAAAGATTAAATGTTGCTCAAAAAATTATGGCATGGAATTTGGAATTACAATAAAAATCGTGAGACTGGAAGTACCAGCAGAAGGAAACTCTCAAGGAGACCTTTATTTTTCGTGCTCCAAAGCAATCGGCATCGGTTTGAAGACTCAAGCCAGTACTAAAGCCGGATTTTCCAACAAGATTTTGAGAAAACGATTTCTCTGGGCTCAGGGGCATCTTAATTGGACTCAAAAAATTTGGAACAATGTTATCTTACGTGAGGATTCATGCGCGAAGAGACCAACGGGAAGACTGAACTCTGAATTCATATTATGGATGCCCCCCAAAACTCAAGGTGCAATGAATTGTGAATGCTTCTTTGGAGATGGAAAAGGTAAAATGGTCTTTCTAGAATTAAATGTCACTGCAAGTGCAGAAGATAACCTACGGGTTCTGGAAAATGAGTTTGAGCTCTCTGCGCTCGAGCTTTTTGGTGACTCTTTCTGGTTCGTTTTTCAACATGACAATTTTACCTTATTCCAATTCTGAAACCTGGCAAAGATGCTTCTTTACCTACAAGTTATAGACCAATCAGCCTATTAGGATCGATAAGCAAATGCTTGGAAAAAATAATAAAAAAAAGACTTTTGGTGTTCATTGATGACAATAACGTTCTCCCTAATGAACAATTTGGTTTTAGGACATGTCATAGCGCAGTCCACCAAGTACACCGTATTACTGCCGACATAAAGAACAATCTTGTGTTAGGTCATAGCACCGGACTTGTACTACTTGATGTAGAGAAAGCGTTTGACACAATGTGGCACAATGGGTTGCTTCATAAAATGATAAGCTTTAGCTTCCCACTCTACTTAGTAAAAATAGTACAGTCTTTTCTATGTTCTCGAAGTTTTAAGGTGTCCCTTAATAATGTCTTTTCTGTTATCCAACATGTCAATGAAGGAGCTCCACAGGGAGCAGTAATTAGTCCCATCCTATATAATATTTACACCTCTGACTTCCCTCAACTGGAAAATTGTAACTTTGCTCAGTTCGCGGACGATACATGTATTTACACTTCAGGTGTGATTGGTTCCGTTATAGAAACTAATTTACAATCTGCGCTAAATTCCGTCCAAGAATATTACAAAAACTGGAAAATTAAAATTAATGCTTCCAAGACTCAAGCCGTCTTTTTCACGTATAAAAGACGAGCTTGTGTTCTTCCCAGCAACAACTTATCACTCAATAACGTCCAGATCGAGTGGAAGTCAAGAGCTAAGTATCTCGGGGTGCACTTGGACAAACGTTTAACATTCAATATTCATGTCCAGGAAATAATAAATAAGGTAAACGTTACAACTAGGGTTCTTTACCCTTTCATTTGCAGAAAATCAAAACTAAGCAAGGAGAACAAAATATTGATATTCAAAGCTATTTTCCAGGCTATCCTGTTTTACGGTTCGCCTGTATGGGCAAAATGTGCAAAAATCCATATGCGTAGGATTCAAATAATTCAAAATAAAACCCTAAAAATGATGATGAATCTACCATGGTTCTTTTCGACAGCCGAACTCCATACACTTACCGAAATTGAAATGGTATCGGAACGCATTGCTAAACTTTGCTCCAGATACAAAAACTCGTGTTTACTACCTGACAACTATTTGATTTCAAACCTTTATAATCTAATATGATAAGAATTAACTTATTTCAAAATAAATTATAATCACTATCTTTATACTAACTATACTAACATTCTAATACAAAATACTAATATAACCTATATAAAAAAAAAAAAAAAAAAATTATTATTATTTATTTATAACATATTATTTATTATTTATTATTTATTATATTTTATTTATTATTTATTATTTATTATTTATTATTTATTATTTATTATTTATTATTTATTTTTTATTATTTATTATTTATTATTTATTATTTATTATTTATTATTTATTATTTATTATTTATTATTTATTATTTATTATTTATTATTTATTATTTATTATTTATTATTTATTATTTATTATTTATTATTTATTATTTATTATTTATTATTTATTATTTATTATTTATTATTTATTATTTATTATTTATTATTTATTATTTATTATTTATTATTTATTATTTATTATTTATTATTTATTATTTATTATTTATTATTTATTATTTATTATTTATTATTTATTATTTATTATTTATTATTTATTATTTATTATTTATTATTTATTATTTATTATTTATTATTTATTATTTATTATTTATTATTTATTATTTTTTATTTATTATTTATTATTTATTATTTATTATTCTTTTGTAATATCTTCTTCTCATTGTTGGGTCGTAAGGACTAAATTATTCTCATTTCCCATTGTTGGGTCGTAGAGACTAAATTAGTCGAAAATTTGAAATCCCCTCTTCTCTCTTCCCCCTCATCCAATCTGGGTCATTTATTTAATGAAGGTTTCACTGTGGCTTTTCCTTCAAGTTTAAGATAAATCTGTGATATTAATTAAGTTACAATAAGCTAATATTGCAGTAGTAAGGTAGTAAGAGACCATATCTCTGTAAACACACAATTATATCTGAAAATATTGTATATTGTACATTTAATGCCACAAATAAAAAAAATAAAAAAAAAAAAAAAAAAAAAATGACAATTTTACTTCTTTGGTTAAAAAGTACTTTGATAAAAATAATGTTGATGTATTAAAATGGCCTCTCTGAAGTCCAGATCTTAATATATCTGGTCAGTTATATTTACAACTTAAGGTTGCGAAGAAGCGTTCCGAGTCAATTGAAAACCTAAAAAATACTCATCCGGACCTGGAACACTTTCTGAGTCTGCAGCATGAGGAGGTAGAGAATGTTTCTGAGAAGAAATAAAAAAAAATTAATAAAAAAACACTGCACCAATGAAGCATTTTTATACAATACGATTGAAACCGCTTAGAAAAATAAAAATTCATTAAAAAATATGTAGTTATTGACAAAATAGTAACGTCACTGTATGTTTTCAAAAGGAAAAGAAGAAGCGGATTGTTTTATTAACTTCCCATCAGGAAGTTCTTGTAATCGGTCCGTTTTTCGAAATTCAAAATTTTTACATTTCTCCACGTTTGGCGGTCCCAGTAGTCGGATTCCATGATTTTTAGAAAGATGTCTGTGTGTGTGTGTGTACATACGTACGTACTTTTGTGCGGATTCTTTCGTACAGCCTAACTCGAGAACAAATCAAGCTATCGAAGCCAAATTGGTTTCATTCGAAGCGTGTGTGCATAAAAATCACCTGAAAAGCTTTTGGTTAAATTTCACAGGGTGGTTTGAATTTTATGACGAAAAAACTGCCAAAAAGGGACAACTTGACTTCTTCAATTAAAATCAATTTAGTTTTCCAATAAAAAAATTCAAATTAATCAAATTTATAGTTTATAGCTACCTTATCAGATAAAAAAATATGCATAAATATATACACTGCCGTTCAAAAGTTTCCGGACAAATTCATATAAATTTTTTTTTTTTCAATTTTAATGCCAAAAGTTTCATCAATATTATGTTTATTTAGCCAATTGACCAAACTAAGTAAGTTACTAACTATAGAGACTACCAAAAAGACTAAAACAGTTTTTAGTTGAGGCCATTTCATACATTGATATGCCCCTTTCTCTATTTCCTGATCCAAATTCCCACGGAAGTTCTTTGAAAATTGTTTCAGAAATGTGAATCCTCCCAATTTTCAAGACTCAGAGTGATGTCTGCAAGACTGACAGATGAAAACATCCTTAGAAAATTATGGAGCCACCGGTTTTTTTGTTCAAAACCTGCTCAGCTGTAGCTTGACGCTTTTTTATCGTTATAATATATTAGCAAAAAGAAGCTCATGGCGCAAATTACATGAGGCAATTGAATTTAAAGCAAAAGCATTGAGAGAAACCTAAATGAGAAAGTTAAAATACATGGATAAAACTGCATTACTCGTTTATTGCAAGGAAGACCATAATATCCGATTTAGTTTGTTTTCCACAGTTGTGGTTTTAAATCATGAACCCAATCCTAGAGGTCTTTCCAGAAAATGACACAGAGATAAAAAAAATTTCTCGGAATCGGCGTGGAAAATCCTATAAAAATGTGCAAAGAAAACTGGTCTGAATGTGATCCTCTTAAAGCCATATATTTACAAGACAGAAAAAGATCATTTGCTGAGCAGTTACCAACTCGGAAGGAAGATGTGGTGGAAATCTATGGATTGAAACTATGTACTTTTGAGCCCTTTCAAAAAGGACATAAAGTTAATCCTTAATATTCCAAGCAGTGGTTAATATCTTCCAAAGAAAAGCAATCAAACAAATTTGATTGATTAAAAATAGTTCCAAAAATACATGAAGTTGATATAAGCAGTTGGTCCTCAAACTTTTAAAATATGAATCCCTATAAACAGAGTTCTTACAAAATGTAATACTTTTGAAACTAAGCTATACAATATTTGATAATTCTGACTGTCTGATTTATAACACTTTATTGAAGAAGTTGATAAACAACTGCCAAAAGCAAATACAAATTCAACTTCCAATGTTAAAATTGTTGTTATGAAATCGATTTTCGCAACTCTAAATTTAAAATATCTTATCTTCACGTTGCGTTGGATACTCTTAGAGGGATGACTGGCTAAGATTTTGGGTCGTTGGTCCTATATTACATTCGAAAATGCTTCTATTGAGTCGTTTAATGCAAGCCTTGGACAGCCAGCCAGCAAAAACAATTATCTCAAGGTTACACACCCCAAACCGAAGCCTGCAAAATTCGAAATGGAAATATCATAGTAGAATTGCAGTCAATGCTGAGGACATGGAAGAACCAACAATGCCATCTACCTGACCTAGACGAAGTACAGATAGCAAGATAGAACTTCTAAAAGCGGCGGCGATGACTTATTTGGGAGTATGCACCAACTCATCTTCAACACATGGTCAGAAGAAAGCATGCGAGATGAATGGAATCTCAGTATTGGTTGCCCAATCCTGAAGGAAGGAAGCCAATTATAGAGGTATCAATCTCCTCAATATTGCCTTTAACATCTTTTCCGCCGTATAATGTGAACGTCTGAAACAGTTCGTCAACATCCTGATAGGTCCTTATTAATGTGGTTTTCGACCAGAAAAGTCCACCATTAACCAAATATGAACATAACGGCAGATCTTGGAAAAAACATTTTCATGCGATTTCTTCAACATCATACTTGGGACAATAGTTCAAAAGAACCTTGTCAACGCCAGAAGGCAAAAAGAGGCATATGCTGTCAATAAGAAAGACCAAACCCTGATCAGAACGTTACCATAAACAGCTATAACTTTGAGGTAGTTGGGGCTTTGTCTATCTTGGCTCCGCTATAAATACAGATAATAACATCAGCGCTGAGATCAAACGAAGAACACCTCTGGCTATTAAAGCTTAGCCCTCTTTCGTAGAACTGAAGTGTCGCTGTATGAGACCAATATCATCCCCATCCTACTATATGGTGTAGAAGCATGGTTACTTTCAAAAGCGGATGAAGGCCCCGTTGTTTCGAGAGAAAAGTGTGATCTTTTGTCCCATCTGCATTGACGGTGAGTGGAGGAGAAGATTCAACAACCAATTGACTTAGTCAAAAGGATAAAATACCAATGTTACGTGGACTGTAACGCCACCTCAAGTTAATAATTAAATGATTAATGACAAAAAAAGTCCAACCAGCTATCGTGTTTAAAAAACAACGGTAAAAAAGATTTTAAATTATATTAAGTTATTCCTGCAGTAAAACTAAAAATCTAATTTTCTTTTAATAGAAATGTAACTCAGTCAAAAAAAAATTATTTACAAATTGAAATATGTTAATCTATCAAACTTTTCAATCTTGTGCACAATATTAGATAAATGTTACTAAATCAAAAACGATTGTTTCCAAATTGCTGTCCTGATCACTTAAAAGAATACTTTCGTAAGAAAGTAATTACCGAAATGTTGAATTAAATTTAATGTTGAAAACTCAACTTTACCTTCATAGCAGCTTACCACTCCCCTACTTATTCCCATTTCAAGTAATAAATGTGATTTTAATTTTATAGAATTTTAACTGAACTAGATAAATTTGCTAATGATTCAACTCAATTATATTACTATAATCTCATACCTAATATTTCTTCATGAATTTGTATATTGCAAATGCATATATAATTCAAAGATTCGAAAACAAATATAAACTTAAAAAGTGAGTATCTTAAAGTTAAATACCACCTTAATGTTTTTTTTTTTTATCATGAGATGGGAAGTACATGGTATGGGCAGGTCTACTCGCACCCAAACCAATTTTTATTTTAGTTTTCTCCATGACAAAAAGAATGCGCGTTTTTTATGACAGGTTGCAGGCTTTTATTTATGAAGGAACTGCGCGGAACCATGTCACTTTTAAAAACCGGCACAATAAAAAACTGTGCGTTGCACTGACAAACAGTTTTACATCTAGTTGGTAAAAGTAAGTGGTAGAAGTATGTATTTTGGCGATCAAAAAACCCTTTTAAATTTTTTGTTGTACTTATAGGGACTAGATATTTTTTGCTTTGCATTTTTGCATTGATTTTTTTTTTTTTTTTTTTTTTTTTTTTTAGTGCAAATTTTATTAACTCTATAGCATGTGAATTACTTAATTGCTAGGGAAAATAGCTTAAAACTAGCTTAAATAACATGGTGTTTATATCTATCTTACTGGCCAATTACAGGCGCTCTAAGCTAAACTTACTTATTAGACTATGTCTTTCGACTTAAACTTACATATTCTTTGGTTCCTTAACAATGCTTCTCTTCAGTGTCGAATAAATCTTTCGCCTTTTACTAAAGATTTTTGCATTGATCT
Organism: Orthonevra nobilis; assembly: GCA_963555765.1. Taxonomy (NCBI): domain Eukaryota; kingdom Metazoa; phylum Arthropoda; class Insecta; order Diptera; family Syrphidae; genus Orthonevra; species Orthonevra nobilis. The sequence goes on from OY743224.1 coordinate 32,175,263, forward strand.
GATGGCTGAGTTTGCACCCTCTTGTGTGGTAAATACAAGGTTAAAAGTATACGTCTACAACTTCACGAATCTTTTCATTCGGCAAAAGGCTTTGTTGTCCCATCCCGTTTCACTTTATAACAAAACTAAATATCACACATCTATAAACTCTCATTTGGCATAAAGATTGAAACAATAATAAAAAGGACACTCGACTGTACTGTACTCGACGTACTCGTATATTTTAATTTCCTCTTTTAATGCATGGCTAAGTCCTTTTTTGAAAAGTTGCCAATATAAGTGTTAACAATATCTACGCGCCTTAATTAGGATCCAAATCTCAATGGAGGATAACACTATCCGTATGCGCCACCGGAGAAGATTTCTGGGATGAATGATGTTTTATATTCTTGTTTGTTGCCGTACAGAATCAGGAAGAAGAGGTTCACGAGTGGGATTTTTGAATTTTAGCTCTCGGCAATGCGTCTTACAACGGTTCTGTATCATTCACATACATGTGTGTATGTGTAGTGCTTTTGGTTTATGAAAAGAAATATTATTCTCGTTCCTGCCGTGGTGCTGGAACACAATTCATGATGTAGCCTTTAATTTCCTCTGGGCTTGTGCCGTGTGTGAAACGTAGTTTTCTGGGACCAAAAACCCAGTAGTGTATGGGTGGATGGGGTCTAGGGCGACAAAAGTTGGGGCCAATTTTATAGTTGATAGTATAAAATTACTTTCATATTTACGTTTGGGTATGGGACTTACGGCGTATGGGTATTTGAGATCATGGCTGTAGTTGCAGATGATACTTTTCCCTTGGTGCAATAATAGAAGTGTCTATGGCTGCGAGCGAGGAAAATGAAAACTCCAAATGTTTTCAACTCTGGCTGTGGCGATAAGAGAGCAATTATATGCTGGAGCACCATGTAAATGTGCGAATATTATACGAATGTCCTTGTTTTTTTTGCTAAGGGTTGCATGTTCTGTCGCTTTCGATGCGATACTTAACATTGCAATGAGCAAATTACAATTTTAGATGATAGTTAATTTTCGTGTTTTATTTATTCAGTTCGTTGGTATTCATGAGGAAGCCGGAAGTGACGCGAGGGCTGCTTCATTCCTGTAAGCAATGATTGACTGCAGTCTGCACATATTTCGAGTTAAAGTTATTCTAACTAATTTTTGAAGCCAGGACGGGCAACATGATTTATTTTAAATTGACCATTAAAAAAAACAAATCTGAAATATCCACGTCTATGCTGAATGTTGGTTGCTGTTGGATTCTTGCGCACCAAGGAAAACAATGTTTTTTTTTTTTTGAAATAATTGATTTAATTGATAAGGTCCCATGTTCGATTCCTAGAGTAGTGGTCTAGTTTTTCGAATCTGGTCCAGTCACCATTTGCCGTTGGGATCAATTTAATGGCACTATCACTGGGTTGGTCAACCAGTTATAGTAGTCTGACTAATGGGTGGCGCTGTTGTAGTGGTTGTTGTATCGGCTTAGTTCCTAATTCGTGTTTTCAAAATAGCAGTTTCTGTAGATTGTGTGTAGATGGCTCTGCTGTGAAGGCATAACACTGACAGCGGAGGCGTTTAAGCTTAATCTTCCAAAACTTTCAAAGTTCATAGATCAAAACTAATGTCGAATAAAATCCTGCGAATTAGGTAAAAGCAAATAGGTCGATATCCAAATCCTCCGTCCCGTTTCGGGCTCCACCCACGGAAGTGAGTTGAAACCAATTACACCTGAGTTTCTCAAACCACTACACAATCTTTCATTCTTCTCCTAATTCTTCCGCTCGCTCTGTGCTAAACGCATTATAAGAGTGTTAATATCCTCTTGAAGAGCGAAGCAAATAATCAAAAATAAAAAAATAATGCAAAGTTAAGATCCAAAAGCCAACAATTTACAAACCCTCCAGAAATTGTCAATGCTTTGATTGCAGGTGGAAGTCTATTAAAGAGACGACACGATGAAACTGGGTAAAAATAAGGAAATTCGAAAATTTTCTACGCAAATTGTAATCTTCAATTAACCTCCAGTTAAGGTATCCCGATCTTTTGAAGAACGTTTTAGGACTTCAAAACAATATAAATAACGGACTGGAAGAACATTCATATCACGAAACAGAGGATAACTTGGATGAGGACGATGTTTATGCCATATTATTCTCAAAACATTCTTTTGCAGGATTATTAGAGGCATAATTTTGCTCATATATGTACCTTCCCAATACGTGATACCATATTGTAGCTTTGATTGGAAGATACCACAATAGATAATTCTAAGTAGTTCAGTTGAGCAAACATTTTTTAAATGAAAAAAGTTCCGAAAAGTGCAGCGGAGGTATTTCCTTAACAACACAGTATGGTTAGAAAAGCACATCCTGCCATAAATAGTTAGTCCTTAATATTTAAACTCACCGACTCTCTCAATAGGAAAACAATTATCGCAGCAAACTAAACTACTACAATAGGTAGAGTATGAAAAGTTTGAAGAACAACTGCAACCGGCAAGTTTGTATCTTTGACACTCAGGCGCATGAAAAAATACTTCAGGATTAAAGTAAACTTTAGATGATAAGTTAAAAAACATAATTTTTGTTTTTGAAGTTATATTCAATCTGTGTTCGGCGAACCAGGTCCGCAATAAATTTAGATCCCAATTGACATCGGCTACGAGATCTAGAGCGCTGTCAGAACTATATGAACAGCCAACATCATCAGCGAAAGCAGTAATAATAGCTTCAAAGTTTAGTTCACATCTGGAATTAATATCAATGAGAAACAAAATAGGTCCCAACATAGAACCCTGCGGCACTCACAAACCATTTGAAAGATTGTCGCTTCTCGTTTCTCCAATTTTAACACTTTGAGATCTTTTAGAGAGGTAGGACCTAAACCAATCAAGCATAAAGCCACGAAAACCCGCTTTTTCAATTTTTCTCAAAAGCTTTCGTTATATCTACAAATAGACCAGCAGTGAAATTTTTCGCATTAAAGCTAGAAAAAATATTTCTCTGTAGTTCAAACGGGTAACGGGTAGCGCATAAGCAACGTTAAGATTTAATTATTGAATACTTTGTTTGATTTTTCAGAATGAACTTTGAAAAACTTGAGAAAGTTTCAGCACAAAAAGAAGGACCAAACTGGTTCAGAGATTTTATCGAAATTTCTTTCAAGTTTTCTTTTAATGAACATCGACTTTATCAGTTTCCGAACAAGATCTTAAATATTCTTTAACCAAATACTTTATGACTTGCGACGCAACTCAGCAACTGAAAACTGCTGGGGTTGCACCTCGTGCCCATCGATTGCGGTCGGCGGTTCCTCGCTTACGAGCTTGGCATGCGTCTTCCCCGTACCTCTTAAAAAAACATCTTATATGAAAAGATATAATATTCAAAAAGTGATTTCGAAATCGGAGAAGGACTCTTGAAGTAAGAAAATTTGGCCCCGTTCAGAATTCTAGGGATTAAAATTTGAGTCAAAACCTAGAATATTGAACGGGTAAACTGACTGAAAATGCAGTTGACAGTTTCATATGTCAAACATATTATTTTCGGAAATTTACTTTCCATTTATACTTGGAATAAACTTGTTTTGTGATTGTGTGATTTCTTTCAATTTCAATTTGAATTAAACAATTAAAATGAGCGATACAGAAGAAGAACTCTTATGTGAGTTAAGTTGGGTGCACATGTGCCAAGAAAGTGAACTTATGTAAACAACTGTTGGTCAAGTTTCGCTTTTCGTTGCAAACGAGATGCAGATTCCATCGTTGATTTTGCGAAATTCCGCAATGTTTGGATCGAGTGAACGGCCAACCAAAAATCATAGCTACTCTGAGGAAGTTATTCCTGTGTACTCGCTCGTAGAATTTCGGGCCCACTTCACGATAAGTCGGGCTTGCTTTTCGGTTAGTCTTATGTGCTTTCCGTTCTTTTAACAATAATTTAGAATAAACCTTACAGAATTTAATGCAAACGGTTGGAGATACTGCGCGTATTGAAAATTTGGAAAAGAAGCTCTTGTTTAGAATATGGATGCTCAGTAAACAGGAGAGCTTTTTGTCAGCTGAAGATCGATTTAATTTTTCAAAAAGTGCAGCGCATATGAGTTTTTGCGAAGTCCTTGATGTTCTGTGCGGTTTACTGAAAGTCTATGTGAAGTGGCCGTCGCGAACTCAATACCTGGAGATTGCACGAGTAATTATTGATACTTTGTTTATGGGAAAAAACCTTAATAATAGATACTTTCTTTTAGATTTTCAAGGAGATTTTTTCAGCACACGGCTCAGCAGTGCAAGAACAACAATAGAAAGAACTTTTGGGTTACTGAAAGGAAGGTTTCGCCGATTAAACCCCAGCTAACCTCATTATGGCCAACAAGATTGTTGTATCCAGTGTAGTACTACACAATCATGTTCAATTGTTTGGCGATGGAAATGATGAAGAGTTTTCCGGGGAAGAAGAAATCAATCCATATGATATAAACGAAATTGAAAGTGAAAATCGGGATAGACAACGCGGTTCCGAAAAGGAATTTTTTAGTTTCCTTATTTTAAAATGAAAAACAATTTATTTCTTAAACATTTTGTTTTTTTATTTTATTAAGGTTTTTTAATTAGCTTGTGCCAACACACTCTCCATATAGCTTGCGGCAAAATTATGGTCTGAAAGTAAATTAAATTTTCAGATTAAATTCTCTTTTGGTTAACATAATAATATCTTACCACTCATCATACGGTTCACTAATTGCTCAGATTCGTCCAAGCAATAGGTCACTCCCTCATAAATTATTTCCACTTTTATTTTTTTTGTAAATTATTAATTTAAAGCTTAACCGTTTGATATACGTTTTCAAAATTAACAGCTGATTTTTGACGTTTCATAAATCAACTGCAAAAATTAGTCAAATAATTTTTACTGCAAATCCAGTCCACTTCCTCACCAAATGTCAACTAGCTTTGCCGTCAAATTCATGGGCTCTCGACCAATCAGAGCCGGTTGCCTAGCTAGTGCCTAGAATTCTGAACGAGGCCTTTGTATCACTTAAGGGAACTGCCAAAAAATATTTAAACGACATTTGCTTATCTCATTTATTCGTTATTTAAGACCTTGAAAAATAATAACCTTCTTTTCAAAATCAGCTTTAAACTTAGTTTCGATGACCTTATTTAACAGCACCTAAAACATCTGCATAAATCTTATTAGTAAAAAATTCATCTGCAAGGAAAAATTTAAAATTAGAAATATCCATGCAGAGGCAGAAATCATTTCAGTTTTCATCTTTGGCACTCGCCATCTTTAAGCGGATTTGAAAAAAAACAAAAATTGTCCCTTAGGAGACTTACTTCAAAAATTCCACTCCCCAGTCGACTGTAGTCAGGACATTTTTTTTTTAATGCCATAAATACAGGTTATTTTTGTTTTTGTATATTTTCTTAGACTTTGTAATTTATCGCACGGGAAGAAGGTTGAAAATGGAAAAATAAAAAGGTGGATGGCGGGAAAAAAACATAATGAGATTTTTACCGTGATAACATTCATAATTGGATTACGGCGACACGTTGGAGAGCGAATGAACCAAGGAACAAAGATGTAAAAGATACTTTTGATTTCCCCCAAAGCGGGGCCACTGGTCCGCCTTGGGAAAAGTTATTACACGTTGATCTGGGTATTAGAAAGCATTTAAAATGTAAGTAAACAAGTTGAATTTTAGCAATGAATTCTAAAAGACTCAAACAGTATTCAGTGGAACAGATGGTGAGCTCTGAATGGCTTTAAGGAGTCAATTGATTTTTTGTTTGAGGCTGAGTTTGCTTATTTAATTAAATTTAATTTACATGGATTCATTCTTTGCATTGAAGAAGCAGGTATGAAAAACTTTCTTTTATAAAAAACAGGTTAGAGGATAACCTTTTCCAAAGTCGGTAATTGTATGCGTCATATTTTATTGCTCTTTCAGAGAACAGGATCACGTATGGCGAAAACTTTTTATTTCGATTTGACTGAATCGATTCGATTGTTCTTCGCGCGTTTGTTTCAATTCTCTTACATCTTTCCGTTTTTTACTTTATTTGTCTTCATTTGCGTACTTTCGAATGCAAACCATGATTCGAGGTATGGATACAACTTTACACCTAACCAGACTTTGGCAAAACCTTTTGCTAATGAAATTTAACCTTTGGCCCTAATGAGGGCCCATGTATGCACGCATGCAAAGCCCCAAATTTGTTCAGGACCCTTCTTTAAGCGAATTTGAGTATTTCAACAAAGCATCCGGACACACACTTCGTGAATCTAAATATATTTGCATAATATTTTCACCATTCGTTTGATTGATTCGACTTTGGACATATTCAAATGCAAATGATTTTGAAAACGTGGAGTCCTTTTTGAACTTCATTGAAGAGTTGTTTTTTTCCTTTTTGGAACCAATTTTGTTTGTCGAAGGTGTTAGTCCTTCTGGGCAGAGACCTACGATGTGGGAGGAACTTAAAGCTGTGGTATGTTATTTAATAAAAAGGACTCTTCATAATTTTGACTATTTTTTAAAGGATCGATAATTTGTCAAGTGGCATAAAAGATTGCTTGAGATAGAATTATTATAAATAATATTTGAAAATTTTAAAGGCTTACGATTCAAAAATTTTGGTACCAGTAGTAGAGTCATTCTAGAAGTTATTTGTAAATTAACGAAAGGGACTTCAGTACAATTAACGTCTGCCTTAATTCTTCAACTCAGAAATTGGAAACCGATCAGCTCAAATGATAGCAATGTACTTTAGGGGAGCGGGGGGCTAGTTGTAACAATTAATCGCTTCTTGGCTATGGAAGCTTACTTTTCTGATATTTATGAAATCTAGCAGTACTATTCCAATTAACAGCTATTCAACTATCGATTTCATATAAACTTTTGCTCAAATCTGTAGCGATTTTTTGTAGAAACGGCTTTTAAAAGAAAGTGACGAATGTTACAACTTACCCCGTGATTGGGGCTAGTTGTAACAGGCTTGGGGCAAATTGTAACATTAGGAATTGAAAACCAGTTTTATATTTTATAAAGATTTATTTGGCATATTTAGCATAAGAAACTTTACAAACGCTAAAACAGGTTAAGACTTTTAAGTTAAATTTTTAATCTAACAGAAAATATTCAAAAATAAACAAATAACATGTTCTTTCTTTACTTAAACTATTAAGGCATTTTAGGCTTACAGCCATTTATAATCTTAACTAATTCAGTAATCAGACTTTTGATTCATTTAGCATTTTAAACCTTAGGCACGTTATCACAAACTTAGACTTTTAAGTTTTATTCTTAATGTAATAGAAAAATAATCCGATATTAACAAAAACGAGGTCTTTCTTAAACTACAAAGGAACATAGCCATTTACGATAACAAAATCTCAATTTCTTCAGCAAATAATCTTTTGATTGACGTGGGCAAAATATGAAGAATTTAAAACTTTCTTTTTGACTTTTTCTATCCCTTGTCTTTTAACTATCTTTATCTTATCTTTTTCCTCTCGATCTTTTGTCATCGTTCTTTTGCCCTTTCCTTTGCCTTTCTTAATCTGTCGTATTTTCTTTGTCTTATTTAACTTTCCTTCATGTTCTTATTGTAATTCTTTCTTCTCTGGCGTGTCTGTGAGGACACAGAACTTATAAATAACTTACAAGTAATAAGTTACAACATGCCCCACTGCGAGGTTTTTGAAAATAACATCTATTAAAACAAAAGTCACTTACTTGGCATGAAATTGCACTTAATATAATCAAAGTAAACAAACACTAAATGTATTTGTATAAATCAACAACTGCTAAACAATTTGAAATCTACGATAATCAATTTTGAATAAACAAAAAAAAGTCCATTAACTGGCTTAATCGGAGCGCCTGCACAACACCGCTTCCTGGGCCGTCCGGAGGGGTACTGATCGCGCTTATATCATAGAACGGGTATTACGTAGTAGGTTAGGTTGAAAATCAAGCGAATATTCTTTTATTATGCAGGTAAAAAAGGCTTGTTACTACTTGCCCCTGTTACAACTTGCCCCCCGCTCCCCTACTTGCTTGTGGATTTGGTTGGATGCAGATAGCTTTGTTCGCGAAAGATTGCAGCTGATTGTGAAGAAAAGCAAACCAATAAACTAACGAAATAGCTTGGAAAGGAGTAAGTCATAGACACCAGAACCCTTTTTATTAAATAAGTGACCCGCAGGCGCCTGTTAAATGAGTTATTTATGATTGGGCAACCCAAGAATCCCATAATCCCTAGGTCAACCTAACAACTTGCAGAATGGCACATATAAAATAGATTTATCGAGAAACAATAATGTCTACGAATCTACGGTTAGTGTTGGAATCTGTTAAACAGGCACAATTACCTTAATCGCTACCTAGACAGACTCGGACTAACAGAAACCTCGCAAAAAATGCGAGGAGGAAGAGGTGGATCTGGCGAACTTGCATTGCCACTGCCCAACAATAGCGAGACTGTGACACAAAATGCTGGGATCAGCACTGATACCAGAACTGTGGAACTTCAAAGAAATGGGGACTGGTGAGATCATAGATCTCGCAAAACTAACGAAAAACAATCCCGAACACACTAACCAATGCCATGCCTGGCTCATGTCGTGCCTCGAATAAGTTTATAACAAAGCAGTATTTGAGATGATTTAAGACCAGTGGTTAGCTAAAGGCTACGGACTACGCTTAGTGGAGCGTATACCATCAATTCAATCAATGCATGAGTCTTGAGTTTATCTGGCTCTCGAGTCTTTTCGAGTCATCATCTGGCATTACGATAAGTTAATCTTAAAAAAAAAAAACAAGGAAGTATTTGTATTTGGACTTGTGGCAAATAAAAAACAGTTTATTTTCGCCGTCAATATCAAACTCTTTAAATTTTAAAATTCGAGTCTTAAACGGCTACGCGATCTTAGCAGTTACTTTCTTATTCCACTGCTCGTTCCGTGACTATGAATAACTGAGGAAGTGGTAATTCCTTGAGTTCCGAAATTGTAAAAAAAAAATAACTTTTCCTTCCTCATTCTCAAGAACGAGGAATAGGATTCTTGTGGACGAAAAATATGATCACCAGATTATGGGGTCGCAATCCTTTGATATACATTGCAATTCTTGGATGCATTTGAATCTGCGGTTCCATCTTCTTCCATTCCATCTTCGTTTACTTCTCTTCTGTAAGAAGATAGTGGTTAGGATGCCGCATGGTTTCACCGCTTATAAATGTTTTATCCTACATAACATTATACGAACAAATCGTTCGCTCTTTGCGAACTTTTGATTTGATAATTTCTCATTTCTTGTGCTTGAGTCCTGCCCGGCTCTTCTACGTCTATGCAACAAGACTGTGGAATTCAGTTTCTGTATGCATATAATGTATATCAAAAACCCGAAGTCTTGAAACTGCTAACTTTCACCATTTTCCTTGCAGCAGATTTAAAATTAAAATTGAAATTAAAATATAATGAAATTGAAATATAAATTAAGTTAAATTAAATCAAGTTAAATCAAATAAAAATTTTATTGAATACTTACTTATAGTTGAATTTTAAACTAAATCATTATTGAATTTAAAACTGAATGGAATTTGAAATTATTATTAATACATGTTTAATTTCAAATATTTCCTAGTACTATAAAAGATAAGATCTAAGAGAAATTGAAATCTAGAAAAAGACAGCCCTCCGGGGAAGATGCTTATCATATCGGAATGGAATGCTTGCGGCTTGGACACTTGTTCTGGAATGAGAATAAAGTTTCTGTGCTTCTTCACCTATGAATCCAAGATGGCATCGGATGTGGGAACTGGTTTCTTATACAAAAATAGAATCTTCGTAATCAGATCGTTTCAGAACCGCAGACGGCTGCGGCGTTATTTGGTAGAGCCCTGAATTTGGCTTGAACAAAATATTTATCAGAAGCGACGTGTGCCCCGCTGAAAATCTACACGTTCAGAATCTTGGAGAATGCCATGCGGATTCTGTGTGCTGTGTGGATTCGTATCCTTTTAAATCAAGTTCTACTCAGCGCAATATAACATGTTGCTATCTAATCGAAAGCCTAGAAGTCGTTGTCTGTTGTCTTTTCATGTAGGCATGTTGTTTTTTGACTTATCCACCGATGTTGTTTTGAATACTGATTTTTGCACTGAAACCTCGAGTTTCGTATCGCACAAAGTCCTTATAGACTCCATCCAGGTGGTCATATAACTCTTTCTTGATGGAGTATTCAGCTTTGTCGAAATGGGATTGTTTTCGTGTCCACCCTTACAGATGTAGTCATTGATGACAGCTTTTATATGCTCGTATATTGCAATTTTTCCGTTCATGTATGCCTTGTGAAATTCATTATTTGTTCGCCAGCACGCGCTCAGCACTGGCCTTTATAAGTTTAGAATTCACGTCTTGATTAAAAATAACCAGAATCCGATCGCTTCGTTTAAGAGTTGTAATAAGTAAAAATGATGTGTAGAAATAGTTACAAAATTGTGCTTCACCATTCAGTGCCTTCCCTATTCCTTCAGCTACCAACTGTTTCTAGCCCCAAAGGTCGTCATCCTACTTGAGTTGGACCTTTTAATTTAATTTTTAGTGAATCGAATAAAACAAAAACAACACTTGGACCTCATAATTTCTAGATCGTAAAGTGTACATCGCAGGCTGTTTCTTGTTAAAAATTCTCTTAGCATTCAGTTTGGGCTCAAGTTACTCGTTTATCTCGTATTAAGACAGCATACATACGTTTTAGTATCCTCGAAAAACTAAGCTTTCGTCACTCAAATTGTCTGAACATTTATCCTTTATTCATCCATATTATAAGTAGTCACGCCAAAACCAGCCACGTATTACAGTTCATCATTTTATTAATGATGATTGCAATCATACCGTCGTCAAACCGACTGCCATCAACAAAATTTAAATTAAAAAAAGTAAACTCAAGCTCTCAAGAATGATGTGCATCTTCATGACAAAGGTTCCACAAAATCCTTCCAATTTGTCCTGGCACAGAGACATTGTATTGCAAACCATAATTTCAAAGCCCGCTTAATGAACTTACAACCCCACATGCTCAAGGAAAACAAACCATCAGTTCGGTTTTCCTCAACAGACAAGCAGGCTTCCTCCCCCCAACCATATGCGGTGGTTGGCAATCAAGCAGCACTAACTTACAAGTTTACCACCTGAGATTCAATTATAAATTTCACAAAGTCAGCTGGCACGGGGTGAACAAGAGTTGATTGTAACATAAAGTGATTTACTGCCCAAAGCCAACCGGTAAATCACAAAGGACCCATGCTAGATACTTTGACATCTTCGAATTTATCAATTTCATAACAAAGCGAGTCGGAGCGAAACTATGAGTCCAAGTCTTTGGAGTTCTTCACAGTTTTTGGCCAATTCTCCTTTGGCAATTTACACAAATGAAATTTTGTACTTAAAATTTTCACATTGAAGGACTTGAGGTAGTGAGAATTGTCGTCTCAGATTATCGAGGCAATAGTCGAAATAATAACAAGGATCTTAAATTAGCATATTGAAAGGTTGGCCCGCAACGCACTTAAGTGTCATTTTGAGTCAAGTCACAAGAGTTTGATGTGTAGTATGAATCTTTATTGTCCAAGGATCAATGCACACCCTCGAAGGACAACGAGTGAGGTGGGAGCAAAGTTCAAGGAGCGTAAAATTATGTAAATTAATTTCACGCCTTTTTAGATTTGGGGCATTGGCCTGATGATATCTAACTCGAGATTCAACGAGACTCTTATCTGCTTGGTCAGGTTGTAAGAAGATTTTGTTCTTTTTTATTTTTTTTATTTTGTCAAAGTATTTTATGGTCGTTCGCAATGGGGTGTTTACACAGTCAATGGGTCTCGACCGGATGGGCAACTTATGTTGTGGAGGCAATATTTTGGTACGCAAAAAAACTATTTAACGATAGTCGAACTTGTGAATCTAGTAGGAATGTCGAAGGGAATGTGTGGATCTTTGTGAGCAGAAGTATTAGAGGAAGAATTCAAACATTGCTTTAGTTGAGGAGTTAGAATTTTTTGGATTCGTTTGGGAATTTAATAAGTCTTTATTATCTTAATAAGTATTTGAAGTACTTGGAACTCCAGTATAACAAACAGAAAGAGTATCACAGTTGATAGCGAAAGATTGGGAACTAACCCGTGGTTTCCACTGGGCTTTGAAGGAAATGATCGTGTTTTGAAAGTTTTCTGGGCTTCCGGAAAATCTGCATTAACTTTTGTAGTGTCTTTTTAAATAAGGGCGTATTTGCCAAAGTCAAAAAACTAGGTATGACAGTTGTAAATAAAAATTTAAAAATACACCAAAAAGCGGGAAAAACTAAATTGAAAAATTATTCATTGAAATTGAAAAGTTCATAGTTCGACAATGGTCGAATGTTAAAAAAAACGCTTTTAGTTTTTTGTAGCTTAAACTATGTGCTTTCAAAAGAATGTAGCCTTTTTTGCGTCGGCTCCAAAAAGATGAATCATTCAAGCAACTGAAATTGTACATGACCTCTGATGTTGTTCTTTCACTCATCTTCGAAAACTGACTTTCTGATGATATCAGTGAATAGCATAGGAAAAAAAAGAACAAACTAGAAAGTGAAGAAACCAATAAAAATGTGGAGCAAAATTTTATTTGCTATTAAAAATATGAAAAAAGATCTAATAAAAATATAATAAAAAAGTAATAAACATTTACTCCGTGTTTTATTTATTATTTATTTTACCCATGAACAAACTGAAAAACTTCGAGAAAATATGGAGCGAACGCGAATTGGGATCGCCTTTAGTTCCCACTTATACCTAGAATCTTTAAAAGGGGTTAGCCGAAAGCCGCGCTCAATTCATGACAGAGAAATTTGAAACTCAAATTTCGATTATTCTTTTTAAATTGCAGTATACACATGCCGGGTCAAAATTTTATAGCCAGATTTTATTCTTTAACATATCAAAGTTCCTGAAAAGGTGAGTCAAGTTTTTGAAAAGAATCTTTTAATAGACCCCGTTTTATTCCGGAATATTTTTCCAATCGCCGTGAACAAGTCCATCTACTTTACATGCATTTCCGTCAAGGCCTGAACTATTTTAAAGGGTTAACCAAAGGACATTTGATCTTCAAAAAAGTTCATTATTGACGTCATCCATTGACAGTTTGGTAATTTTTTGAAATTTGTCCATTTCAATTTGTCTTGTATCGACTGAGCGTACAATGATGAGTGCGCCTCAAATGGTCCATCCGCTTAGTCCAATTTTGGCATACTCTTTCCAACACCGGCCGGTATCTCACGAATAAATGCTTCAATGTTGTCTTCCAATGCGTAAATTGAAGCGGGCTTGTTTGTATAGACATGAGCTTTAACATAGCCCCACAAAAAATAGTCTAAAGGCGTTAAATCGCACGATCTAGGCGGCCAATTGACCGGTCCCGAACGAAAAATAAAATGTTCACCGAACTCGCCTCTCAATAAGTCCATTGTTGCGCGTGCTGGGTGGCATGTGGCACCGTCTTGTTAAAACCACATGTCATGCAAGTCAAGCTCTTGCATTTTGGGCAAAGAAAAGTTGGATATCGGCTCACGGTAGCGCTCACCAATCACAGTTACGTTACGATTCACATCATCTTTGAAGAAGTACGGTCCAATGATGCCACCAGCCCATAAACCGCACCGAACTGTGACTTTTTCTGGATGCATTGGTAGCTCTTGCAATGCTTCTGGCTGATATTTACTCCAAAATCGAAAATTCTGCTTATTTACGTACCCATTGAGCCAAAAATGAGCTTCGTCGCTGAACACAATTTTTCGGTAAAAAAGTGGATCTTCGGCCAACTTTCCAAGAGCCCATTCCAAAAATTTACGTTGCGGTAGGTCGTTCGGCTTCAATTCTTGCACCAGCTGTTTTTGAAAGGCATCACACCTAAATCATTCCGCAAAATTTTCCACGTTGTTGAGTAACAGAGGCCCAATTGCTGCAAACGGCGACGAATCGATTATTGATGGTCATCATTAACACTGGCCGATACAGCTGCGATATTTTCTTCAGTCCGCACTCTACGTAAGCGTGTTGGTGGTTTAATGTCCAACAATGTAAATTTGGTGCGAAATTTAGTCACAATAGCCCGAATAGCCGCTTCAGTGGATCGATTAAACTGACCATAAAATGGAAGAAGCGCTCGATGAACTTTTTTTAACAGAGCACGCATTTTGATAATAAAATTCAATAATTTGCAAGCGTTGTTCGTTTGTAAGACGACTCATGGTTAAATTATAGACCAAACTCAAGATGTTTGACAGTGACACAAAACACAAAACGTGCGTCAGCTGTTTAAACCAGTGTTGCCAAAAAGATAATAGCTAAAAATCACCTTTTAGTAAACTGGCTCTTCGATAATTCTTATCAACAATCACTTGTGACTGTTTCGCAATCCCAACTTACGTTCCCAGGCACTCCCTCAATGTTTGATGCTTTTTCTGGGTAAGTTCAAAGCCTATCAATGTCTTGCTAGAATTATGCAATTATACTTGTTGTCCAATCCGTCACACAAACTAAAAATGAATCGACGGGAGAAAATTTACAGCAAACAAAGAGGGTAAACCCAGAACTCAACTTGACTCAAAGTCAACAGCAGACAATCTCAACGGATAACCACTGCTGACGAATGGGAACGGTTTAACACAAAAACTTAACTACTGGCTTACAAGCAGCTCTTACGGCCAGTGATAACATAAGGTTCAGTTCACCGTGTCAACAACGACCATAAAGAAAATCGGACTCTGGAGAAAACTTGACACGCAGATATACTCCAGCAACACGAAGTTGTATGAAGATGCATGTCTAACGCCAATCGATTTGTACATGCTACAGCTTTCCGGAATGACACTCGACAAACTAAAGGACCATCCAAATTGAGAGATAAAAAATGTCAGATAGCAGACTTAAGACCCAGGGATTTAAGGACACCATTAATTGCTACGCGACATCGTTCTATGAAAAAGCTGATTTTTGGAAAACAATTTTCAAAGTTTTTGCAAAAGTCACCATTGTTATACTTTTTTTTTTGAAAAAAATGTTGTAGTGTTCTTAAAAGAAATAAATCTGAACCTTATCATTGAGACAAAACTTATCTTTACTCGTATTGCTATGAAATCTCTTCCAAAGGTTTGACAAGAACATCAATCTTTTGAAATGCTCATAAGCGAGAGATTCGAGGACACCGTAAATTTGTACGAGACATCGTTCTACGATAAAGCAGACAGCCGGTATAGAGAGGTAAGGATCCTGTTATAAATTTTAAAATCTTATCTTTTCAAAAAATTCATCAAAAACAATTTTCAAAGTTTTGGAAAATTAACCAATTGTTTTACTTGTTTTTTTAAAATAATATGTTGTATTATTCTCAAAAGAAATGAGTCTGGACATTATCATTGAAATTTCATATAAAATCTCTTCCAAACGTTTGACAAGAACATCAATCTTTAGAATGCTCATCATGCGTGCTGGCTACTTGGTCACCCAACACCTTATTTTTCACGATAAGAATGTAGCTCCAATTTCAAATTCTTGCCTTGAAGCATTTCCAATGAAAGTATTGTACCACATGACAATAATTGATTTTCTTCATGCTCAAAAACTCACAGAAAACATTCAATATTGGTGGCATCTGTACGTCTGGAGTGTAAGGTCTGAGACTACCTTCGTAGTTGAATTTAGCTTTACTCAGTTATTGGATAAATTTAAACATCTAGATTTAATTTTTTCTGTGTTCAGCAATTCGACGTATGACTAATTTTTCAGCGGTTATGTTATTAAGTTTAATTTTCGTATTAAGGCCATCGTTTTTTTTTCGCAGCGCACATACTTTTGATAAAATGAACCTAAGTAAAGGTTCATGTCCATTTGAGAGAACTATCGCTAGTAAACGCTAGTCCATTCGCGAGAACATTTTGTGCGATTTAACTCTCGGGTGTCGTATGCGAGCATTTTGTGAGCACACTCTCGGTGAAATCTCTCAGACCCGTGTCCACTTAGTATATTTTTGTGATAGTGATCCGTTGGCAGTTTTAAGAGTGCCACTTTGAAAAAAGTTGCAGCAGCTTTTGTGGTAAGCATTATTCCAAAAAGAAGAAACCTCAACAATTCATGAATGTTTTGCCGGCTGAGAAGTATTGAGGCGGAGTATATGCATAATTCAATCCGTTGGTGCCAAGCTGCTCTGAAGATGATGAGATTGAGGCGCTGATTGCATCTTCGTTCGCAATACGGAAAATAATCTTTCGAGTCTCACGCTGGAGCTTTCGTTTGCAAAAATCATATTGAAATCCCCGTAGTTCCTGGGCAACATACTTTCAAAATTATGCCTTGCTCATCCGGTTCCTTGAGTAAAATTGGCTTAGCAACTTCGATGAAATTCTCCTCATACATTTTATGTTTCCTTTTCTTGGTTGGGGATTTCCGAAGAATTTGAAAGCCGTTAGAATCCTCTTCATTGCACATTGAAATGCAAACTCAAATAATAGTGGAATTGAGGGACTCATACGAAACACAATTCATTTCTTCGATCAAGAAACACTTCCTAGTAGAAACATGCCAGTCCCGTACTGTTTTGTAGCTGATGGTGCTTCTGTTATGACTACTTCTGTATCAAAGCCTTATCCATTTCGTAACCAACTAGTATCAAGAGCACGAAGAATAGTACTAGGATTTTGAAGAGCAATTTGGAAAATTCATATTTTTGTCTTGAGGCTGGAAAATTGCACAACCTCAATTATTTCTGGTTACTCAAATTATGAATCTTTTTTTTAATTTAATACTGCATGAAAATTCTTCTTGAAACAAAACATTTAATCAATTTATTTCTCGGTCTCGTCTTGGCATGTCCAGCATTTCGCCATCCAACACGTTACTCGCCGAGAGCTACTCTCAGGAAGTTGAGCCGGTAAACTGTAATAGCCGCCCATAAAATTGTCGCTGAATGAGGCTATGACGCTCTGTGATGCTAAACTGAATTACTGGACATATGAACAAATATTCGGGGTGATAATAAAAAGTTGAGGATTTGGACAGAAAAGGTTGGGGAGTCGCAACACTAAAGGCTAAAGCCCGTTAACGGGTTCGTGTTCTACGTACTGACATATTAAACCCATAAGAAGGTCAAGCCAATGTAAAAGCTGTCTTAATGAGGATGAACGGCTTTTCATTTAATTTGTGAAGGTCCTACGGAATTGGGTTGGTAATCAAAGTGTTTTTGTTTTTTATTTGCGAGGACTATTGGCAAGCTTAGAGATCCCGGTTGGCATGCATTACCACATTTCTTTTGAGGTAAAGATTTGGTTTTCAGTTAAATTCACACTTTTGTAGTTACATAATTGATTAATTCGGTTATCGAAAAACGAGGGCGATTGGGCAGTTATTCGAACTGGACGCACTTTCTCATTCTTGGAAGATGTCGTAATAAATATTTATAAAAGCGTGTTGTTCCATTTGTAGGGAATTTTTTGACAATCGTTTTTGAAGGTGACAATATCATTTGCATCCGTAAGAACATATTTGACATGGCAACATAACTTTTCAAATGTGAGACAGTCTCAATCGACAAGCATAACTCTAAAGTTTGGCTTTACCCTTTCTTGACCTGAATTCGACTGTTATACTGGCCACTACGAGGTAAAACTGGCAGAGTTTCATGTATCTTATTTTATTCTAGAGTTAAAGCGTCAACAAACAGAATATGACGCGCTACACCAATCCCCGTAAATTGCATCAAAGGCTTTTGATTTTATTTTAAGACAAAGAGTAGTGCTAAATTTCCTCATCTTGCATTGGTGGTCATCGAGTCAGAGAAATTATTTTCAACAGGACGGTACAACAGCTCACACTTCAATGGGCATCGAAGGCTGTTTTGAGGAAACGCTTCCGTCATCCCAATAAGGGACGATTTGGAGTAGTTATGCTGCTCCACCGATTTGGCCCAAAATGGAAAAAACGAAATTTATTCGTTTTTGAAATAAGGAAGTTATGTCGCCGCACCTTGTTCCAGATTTTTGTTTGATTGAGGATTAGTAGTCCTTTCAATAGATACGACTCTGTTCGATTCGATTTGTGATTCACAGAATCAAATTAGATACATCTACAAAGTCAGTGATACTTCTTCTTATCCTTGCTCTTGGAGGAAATTACCCAACAAAATTGAATTAACCGCTTGTTCCGCTAACAAAGCTAAGATCCAACCAAATCTACGAGTACATCTGCCAAGGAGCTGTACCTAGCAAGTCTGTATGTATGCATGTCTCAATTGAAGTACAAAAGATAATGGCAAAGCCAATAGTAGTCCCTCACTACACATGTGGGTCATAGCACTCGAAACGTATTCATCCGCCTCCTTACACAGATACCATCTCGACTCGAATGATTCTAATAAAATTACGTATGAACGAAAGGGTTAAGCAAATAAGCTCAGGTATTACGTTCATTAATTCGATTTCCATAACAATTTATTCATAAGACTTTGTCTGCTGTTTTAATCGATGTGTATACGTTCGATGGCTTCGCCAAACGACATGACGACGACGCACGTCCCCCTCATACCTCGGGCGACTAAAGCGAGCAAAAACCTCATTGGTTAGGAACAGAGAATTCAGCACCTTCCTGGGCTTCTTGTTGTCCTTCGAGGTGGTACATCATTTGCATTTGAGCGCGCTGATCGCAAAATTTAAATTTTCAATTATCGCAAGGCATTTGCGGCGGCCTCTGGAACGCTGCTCCACAGTAGCGCAAAAACAGTGAAAATAATCCGATGATTTTATAATTGAGTTTGCCAGGAACGGGGGGTTCTTTTTAACCCCGGCACTCGTAAAATTAAGGAACCGAATGGATATTTCCGTTGTCTTGGAAGATGACTCTCGACTATTTGCCATTTGCATACTCACTTGTTTTTGTGTTGAGTGTGGCATGTGGCATTTGTCCCCTTTAAGTGAGCATTAGGGATTCGAAAATGACAAAACAATACCGAAGCGTTGAAGAGTGAGGTTTTTCCTGCAACCCTTTGATGGCGGCGATGGCTTTGTGCGGAAGTGTTATTATCTCTTCGTGGTTTTAATGAACTTTAAATTGTGCGTTTTTTTTTCCAAGCAAATTGAAAAGACATTTAGGAAATCGGAGTTATAAAGGATGGACCGTCGTTGAAATGGTTTTCTGAAAAAAAAAACAAGAGACCTGCAGTTCAAATTCAATGGAAAGTTAATTAATATAAATTATTTTTTTTTTGCATGGAATCTGGTGTTCCGCAAGAGTACATGTTAGGGCCTTATCTATTTCCTTTTTGCGAAGGATATAGTTTACTATGTGCCAAGTACAAAAATTATTAAAAATCGGTACCTTTAAATCAAAGACTTTGCAATTTGGTCGCATCAATAGCAGAAGAATTATGCAATGAAGATGTGGTTCGAAGGAGGAAACTATAGCAGTTTAAAAGCAATGCTAGGACTCTTCCCATGTGGAGGATTTGTGAATAAAAAAAATTGACAGCAGATCAATGTTTACAATTTAAAACACTCAAATAAGCTTTTGCATCTCCTATTCAAATCAATGTTTTACACTTTTAGCTTAATCCTTTAAAATTAGAAGTTAAGGGATATCAGACCACCTACTTTACTGGACCATTAATGGTTTGTTTGGAGGGTTCGCGAGCTTAACTTTGTCAAATATGTGCATGATGCTTGGTTTCGGACCACTTCGTCACTGAAGCGGATCAAATGCTCATGTTGCTGTATTTGTGCGTTTCAAGAGTTGTAAGGGTTTTTGTACGAAATTTTATTGGAAGACTTTTTCCTTTTTTGGAGGGGCTCAAGGGAACTATCCTTTGAAAAACAAAAACCAAGTCGTATAACCTCTTCTTTATTCGAGATTTTTCGTTGGACTTGAATGGCTGCCTCGGATCTTTGATATTTTTTATGCATTTGGTTTTACCTTCGTGTAACAGCAACCTGTATTCACTTTATACCTTCTTTATATATATAATTCTTCTGCATATGTATGTCAATGATATCCTCCTTAACGGCTGGATCAATTTCAATCCTATATTTTATGTGCATTTAAGCAGGTCCTTGGACAGTTTAGATGAAAGATTAATATCAAGCTTTTAAATAAACAAGCACTTTGATGACTAAAAATAATAATTGCTTTTTTTTGTTCTTGGCCACCTGCAGTGCAGATCTTACTCCAAATGAGAAGATCCGATCAATAATGAAACTAAAAGCGTGCAAGGTCAATTGAAAAACTATCAAATTTACTTATCTGGACCTGGAATACCATACCTGCATCCGCATGGAAAAACCTATCTGAGTCAACGTCTCGCCGATGTGCAGTTGTAATTTAAGCAAGAGGGGCTCCAACAAAGTACTTATAAGGTAGGTATAGTTTCTAAGAAGTACTGCACCAATGAACCATTTTAGTTTAATCCCTTAAAATGAACCAGGTACCCTAGGTTCGGTGTAAAAAATTTTTGCCCCCACAAACGCTTGCGAAAAATGTTTGCGCTCTAACTGTCTAATGGAATGATTGACACCGCATGCGAAAATAAAACATTATTAAAAAAATATGAAGTTATCGTAACAAATTTGACAAAATTCGAAAAATATGTTTTACCAAAATTTTTGGAACTATGCGACATCAGTGAGAAAAATTAATAACAGATTTGAGCAACCAAGACTACCTTAAACTTTACAAGCCGACTAAGTTGATGCAGCGTTAATTTTCTCTTGTGCACATAAAAAGAATAAGGAAGACAAGACGAAGGCTTCTAATCCACACTTAATCTTCAAGAGTACAACTTAACTTTAGCAGAAATTTTCTTCTTATATCAGGCAAGTCATATAAAGGGTCCGCCATCTAACGTTTTTTTTTTTCAACATTTCTTGAATGGTGACACTTAGCTCATGTCTTATTTGGCATGAGAAACTGAAAGAAACTGGCATCCTCATCGATAAACCAAAGCGTGAAAAGACAAAAACAGTGCGTATACCCGAGAATATTGCTGCTGTGGCAGAAAGAGTGCGTGAAGCGCCATCAACATCAATTCACCGTCGTTCTCAACAATTGAACATTTCGGAGACATCATTGAGACGAATTTTGCATAAAGACCTTGGTATGACGCCATACAAAGTCCAATTGGTTCAGGAGTTGAAGCCAACTGACCATCCAATGCGTTTTCGCTTCGCTAAGTGGGCCTGCGATCGACTTACAGAAGATGCCGATTTTGCCAAAAAAATCATCTTTTCAAATGAAGCTCATTTTGATCTTGGCGGGTATGTAAACAAGCAAAATTGTCGCATTTGGGGCACAGAAAACCCGCACGCGTACAATGAAAAGCCGATGCATGGATTTTGGTCCAGAGGCATAATTGGGCCATTTTTCTTCGAAAATGAGCAAGGAGTGGCCGTTACAGTCAATGGCGATCGTTATCGGGCCATATTGAACGAATTTTTGTTCACAAAAATTGAAGAGGAGGATATTGGCAACATTTGCCTTCAACAGGACGGCGCTACGTGCAACACAGCGGAAGCTACACTCGATGTTTTGCGCCCTGTTTTTGAAGATCGCATTATCAGCCGCAGTGCTGATGTCGTTTGGCCACCTCGGAGCTGCGATTTGACACCGTTGGACTATTATTTGTGGGGTGCCCTCAGAGATAAGTGTTACGCCGACAAGCTAGAGAAAATTGACGCTTCAAAGGACAATATTCGTGAAGCCATTGCTGAAATACAGCTGCACACAATCGATAATGTGCTTAAAAATTGGACCGATAGTGTAGGCTACTGCATGGCTAGCCGAGGCAGCCATTTGAATGAAATTATTTTCCATTATTAACCGGAAGGATTGTACTTTTATATAAAAAAAGAAATTTTGAGAAAATATTCAGCAGTTTTTTTTATAGCATTTTCAAAAACAAAAAGTTATTTGGCGGACCCTTTATCTTTATTTTGCGGACAACATTATCGGAGATTTTAGCCCGAAATTGAGGAAAGAAAAAGAAGAATAAAGTCTGTACTGCGCACAGTCCAGTGATAGAGGACCTCATGAGAGCCACCCATATACAAGAATGAGAGCCGTTTAGCAGAAAGATGACTCTTACACTTGCATTTAGTTGGCTGTCGCGACATGGTATCTTTGTCATGGTATAAGACACTCTGTCTCTTTTCAGAGAGCTCATATATGTTAATTAAAATGAAGTTTATGATCTAGCCAGACCCCAAGTTACTCGTCTTCGGTTCGTATCACCACTGCTGACGATTGAAACTTCCCTTATTTTTTCCTGGCATCGTTATAAGCTCCAAAGGACGACGTCCAAGAAAAAGGTGTTAACACTTCTAAAAGTTTATCTTCAACTCCCAATCTTAATTTGTAAAAGAGCTCGGTGACAAGTTGTTTTCAAAAATAACCTGACAAGCATCAGTTTACTGTTTCTTACATATGGCCTTTTATTTATTATCACGGCACACTCTTAAGCCAAATTTGGTATCGAGCATCAATTTTCCATCATCACTCAACTTATACACGACTATATTTGCCATGTTTTTAAATTCCTAATGTTGGGAAGGGCTATCGACAGGAGATATGCCGGATCGAGTTTATTTTCATAATTCTAGGAATAGGGAGACATAAGTTTATTCCGGTCTTCAACCTTCTAAATGGAACGATGACAACGAGCTGGTTCGTGTGGATTGTTGCTCAAGTCAGAGGTCCTTCCCAGAATGGAGGGTTTTCGTAGTAAGCTTCGCTACAAGTGAGTTCCGGATCGGTTTTTTCTGTTTAAATATTAAGTGATCATGGTAATGGAATTTGATCGTCAAATATTTCTATACAAACAACATTCAATTTTGCCGAGACTATGACTATGACACCCCCTTTCGACTATCCTGTTTTTATTGCCAATTACAACTTCTGTCGCAACCCCTTTGTTATTCGATGAAAAAACAAAATCCAATTAAAATACAAATTGAATCGATTATAAAGTAATAATCCCAAAAGACACCTTCTCAATTGTACTACAACAGACAACAAGATCCTTCAATCATTGTCCGCCGCCGCCGACGCCGCAGGAGTTGGCTTCTTCTGCAATTTAAGGATAAATTTCTCAAATTTCTTTTCGATTACCCCCTGGGGTGGAATTATTTTCTTTTCGTGTGCTGTTAAAGGATTTGTAGCTACAACACTTGATGTGACATTAACTTCAGGCACACAAGTGATGTGATTTCATCGACAATACAATAGCAATAAAATCCCATCGGTGATAAAGGATATGTGAAGACATCTTAACTATCCCTGTAATAAAACACATACAAAAAAAAGATGGAACTTGCTTTCCCTTAAAGATGTACACAGTCTTTAATAAAACTCTCACATTCAAAGTACTCTGACATTTTGCTTACAACAAAAAAAAAATAGATGAAGAAGTATCCACTTTCTAGCTAAGGGCTCAGCGAAGGAGCAGAAAATACAAAAATAAAAACGAAAGCCAAGCCACCCGCTGACTAAAATTATCCTTGAGGCACCAGGTAGCTGGTAGGACTAGTAGTAATTAAAACATCCTTAGAAGTCCTCATGGCAAAAGTTGTTTCACTCTTACTTCACCAGGAGTGTTTACAGTATTTTTTTTTTTCGCCTTTCTCGTCCTTTGGTTTATAATTAAAAGTGAACATTTTTAAGAAATTAGGGTTGGCTTGTTAAACAGGGTGTAAGCAAGTGGCGCTAAATTACCGGTGTAAGTAATTCGGTGGGTGAAAAAAAAAAATGTACCTTGTATACCCCAAGGAAGACAATGGGTTGAAGCAAAGATGTTTTTTTTTTTTTGTTTTATTGCAAATCAATCCTAGCCCAGTGCTATAAACGATATGGCATTTCTTAGGTACCGCGGGAAAAATAGAAATCTCCTTTTTTATTATTGACCGAATAAACAACAGACAAGATGGGGCGATGGAACAAGAAACTCTATTTAATTACTCTAATAGGCACCCTCTTGGATATCAAAGGATTTTCACAGTCTTTTGAAAGCAAATACCCCCGTCAGATGAGGGCTTTCAGTTTCAGAATTGACTCTTCTAACTGTGTTATGACGGACAACAACTGGGGGAGGGTGTTTGATATCCTTCGCCTTTAATAAAACGAAAAGGTGTACATTTCATTAAGACGTTTAAGATGTCTAAAGTACACATTAAGGTAATTGTAAAAAGACAGTCGCCAGTGTTATTACTTTATTGAAGGAGTTTTACTACGTCAGACACGTCAACGGTGGAATATCCTTTTTTTTTGTCGAGGCGAGTCATTGTAGGAAGACAAGAAGTTGCTGGTGTAGATAAATATAAATGACTTGAAGGTGTTTGCAAATGAGTCCGGACAAGGACTTTATCAGGTACCTGATTAAACACTTAATTAAGTGATCAAAGAATCTGTCGGTGCAATTAAAAGAACGTGAATAAGTTTAAATTCGGGTTGACAGTGGATAGTCGCATTTACATTTTAAATGTGTGTTTCAGTAGCAATTAAGACACTCTGTAAGAACATTTTTTTTTACAGGGTCAATGGTGAGTCGCCTGAGATATAAAATTGATGAGTCTCATTCTAAGTGTTATATTTATAAAAGGTAGATTTTTAACGCTTTCATTTCCTACAGAAAGTTCGAAGTTCTTCCATTTTTAAAGGTTACAAAATATTTCCTCGGTTCAAAGCTATTTGGTTTCTGAGCAACAATACAATGATGCGGCGGGTCATGAACAACTTGGAGGTAAGAGTGGTCGCAAGTATAAGCTTGAAGAAACGATGATAAAAGCCGTGTGGAAATCTTGTATTTTCATGAAATGAAATGCCGAACACCGACTGAGACGTTGCGGGCTTATAAGATGTTCTTTTTTGGAACAGAACTCTATAAAAGCGGAATCGGTGCCATCTTTGAAGCATATGTACTTGGCAACGTATTCTTCATTTAAATTTTCACTATTTGTCACTCGAGCTTTTGATATATTTGACAAGAGTGAAAAATATGTGCACCTCCCCAAGAAGCTTTTCTATATTAACAAGACTAATTCATGTATCAAAGGCACTTAAGAGGGTATTCTAGTCTAGAGGCATGAATTTCATGTAATTTTTGAAGTATCATAAAAAAAGTCAATCAATATTTTTAGTATCCATTTTTTTATTAGTTATTTATCAACATAACAAGAATATAGAAAAAAATCAATAAATTAAAAAAAGTTGAAAATTTCAAAAAATTAGCAGTTTATGAAGTGGGGGTCTCAAAAAATTGGCGCGTAACCATACCCATGTTTTCAACATTTCTAGCAATCGGAAAACAAAAAAAAAAGATTAATTAATCTAGAATAATGTCGCAATGTCTGGAACTACGGAAAACTTGGAAAGATTTTTTTTCACAAAATGCCGAGTGCCTGAAAAAAAAATCAAATTTTGTACCAAATTTTTTTGACTGCTTTGACTTTAAATAAAAAAGGAAATAAAAATTTGGGGATGAGGATAGTTCATGACGTATACAAGTCTATAAAGAAGACTCTCTGAGAAATCGTGGGTATTGTTTTGAAAAAGACAGTTTCGATAAAAACGCGTTTAAAGTTTCGCGTAAAGTTTTTCGCAGTCTAAGTCATGATGCGGTATTTTATACTTACATTTATTCGAGCTTCCATTCCTGCTTCACACATCGGACCTTCCTTGACTTCGAAAAAACTATTTTCCGCGTTTCTCTCTTCATATCGAGCAGTTCTGGCCTCCTTTGATGCGTCGGATGCTCGTAGCTCTGAGCGGTCAGTCCGGGCGTTGTCTCGTTGCACAGCATTGCCGTGAAATCGCTTTTTTGTTTGTCGATCTGGACGCGTAACCCTTTGCGCTGAGGATATTTTATCCATTATAAAAAAATATTTCGCAACATTTTTATTTCACTCACAGCACATATGTACGTCCACGTTTGAAGGTTTGAAGGTTAGAATTCAACTGTTAGCAGCTGGACGTAAGTGAACACTAAATATAAAAGATACAAGTCACCTTGGGTTCTTGTATTAATATATGCAATACAAAGGACAAAAGGTTTTACTGCGAAATATGGATTCAGGTAGACGGAGAATCACTAATGTCTTTTGTTCGATTAGTTCCGGCCGAATCAGTTTGGATGCCGTGTCAGCAAAATACAGATATCTCCGAAAATAATTTGAATTTTGAAAGATCCTCTTGTAGATATATTCTTAAAAAGTTAAACTTTGAAAATAAAAAAAAAATCTAGACTTGAATAGCCCCTTAACGTTTGTTCAAACAAAAAGCAGACAATCTTGACAGTGTTTGCACTCAGTACTTTGCAACAAATTTGGTAACCACTTAATTTTTCAACGCTGTTCAAATAACAAATTTCCATTAACTTCAATTAAAGAGGTAACGCGAGGCAACCGGAGTCAAGTTTTCAAAACTGATAAAAGTGTTCGACAGAGTGCTACAAGGATGTAAAATAAAAATCTTTCATTCAATTCATTTTTTTAATATACTCTTCGACTGAACCTCAGCTTATTTTTTTGTGAGACTCAGAGACTTTAATTTGTTCACATTTTTTCCTTTAACCTGAGGTGTTTAGACTGCATACAAAAAAAAAACATTTATACAAAAGTATGATAAATATTTTAATAATTTCTCTGCAAAACTGGAGACAGCTAGCTAGGGACCGGGCTGCCTGGAGAAGCTTATTGCTTAAGGCCCTTGTCCAGTAACAAACTTAATAATGCAATATTTAAAATTCTTATTATAAAAGCCGGCATTCCGAGTCAAACATTCAGCTACCCGGAAAAGCTTCATTGCCTGTTTATGCTCAGAAGCTGTCATTCAAATGATCATGTTTCTACCTTCAAAGAACAATACAAAATTCCCCAACCCCCCCAGAGGTTGAAATTTCCAAAATTTATTTTCTTATCATCCGATCATCATCCGATCATCTTACCCCAAAATAAACTTAGATTCCATAATTCAACTTTCTTGACACACAAATGAACGACATATAAAGAATATTGCACGATTTCACTTCTCAATTAAACTTACGAATATTACTTTAATTATGATAACAATTCATATAAATTCCCAGACTTAGACGATTATTTAAGTCGTGATAAAAATTGCTATCTTCGACAAAAGTATACCAAAAAAAAAAGGAAAGTGAGTTTTTATATAAATCCAGAACAGAGTGGGTCCTAGAATAGAGCGTTGAGGTACTCTAAATTAAAAAAAAAAATAAATTGCGGTCCTCACCTCACCTTTTTTCATCCTTTGCGGCATTTTCCCAATAAACGTTCTTAGCCTAAGCACAACACCAAGAAAAAGTGTTTTCTTGAGAAAGTGTTTTCTGCTCAATGAAATGTTATGTTTGACTGAGCTTATCAAAAGTGTTCTTACATTTTTCTTAGTTTGGACGCTTTTTGCACACAAAACTAAAATTAATCCAATAGGGGAAGAATTGAAGCCATGGTATCCTATGCTTTCCTTTTATCTTTGTTTTTCGAACATGAATAAGAACATTTTTCGAGCCATGTTATACGTAGGCTGCTAGATATATTTCTGGCCTAAAAGTGGTTTTATTGTTTTTCAAAGTATTCTCCAGCATGATTTATACACTTTTGCATGCGCTCAAATCAATTGTCGAAACATTTTTTCCACTCCGATTGAGACACCTCCAAAACATGGTTTTTTAACGCTTCAACAGCATGTTCTGGCGACGAAAATCGTTGACCACGCATTTTTTTTTGATGTGCGGGAATAAAAGGAAGTCATTGGGTGCCAAGTAAGGGCTGTAGGGCGGATGACTCATCAATTCGACGTTTTGGCCGGTCATAAAGGCGCTGGTTTGAGCCGATGTGTGTGAGCTCGCATTGTCATGGTTAACAATGATTCGTCTTCTTTTGTTCGTTTTTCGATTTTCTCCGAAGACTTCAGGCAAACAACTTGTGGTGTAGCACTCAGAATTGACCGCCCTACGTTGCTCAAGCGGAACAGTCGCCAGTTTTGCCGAAGAAACAGGCGACCATTTGCTTCGAAGTGCTTCTTCCACGAACAACTTATGTTGGATTTGGCTCGTCTTCGAAGATCCACATGGTCGATTGTTGTTTCGATTCGGGCTCATATGCATAGATCCATGATTCGTCACCTGTGACAATCTTAGAAACGTCTTTTGAAGCACCGCGATCGTATTTTTTTAACATTTCTTTGCACCAATCGACACGAGCCTTTTTTTGAACGATTGAAAAATTGTGAGGGATCCAACGAAAAGAAACATTTTTTACGGCCAGGTGTTCATGCAATATCGAATGTATGCTGGTGGGACAAATGCCCGGTGATGCCTCTATCTCACGGTATGTCACATGATGATCTTGCATTATCAGTTCACGCACAGCATCAATGTTCTCTGGCATAACGGCCGTTTTTGGACGACCTTCACGGAATTCGTCTTTGAGCGAGCTGAAATTCATTAAACGAGTTTTTCACAGTGCTATAGAATGATGCTTCATTGCCATTCAAAAATTAAAGTTCATCAATGCACTCTTGTTGTGATAATCCACGTCAAAAGTTGTGAAAAATGATCGCACGAAAGTGTTCACGAGTTAATTTTTTTTTGCATTTTTTTGCCGAGATGAATTTTTCAAGTCTCTGTAAATAAAACAATTCACAATTAAATGACAACACGTTCTGAGTGATGTTATGCTAAAAAATGTCAAACTTTCCAATGGAAATGTCAGATTGCACCTGGAGAAACTTAGTGTTGCCTAGGCCAGAAATATATCGAGCAGCCTACGTACATGACTTTAGATCTTTTTTTTAAAAGGCTGAAACTTCTGCGGATGAGAAATGCACAACCAAGGGATACCAGATCCTTGGTATTATTGAAAATGTCTTCTCAATCAAATGTTTGTTATAATTTGTGAGGCTTGAGCTTGAGCTCATTTCACAGATATAAAAATTTGTAAAAAAAAAATTTAAGGCAATTGTGTATTTTTCAGTTGAGCAACTTAAACTCTCGATCGAATTCAAAATAATTAACTTCTACTTCCTGAAATATTCAAACTAAGGACAGCAGCGAATTCTCCTTTACATAATGTTTTTTTGTTAAGCGTACATTGCATAAGTACACATATAAATCTTGTTCCTTCCTTCTAAATTTATCTCCTCGTATGTCCTTTTGTTTACAAGAAAGTTCAAGCTCATTTAAGTTAGGCACACAGTTTTCCAAGTCATTTAAGCAACACTATTTGCATTCTTGGCAAGAAACACACATCCATAAGTGCATATCTAGGTATTCCAAATTCATCCTCAAAGTGAATGAAGAATTTCTCAAGCCACCTTTTTCTTAATTTCCAACGCGTTATAAATTACCAGACAACATTATGTCCACTGCCATTACATTCATTTCCGAAATTTCTTTCCCTTAAAACATATGTTTAAGTCATGTAAATTACAAAACTTCTGTCTAAGCATTCCCAGCAAGATATCCAAAATTCCACAAAGCTCTATGGCCAGAAAAGTCTCTCAAGATTTTTATGGTCAAACACATTTCCTACACATGCACACACATTGGGGAAGTGACCCGACTCCATTGACGCACTCAAATGATTCTAATCACAGAGATGAAGAAATTCAAGACATTCCCATACCATCACATATTTGCGGGGATCTTTTCATCTGCAAATGAATAGTTTTCCAGAAGATTTTCTCTTTTTATTTTCCTTAAGAAAATTTCTAATGGAACTTACAAGAAGGCAAGTCGTTGTCGTGTGATGTGGTCAATGGCTTCTGTGGATACAACGTCCGTTTGTTGTTTAAAGGACATTTCCACTTTGCATTGATTTATTCCGCCCAGGATTGCTCTATCAAAGACAAGGCTTGAAGAGTAGTGCCACCCGAGCCGCATGACACGCACTTTGTCCAATCAATTGCATAGATGCAAAAGGTTAAATGAAACCCTTTGACCAGGTGAGTGTAGGTTTTTAATCATTCACGATTCATATCAATTTGTATGTGGAACCATCAATAGCCTGTAATTACTTGTGTCCTGATATCGATTCCATTAGCCCGACTCGAGCAAGGCATTAACCATAATTATTAAGGCGCCAGCAACTAGCATTATCCTTTTGTTCACGTGAAAGTGTTGTAAATAGATGAGAATCGGCACCCTTTTGGTAGCCCCCATAACTTATGCATGGGGTCAAAGATCCTTCCATCATGTACGGTGAGCCAGACCCGCTTTATGCCTTATTTATGTATGCTGCCTTTAAAAACAATACATGAATTTTATCTGAAATTTTAATGCATTGTCGCTGCTTTCCAGCTAATCTACCTGGAACGGTGGAAACTCGCCAAGGAACCCCTTTTTCTCTGGCACAATTCACCCGTCCTCACCGTACACCGGAGGTGGGTAAATGTCTAGCTGTCGTGGTTGTGGCCTTTTTCAGTTCTTCGAAAACTCAAATGTCCGTCCATGGCATCGTATCGTATCGGCATGACAACAAAATGTACGAAAATTCATTTCAATTATTATCACGTGACATTAGAGGAGCCTTAATGAAGGCAAATGTAAATAAATTCCACTCTTGGGTCATATTTACTTGGGCCAAGTTTGTAAATATTTACGAATCCCAAAAAACTCTCATGGAACGGGTTGTTCTTGGATGAGTGTCGGTGTGGGTATGGATACCAAGTGACATGTATTATTGCTTATATGGTCATCGTCGGGCAGCTAGAGAGGGTTAAACTGGAAAATGTTCTCTTTTGTATTTAAGCTCGTTTTTAAATCAAGTAAACTGTTGACTTTTGAACGAGTATGTGTTATGCATACTTTGCTAGAAATTTAATTAATCTGTTAATAAACGTTTTTACGAAGGCTCTAAAAGGATAACGCATCGTTGTTTTCTTTTTCATGAAAAAAATTTTATGGCATATTTCAAAGAAGAATTGCATGGTGTGAAACCTGGCCAGTATGGTCAAATTTAAGATGCTCTAAAACTAAAGAAATTCAATTAAAAATTTTGACTCAATGTGATCTTGATAACAGTGTGTTTTTTACACGGGTTTCTAGAGGACATAACAATTTCATATTTTGAGCTTTCGGCCTGAAAAGTACACCATGCGAAGTACACATGTAAGGCTGAGGCTGAGGATGCAATTTAATCTCGTTCATATCGAGACAATTTTGCACAACTCTTTAATACACATCAACCGGAATTGAAATTATTCAAAATCAAAGAAAGCTCATACGGTAATATTGACTAAGAACTTCTTGATGGGAAGATAATATTTTTGTTACAGCCATGTTCTCGCCCTTAAATTATATGTTTGATTTTAGTTATTTAAGCAAATTTTTTTTGGAGATATAACATTGCCAAGTCAAAATTTTGAAAACATTAGATTTATAATAAAATATAATATTAACATCTTTTTCCAATATTCAATGCTCTAATTAAATTTAAGTTAAAGCCAAGTGCCAAATAATGTTCTAGTTTATGAAAAATGAAAAAAAGGATCTTTTTTTCCCAGAAAAATACTTGATTTTAGGGTTTTGCCAAGTGTCGACTCATCCGTCAATTATTTAATGGGCGCATTATTCCATTTTTATTTTCCCTTGCATATCATCAGTATTTATTGTAAGTAATAAAAAACAAACTGGATTTACCAAATTTTACCTCTTTTTAATTAAATAAAATGAAATAAATTTCATAAAATGGACCTGTTTCTAGGTTTGTAATATTTAAATATAAGAAACCAAAATATGTTTAACCTACATACTTATATTAGGAAACTTATTTCAAATTTTGCATGTTAAATCGTCAACACTACAAAACGAAAGCAATTGACAATTGACAGATATGCACAGAAGCATGAAAGGTATCTCAAAAGAAGATGTGCCAACCGTTAATTTTTTTCACTACCTCTCAACCGTTTTCGGAAACATGGGGTGCTGGAGTAACAAAGCAAGGCAAGGTAGTCTGTCGGATCAACTTAGGGAAATGTTTAATATGGTAAAATGGAATACTTCATAAAGCACCACGAGGATTGATGCAATTTTTAAAGGTAAAAATCCGTTAATGTTATAATTGACCCCAAGGTCAAAACTTAGAAGAACCGAAAAAAATGATTTCTACGAAAAAAAATACCTTTAATTTTTTTAACACACCATCCTGTACTGAATTTTATGGGTTTGACTGAAAATCGAAACGTGCACAGAATATTCGATGGAAATTTGACATTTAATAATGCAAAATTTCTCAAAAATTCGATTAAAAGAAAAAGGAACTTAATATATATTTCTTTCTTACTTATTATTTTGAAATTTTATTTCTTTAAAAAAATAACTTAAATTAAACATTTAATTGAAGCTTGGGCACCATATTATATTATTGTACGAGCTTTTTATGATTTATATGAAATGTGGCCAAATAACGACTATATTGCCAGTAATATGTGGTTCATTTTCGTCGACGGAAAAATACGATTCAATAACTTGTCCAGCATGAATTCTACGCCTTACGGTCACTTATTGTTGATGCACTGAAGTGCCTTGAAGCATGATTATAACGGACGGAATTTGGTGTATGAGCGCTTAAAATTACGTGAACCGACTCAAGATTTCGGTACTGAATCCACCATGCTTAAAAATTGTAAGTACATAAATAAAAATTACAAACAGTCTCAAATAAGAAGCAAGCAGATATTTTGTCTGTAGACTCAAGGTTTAACCAATTTCGTTCCTCAATAGATCGAACCTCTTTAATGTCGATTTACGCATCAGTTCTTGCCGGAAGACTTCGGTCCAAACGTGTACCCATTTTGTTGAATTAACAACTTAGTAAGTTGTTGTTTTTTCTGAGTCAATCAAGTTCGCGAAAGCTACAAATAATAATGGTATTTAAGCTATCTGAAGGATCTCTTTTTCCTTCAAAGCAACTTTATCCGAAAATCTTTATCCAGTTTGTAACAATGAAGCTCTCCTGTATAGAATTTTTGATCAACGTGCCATCGGTAAGGAAGGAAGAATTTTATTACATTAACTTGAAAACTTTTAAGGAATGTTCTATTAATATTGAATAATACACTTTCTTATATTTAATGTCATCAATACGGATGATCAGATAACTCGAACACCGGCAGAGGAGAAATATCGCCAGCCCACTAGTGAATCTTCTCCACGCTTGCTGTTGATAAATGCACATATATCTGGAGCTGTACACTGACGATCCTTCTTGCTTATAAACATAGTAGCTTGATTCTCTTGATTGATGTGAGCTATCTTCTCGGTCTTTAAACTCGATGATTCATTAAAGCGATAGCATTTACAGTATGCCCTTTTTTGTGTTTCTCTTTATGTGTTGGCCACCGACCTCTTTGTCTAGAAAAAACGTGATCTTGTAGCGACTATCGCGGCACATCTCTACTTAACTTCGCTTACAAGACTCTAAACAGGGGATTGTATGGACGTCTGAAGCCTTTTGTAAAAATCAAATATTTCAAAATTAGTATGGCTGCCGGCCACGCTATGAGAAATCGACCTTCAGCTGGAGTGAAACATCGAAGTAGCAAATAAATTTATCTATCTCGGGGTAAAAATCAACTCCATAGGCGATACCATGATCATGAAATACTACTTCAATTTGTCCAAACAATCGCCATGAAGACTTCTTGTTGAAAGGGCCAAAGTCGTGCTGTACAAAACAGTTCTTCTGCATGTATGTTGGACTTTTGAATTATTCGGGCCTTCAAAATTCTGTGCCGGCCACATTGATTTTCTTCATGTGGGCAGCTATGCTCCAGCTAAGAGCGTCCTAGAATCGTAGCCACGAAATTAAAAAAAGAAGCTCGAACCGATTGTCGGATAATCAAGAAAGCTTATGAGTTGTCAGTTTCTGTTTCAGTTTTAAGACTAGCTTACGTTGGAACTTTATTTAGCAACTTTATTTTGCAGCTTAAAAAACACCTAATTTGCAACTTTTGAGGAAGTTTTGAACCTTTACATTGGCTCCTTTTTCTGTAAAATGTTTTCTTGTTATTCGCTTTAATCCTGTCTTATTTTTATGCGATTTGAACGAATACTGCTCCTCGATTTCCTAAGCTAAGAAATAAACGTTTACTTGTGGGAAAGAAATATTTGGCCGGAAATAAATGGCAGTAAAAATATGAGCATCATGGTAAGACAAAGGAATTTGTTTTACTGCACCAATTAAACAGTTCGACAAGAAAAAGAATATTTCAAAAGATTTAAAGGACGTGAAAAGAAATGAACATCCTCCGTTTTACAGCGTGGTGTTTAAAAAGTAGTACCTTAAAATTTTAAGTATGCAATTTTCTTGCTGTTTATCTCATTACAAAAATAATCTTGAATTTACATACAAGTAAAGCCCCTGCGCTCTTTACATATGAGATGCACTAAATCACATCGTTATCGAGATGACACATCCTGATTATGGTCCTCTCATGCAAACACACGTGGCGTGCTTAGCGGTTAGGTCCCCCACGGGACATCTATCAAACTCGCACCACTTCAGATAAATTCTCAAAGAACAAAAAACATTGGTTTGCATAGCATTTCTAATGCACGATAAAAAAAATGAGGCGTTGGGTTTGCTTGAATTCCTGCGCAAGTTCGAGGAATGCCATACAAGACCAGTTAGATTGTTTTTTTAAAGCAATCGTTTTTAAAATGTCTCATTCGATTTCCCACACTTTCCGCATGATCTAATGCAAACATAAAAGCTCAAGGGTCTGACAAAAGAAAAGGGAAGAAACCTGACAAAAAGAATAATTCCCAAATCCAATTCAATCACAACAAATCTTTGGAACCAAACGGAAGTGCCCCATAAGTGTATCGGATGACGAACAGAAAAAGAGCCCCGAAAGCAATTGGCATTTGTTGGCGTTTTATGTTTCGTGAATGCGGATCAAATCATTTGGAAATCATTCAATGAATAAAATACCTCGCACCACCCACATTTGGTATCGTATCAATTTTACGGGCTTAGGATTAGTTGAACAGGTAACGTCGCACACGCGTTTCCGATTTCTTGTTTTTTTTTTTTTATTTGTTTGTAGAAATGGAAAACAATTTCACGATTGGGTTCAGATTGACGTCAGTTTTATGATTTTTTGTCTTTAGGTATTTATCATCCCTTGGTGAAGGTTAAGGGACGAGTTGAGGGCTTGACTCGAAACGATTTGATACAATCTAGAAGTTAATTTCGGACGATTTGTATTTTCTTTGTCGATAGCACTTGTGTGGGATTTTTGGAAGATTGGGGCTCGGGTTAGATACGACTGGACTTATTGCTCTCAATTAATGTTGAATTAAGTCGTTAGGTTCAGTGTTTTCTGCCAATGAAGAGGTCTTTTTATAGCTGCAAGGTATTTGGGTAAGTACCTGAGGGGAAAAAACAATTGTCCTCGTTGTGTCTTTCTATTTCCACGTTAAGGACTATTGCTGAGTAACTTTCAAAGTATAGTATATGCTTAGTTGCCAAAATAGTGCGAATTTTTTTAAAGAACCGAGTATATTGCCATGTTTGTCCTGTGCGGTCAACGGAAAATATTGCAGCTCAGCAACTCATGTCAGTCGGACTAGCCTGAGGAGAATTTTGCATAGCGATTTCAGGTTACTCACTTCTCTGTAAAAAAGCTTTAGAACAGCTCCATTTATCTTTCAATTCGGCAATGAAAAAAGGCTACAATTTATGCAGAAATCGAAAATTAGGATTTCAGTGAGCTTGTGTGCCAGCAAAATATTATTTTAACACATCAAAAATCGTGTAATCAGTCGTTATGGTGATGAAATTTGACAGCCACAGAGTTACGAACTAAAAAACAATATTGGCCAAGCTTGTCATGAAACAGGGGGCCTAAAATATATTAAAAATTGAGGGGTCGACAGGGTGACCATTTGCCAAGCCAAATAAGACAGTCAGTGACAACATAATATTCCATAATTATTCTTTTGAATAAAGCAACAATCTTAGATAAAATTTGAATGCAGTGTGCTTAAGAAGTTCAACAATTGAAAAAAGGTTTTTGAGAAAAACTAGCTTTACCAAAAAGTTTCTGGAATCAAGCTGTTTCTCCATAGTATCATAGCCTGACATCTATAAAAGCTACCCAATCGAGAATGAATCTGTCTCCGTCTATGTTTTTTAATATGGAATCAACTTTGCAACGAGTTTTCATCAAATTTGTGTTTTAAATTGACTCGGTAGTGCAAAGATATTGAAAATATTGGAGAAGTGTTTCAACAACGGCACTCTATCGAAAACATCAGGTATGTGTGCCAAACACCGTCCAAAAGCTCATCAAAAGTCATCATCGAAATATCAATAAAATCAAAAAATTATCGGCCGAAACCTTCAATTGACCAACAGAGAACTGGCGTATGACCTAAATGTCCTACGGACTTTAGAAGACTCATTGCACCTTCGGTGCGGGAGAGCCTCATATTCATGGAAAAGGAAGATTGCATTGCCATCCCCGAAGACATGATTTCAGAGTTTGATTTGACCGAAATTCAAAATTATTGCAGCCGAGGCTTATGAGTACGAAACACAATCAATGCTTCAGGCGTGTGAATGGCGTACTCTTAAACTAGACTTAACTGGTATCGGATATCCAATTGAACAAAGGCCAGAAACAACGCACAGGTGCGTTATTGATCGACTTGGAGAAAGCCTTTGCTACCGCATGGTCGACGGGGCTCTCTTTCAAGTAAGGCCATCTGGGCATTAATAAATCACTGGCTGTACATCCTCTTAAATAAGTTCAACAATTGAAAGTTGATTGTGAGAAATGGCAATTTAACTTCTGCTGGGAGCAAGTTTGAAGAAAAAAATTCGGTTTTTCTTAGGACTTATTTTCACTTATACAAACCTCCAGAATCTTAGTACAAAAAATTCTATCCTAATGAGGTAATATACAACGCGGACAACCTAATCAGAGTGGACAATTTTCCGATAAAGATTATTCAGAGACACATCTCCGGGGCTTATTACCCCAGTTACATGCATCATGACACAGTGCGCCTTAATGGCTTCATACCACGAGAGGCTTACCTTATTTAAGGTTTGGTTCAGGATAGAGAGTCGGTGCCGATAATACTCCACTACGCCCGGAAACCTGTGGATAGGCCATTTAATTACGAACGGCATGTCGCACGTATCTCAGTGGAGCGTCTCCGATAAATTAAGGTGTTTCAGTCCGTGATAACGCAGATGTTGCACAACGGCAGCAGAAGTTCTGGTGGCTGGAAAGTGATGAATAAACTTTTTCATCATTTTCGTAGTCGTGATATACAACAGTGAGTAATAGTGGATAGTATTTGTTCACAATTTTATGTACAGCAGTTTATGTATAGCAGTTTAGTTTTAGATTAAGTTTAAGTTTAAGTTTAAGTTAATGTTTAAGTTTAAGGTAGTTTCGATAGTATTAATTTAAGTAAGTCGTAGCTTTTAATTTTTAATTATAAATAAAAAAGGTCACGTTACTGAGTTTCTTGTTTGCAATAAATTGAACTTGTTGTCAGTTCTTAATTTAATATATTAACATTGTTTAAGAAACATGAAAAAATATATTTAGTAGTTGAGGCGAATGAGTTGAGTCGCTCAATTAAAGCGACCACAGAGGGTCAGAAAATTATATACAAACACAGTTCGCATATAATAAAAATCTAAGATCTAAGCGTTTTTGTCTAGTATAAAAGTTTTTATGAATTTGAAAAAAAAATTTTGATTCAGAATTCTGAGAATACTAACCAAAGGCCAAATTGAATCATAAAGTTATTTTAAAAAATCAAGCAAAGTCTCCTCGCCAGAATCAACGATAGCCCCGATTGAGGTGTCCTTGTCTTCAAATTGTCTTTTACCGTCGAAAAGGTATGTTTCGAGATAGAGAAGGAATAAGTATGGTGAATAGGGCAGCCATTGCAAAAGTTCCCGGTTTACTTTTTGAACCTAGCTTCTGGTAATCTTGGAAGTGTGAACGGGGCGTTGTCCTGTTGAACTAACCAAAGCAGATGTAAAAAGGTTTACATTTTGAAATGAATGTTCAAGCAAACACATTTAGCGGTGTTTAATCCTCTTTTCGACATCGTTTTTTTGGTGCTAATAGGACCCTGATAGAAAATTTCATAGCTTGACATTTGCAAAAGTTACGAAGGCAACAGACGAGGCGTGGGTTTATGAGTGCCGCACGCAATCCAAGACATCAGGAAAGTGAATGGCGTTAACCGAATGAGCCGAAACCAAAAATACCACGTCGTTTTCAGTTATAAAAGAAGGCAATGCTGACGGTTTTCATGGATCACAACGGTGAAGTGCAACATGAATTTTTGCCAAAAGGCCAGAGAGTAAATAAAGAGTATTTTTTGGGCATTATGAGACGTTTGCGTGAAGCAATTCGCTAAAAGGGACCAGAATTGTGGGTAGAAAATTCAAAATTGTAACGCACCGTCACACAGTGCCACCATTGTCCGTAATTTTTTGACGAGAAATGCCGCAAATACCATCCAACAGCAATCGAATTCACCTGAGGTAGCCATGTGACTTTTTCTGTTCAATCGAGTTAAAAAACCATTGCGGGGAACGCGTTTCAGTAGCCGAGAGGAAATAATGGAAAAATCGCAGGAAACACTGATGGACATACCGAAAACCGAATATAAAAAATGTTTCAAGGATTGGATCAGGCGCTGACATAAGTTTTGATTACTTTGAAGGCGACAATATAGATTTAGATGAATAAACTTGTATTTTTAATTTTCTGAATAAATTCCGGGAGCTTTTTGATCGACAACCTCTTTAACCCTCAGTATATGTTCGCAATGAAGGATCAGGTCGAGCTCCTATAGCTTTGAATTAAATCAACTGAAAGCTGATATTTTTTTTGTCAATGTTTCCAATAAATTGTTAAGGACGTCAATATCTATTTATCTGTTACAATTACATCAAATTCGAGCTGGTCTTATGAGAACAAAATGCAACTAATCTACACTCAATAAAATCAGCCTTAGCTTCACTACATTACTACCTTCTATTATATTTGTTACTGAGTTGCACAGTAATTGGAATGCTAATATAATTTAAAGTCCATCTCACTCCTCCAAAGAAACATTCCGGACAGCTTAACTGAGAAGTGTCAAACAGCAATAATTGTTATCTCAACAATAACAGATCCCCAAGGACCTTATTTTCTTTTGACGCCCTTTTTCCAAATAAACAAAATCTAAAAAAAAACTCAAAATCCAATAGAATTCGTCTTCATGAAAACAATTATCTTTTAATTCTTTAATCCCCCAGCACAAGAAATAAAAAAAAAGAAAATCACTTCGGTCTCCTTTCAGCTCCTTAAACCAGGATGTACGAATATAAGAATTCACCCTAACCCAACCCGAGGCAATAAAAATGTTTTTCGTCGAAAAAAAAGGATCCATTGTCATTAACTTGGAATACAGTACTAATCCAACGAGAGCAAAGTAGCAGTTGAGCTTTAAAAAATAAAAGTGAAAAAATGAGCACAGCCACCCTCCATCATCAACAAACTTATGACATTCGCATTTTTAAAAAATGTCGAAAAAAAAACGAAATCCTTAAACGGACAATTCCCCCTTTTTGAATAAAAAAGAGGCCAGCAAAACAAAAAAAAAAAAGAAAAACAACATCATTTTCATTTTAATTTTCCTGCGACTGCGAATGATACAAATTATATGATTGGTCTCACTCAACAAGGATCAGGAGTATCCTCAGGCTGCTGATAGCCAGCGTGTCGTCTCTCTTCACGTAGCATCCTCCAACTTTTCAGCAACTTGTCCGGCGTATGTGTATGAATCGGAATCTTCTCAATTTGGACAGAGTCCGAAAGCATATCAACAAGCGTGAACACAAGGATGCAAGGTTCCAGATACAAAATTGAAAATGATTTCCATGCTACGAATTTCAAAAGTGGTATGTAATTTCTTCCAATTACTGTAAGTAAGCGGTCCAATGTCTTAGTATCCCTTGCAAAAAGGATAAAATGCAAATTTTCCAATCGACTCTGGAGTCCTTTTAAGACGGCGAAAGTGGATTTCCTACCCATCAACATGTGTATACGTTTATCTATGCATAGCTATTACAGGATTAACACACATCAACCGTAGACACTTGACCTTCTGGCACTCCCCCGACTTGAGGTTTAAGAAAACTTTCCGAAGACGTTCTTCTATATGTTGTAATGGCTTGTTTGGGGCGGAATTACAATTTATCCTTGACACTGCCTTCACCATCATCGTTCGCATATGATGATGCTGATGATTACTGTCCAGGGAGATCTGTATTGGGCGTTTGTAAACATGTCTTCGTTGGTCTTTGAGGAAATTCCTCAGTTGAACGCACACACCTTTCGCCTAAAACGGATTAAGGATGCGAATATGTAATGTTGTGTTTTCTTAGAAGTTGCACTTTCCTTATGATGTGGTCACTTAAGACGCACTGACCATTAAAGAGTTGAGAGAATATGTCTCCTAGAAGTCTTTGGGGCTCTTTTGTGCCGA
Source organism: Orthonevra nobilis (assembly GCA_963555765.1). Classification (NCBI taxonomy): domain Eukaryota; kingdom Metazoa; phylum Arthropoda; class Insecta; order Diptera; family Syrphidae; genus Orthonevra; species Orthonevra nobilis. The sequence goes on from OY743224.1 coordinate 32,215,870, forward strand.
CCATCCGTCGTCGTCGCCTGTTTTTGATGCCATATGATAAAATTTTACTATTCAATCAGTTCGAAGGAGGTTGTGGGAAATTTGCATTCAAAAGGATTCAAACAGTGGAAATGGAAGTGAGGAGTTCGAATTCTTTTGTGCAAAATTCGATGAAATAGTTTTGTGAAAAGTGATTCGGCAGAATGTTATATTATTTCCAATTAAATTTTGTAATCATTGAATCTGAATAATGGAACGTCTGGTTGACTGGACATTGAGATAACTTTCGGATGGAAATAGAAAAGGAAGTCATTATGTCGGATTAGATGTCGATCGAGTTAAATTGAGTTTTTAAACTTTTTCCAAAAAAAAAAACAATCAGTTACGAATTCACAAAAAGGATAAGTTTTAGAAGTGTTTTTTTTTTTACGAGGATTATGCCAACGATAAATATGTTCTTCTTCCCATGTAACTTTGATATTTGCCTTATTTTAAAATCCTTTTCAAGGAAAAATTTAAATTATCATCTGGCATTCAGGACATCAGTTGTTTTCTACTAAATTCAATAGCAAGCTTGAATACCGAATAAAGATGTGTGTCAAAATGGTCACAGGCGACTTTTCATGACACTCATAATTGCCGCTATAAGTGGCGCCGTGAAAAAAATGCCACGCATATTTACTAGGATTAAAACCTGGACCCCCGCATTCAGCAGAAGATACATCCACTGCCAACTATTTTCAAATACTCGTTAAAATATTTAAACGTTATAAAGAGCCTGTCATTAAGCGCTTCCTATTTTTAAATTTTAATAAAACAAAGTGTGTGTGAATTTTTTTATTTGTTTGAAAGGGCCATTGATGTCATTTTGTACGGAATCTTAAATCGTTCAAATGTCCGCCGCGGCTTTTCTGGGTGGCGCGCACCTGAAATGTCCAATTTTTCCATTACTCTTGCGCATAAATCGAGCTGAATTCGACCGATAGTATGGGTAATGTTGGCTTTGAGGGCGGTTCAGGTAAGCCACAAGGCTTACTCGCATAGATCTGCCACATCATAAAACACCACCAAAAGAAGTCTAACAAGGTCAAATCGTACGATCTCTGTGGCCGGTTTACATCGCCTCCCCATGAGATGACCATACCCTCGAATCGCTCCTGCAGAATTTCAATTTTGCGTGAGCCGTGTGGCACGTAGCGCCATCCTGTTAAACCGACGTTTGGTGTCCGTAGTTGGTGTCCATATGATCCAATTCAAACCAAAAGAAGTTTTTAATCATCGACCCATAGCGCTCGCCGTTAACGGCGATGGTTTAGCTACTGTCCTTCTTAAAGGAATGGACCGATATGGAAATTCACCAAATAATGGTCTGTGAAAAGCCGAGTCCACTGCCTCGGATTCACCTGCACACTCTCACGGACAGCGGCGATGTTTTCAGCAGATCTTGTGTTTCGTCGACGTTCGTATATTGGTTGATCGTTTACTGATCTAGTAGACACAAATTCATCCATCGCACTGCGAATAGTCCTCTCGGAAGTTAGGATCTGGGCCTGAGCTTTATCTTCTTTTTCATTATTCACGTTCGTAGGCACACTTCCAGTTGTTTATACTGAGCTTCTGGCATCCGCGCATTGGTTGGTTTTTTGAATGGTCTTCTCTTTTTTGTGAACCTAGTATTTGGGACTCAAGGAATCTCTTTACTAGAGATATATTGTCCATCTGATCATTCTGCTCATTGAGTTCACTCTTCATTGGCCATCTTCGCAGACAGGAACGTTTTGCCGCTGAAGAGTTTTTCTTTCGGAGATCTCTTAAATCGATTCTGGTCTCTGTATAGCTTATCGTTCAAGAGTTGGTTCCGTGTAGGAGAACTGTCAAGATGAGCGTTTTGTGGCGCATGATTTTGGTCTTTCGATCGAAGTAGCATCGATTTTCTGCCATGATATCATTTGTGGAGTTCAAAATATAGATGAACTCCTTGTTGAAGGTTATGATTAACATTTCGATCTTTTTAATGATTAACCCTTCTTGGTTCTTCAAAAACATCACAATGTTTTGCTCAATAGCTGGACCGACTCAAAAGAGATATTCCCAGGCAGGAGACACCTGCCTGCAGCAATATCTCCGTAAGAATTATGTTTAAGAAATCAGATGTACAACACGTGCTTTCGAACATTGTGCGATATAACCGGATCAGTTTTCATGGGATTCCGAATTCCGTGAAATGTGAAAATTTGGTCCGTGGAACTTCTTTTTCTTCTAAATTTTCTGAAGAACTTCTTTACGGCTCGAGTTAGGTTTCTTTTATGCTGCAGAATCCTCAATTATTCACAATAGTACAGTAGCTGCTGAAAGTGTCGCTTGAACACGTCGATTCGTTTGGTATCCTGCATAATTTATTTGTTATTGTCAAGATGGTAATTACGACCGCGATTGACATCCATCTGGCTATGAACAATCTGAGATTTACCCTGTTTAAAGTCTTCCATTATATAACATAAAATTACATATTCTAGATTATACTTTTGTGATATCCAGGAGCAGACTTCGAGAGCCCTGCCTAACGCACATGCATTAGTATGCCGGTTGTTGTTTGAAAACAATAAATAGGGTTGGTCCGTTTTGTTTAATTCCCCATTTTTAAATTAGGTGTTTTTTTTTGGAAGTGAAGAGAACAGTAACTATTGTTTTTCTTCATCGGTGTTTTGATGATCTTTGCGTCGATTGTTGTACTTTATAACTTGCCTTGATTTCAAAGTTCGAGAGGTTTGCCTGTAACTGCAATGGACTCAAATTTTTAGGGTTCCCTACCCAAAGTTTGCTGTCCATCAGTCTGTCACAGGAGCTGTATCTTCTGAACTATTATAGGTAGACGCACTTTTACAGAGTGTGAACTGCAATGGCCGTTACATGGGAGGTCCCCATACAAAAACTCTGTGTCGTGTGATCTGACAGAAATATGTGCATCAAAAAATTATTTAATTGTGATACTTTTAATTCATAAATGGTTGTTTGAAAAATTGTTTTTTTTTTTGTTTTTCTTATTTTAATTGCATCTGCCGAATAAGGTTCAGAAAATCACTACCATGTGTCGCATCGCATGACAGCAATTCCAGTCATCAATTGGTTTACTCGTACATATGTGCGAAGCTATGAGAAATCTAAAATTGAAGAACTATAGTGTTGCATATTGTAGGGTGATACGGAACCCTTCGGTCGAGAGTCAGCCTCGCACTTGACCGTTTTGTTGTATTTCTTGACATGTTTTAAGCAAACTTAGTAAAGGCTATTCGACCAATTTTATTTTTTAAAATTCTTAGCAGTCGTTCAAATTATTTGAACCGTCGATAAAGTAAACCGTAAACACAACAAGCTGGGGCTGGATGATATGCAGTAGTCTTTGATAGTTTTTAAAACTTTGCTGATAGAGAAGGAACTATATTGTGTGCAAATATTCCACATTTCGACTAAGAGCTAATTTATTTGTACTAAACACAAATCGGACCGATGGAGTCTTGCTTTTCTACCTGATAGCTCTCAAATTTTATAAAAGGAAACTGAAACAAGTTTCTATTTTTCTGAGTAAAAGAATAAAAAATTGCAACATTCGGAGGTAGAGGGGAAGTGTCTTACTTTTTCTTTTTTTAATTCAAATCCACCCGCCGAGTATCTTGCAATAGACTGCAATTTACAAACTTAATTCCTCAAAAATCATGTCTTTTGATACGTTTTCCTTGTTTCCTCGACAACCGCTTATCAGATTTCGTTAATTTTTAAGGTGCCATTCCCCAAAAGGAAAAAACGTGACATTTATAGGATCACTTTTTTATCCGTCTGTCTTTTATCACCCTTTTTCATAGGAACGCAAGAAGGCATCAAGTTTAAATTAATATCTAAAGACTGAGTCTATTTGAATCTGTAAATAAAATCAAGCTTCTGTATCTTCGCAGTCAAAACATGCGACTGCTTATGCCGCATATTTTTTTAAGTAACAAGGAGAATCAAAATTTATGGGGTATCTCTCTTTGACCGAGAATCATGAAAATTGGAAAGAAGTGAGGTCTTAAAGAACAATTTAATGGAACAATCCGTACATTTTTACTTTCAAAACATAACATTTTTTTTAGATCGCATCCTAATTTAACGCCAAGATAAATGATTCTTTTAAAATAGTTAGGTAAAGAAAGTACAAAGATATGATAAGCGGTTAAAAAGAAAAGGGGTCCAAAGTGACCATTTCCGCACACCCTAAAAACTTATCTCAATGTCCTTCTTCACTTCATTGGAAAACAAAAACTATGTACAAATCAAAATCTCTCATTGTTAAAAATGTGACTATCTACCCTCATGAAGGATCTTCCCGAATAAAACCTAAATTTTCATATCATACGAGAACATGCTTCGCTTTGTACAACTGTCAGCAAATGTTTGACTGTCTCTCCATTTCCAGCGTTTAATTTCGTGTGACATTTTTCTCTCAGACCTTTCATCCTCAAAGTGAAGTATCATCATAAAGAAACAAAAGAAAAAAAACAAACAAAAAATGAAGTACAGCCGAGAACCATGGCGGTTGACATCAAGGACTTAACAGACACTTGAATCTAAAGGCCGTGAAAATTATGCAGATTAAACGAGGCCAATAGAGAGAATGGCTCCATTCACACGTCAGAGCAAACCGTGTCTGTCCTCCTAAGGGTAACAAGTCACAGTGAATATGGGGAGTTTATTGCTACCGCTCCTCTTTCTTACTGGATGGGCTGGTGTTGTTATTTTATTTGACGCCCTGTACACTTTGTGTGCATTCACACTTGGCTTGAAGCGAACGCGCGTAAAAATAATTTAAGAGGGTAAACTTGGGGACCGCAACCAAGTCCTTATTGTTCCATGTGGAACGTATTTTAAATGTTTCGTCGCCGCTTATAGAAGTCGTACGTATGGACTTTTTTTTTTGTTCCGTTTGGGGATGGTTGTGTTTTTTTTTCGGGGACAGTGTCAGTTTTATTTACTTTTCGGGATGATGTGATAATTTTACGGTTAAGGACTTGATGGAGATGATAATAATAATGACATTTTCGTGAGCAGTAGGATACTCCTCTCAGCGGACATTGGTTGTGTTCAGATATAGGGTGGACCATCTGTTGGTTAATTTTTAAATCATTTCTTACTTACTCTTATTGTGAGACTGACAGATCCTAGATCCTTTGCCTATTAAAATAATGACAGCAATTCTGTTTTCTATTGATATTGGTCAATCTTGTGGTTATGCTTGCCAGGCAATATTATAGCTCTTGTCAAAACATGACTTAGGAATTGAAGTGTATAAACTATCCGCCTTGGCTCCTCTTCTTTTTTTTCGGGCTAAGGAGCTACCTGATTTTTCCCTCTCGACGGATTCTTAAACGAGCAGGATAAATGTATTCTGCAGATCGGGAGACCAAAAAAATAGTCAAAGAGAAGTCAACGTCGCCTGAACGTGTGATTATGAATCGAAAACACGAATGGCTTTAAAACTTTTCTTATTAGACACCTGGCCTCCGAGCATCATAAGTTAAATAACTAATTTGTCACTTTGGTAATTTTTTGTAATTTTTACCTATAATTTTACTTTGAATTTATAACTATTTTTACATTTTTCTTGAGACTTTTAATAATGTTAAGATTAAGATTATCTAAAGAAATTCATATCTTGTCTTTGTAAGCTATTTTTCTTGAATTAATTGAATTTGAAATTGAGACAACTTAACATGTAATGGAGACCACTTGCGAGGCATGGTTTCCGATTAGAAGTCCAACAGTCAATTTAATTCACTTTAAGTTCAGTTGTCTAATCAGTCAGTTAAGTTATTTATTCGGCTACAATGGAGCTGCGATTTGATGCTTATGAACTTATTTTTTTGTTTAATTACAAGCCTCAGTGCTACGCCAACCGAGGTAGTTAGATAGATAGATAGATTTATTTATTTCGAGATTAAATTTACAAATTATGGTGTTACCGCTTATTTTACAGTTCAGAGAATTTATATGGCTACATAATACTTCTGAAATAGGATTATATATCACAATCGAAATGAGTTATACTCTACAATAATACAGCGTTTTAAGGGAAAATACAATAAAAAAACTTTTATAGAGAGAAAAAAAAAGAAAAAAAAAATAGCAAAGCAATGTAAACCTGGCAATAAGTAAATGCTCATATAATGCATTAGTTTTTTTACAATTATTTTATATAAGCTTAAAGCTAAATGACTAGAGTTTAAGGATAGAGGATAATGAAGGAAACAAGAACGTAAAGAAATAAATATGTAAAACACGAATTCAATAAATTAAAAAGAAAAAAATAAATAAATAAATAAATAAATGTATAAATTAATAAATCAATAAATAAATAAATAAATAGGTGTATAAAAACAATATAAATAAATATAAAAATATATATGTAAATAAATAAATGAATTAGTTTAGTAATATAGTAAACAATTGGTTAAATAGAACAAATAACTATGTGACTTAATATAAATACATATATAAATTTATAAAGTTCAAGTAATTAATATTGTAATAAAAACATGATATATCAATTGTATAGTTCGTTAACTAAGTGATTATCAGCAAAAGTACAGCCTAAGTTAAATTTGTTATTAAGCTTCTGTAATCGTTCAAAAATCATTTCAACATTCGCTCTTTCATATAGGTCTAGGGTAGAGTGGTACCAAGGAAGATTAAGCATCATTCGAAGAATTTTATTTTGGGACACTTGTAGGCGTTTGATGTGAGATTTTGCACTGTTCCCCCAAACAGGGCAGCCGTATAGAAGAATATCCGTATAATAGAAAAAAATAGGATATAATAAATTAACTGTTTTCGGTTTTCTAAGCAATCTAGAAATATGTTCCTTGAATGTTAATCTGGTGTCAAGATAGATACCTAAATATCTCACCGAGCTCTGCCACCCAATACTTTTTCCAGAAACCTAGATTTGGCTACTATGGTGAAAATAAGATTTCCTCTTTCGGCTGAAAAATATTGCTAGTGTTTTGTCACCATTCAATCATTCAATTTTATTTTCCACTTGTAAAAATAAGCTTCTAATATTTCCATCGCATGGTTTAGATTCCTCTCAATATCGAGAGCGAAATATTGCAGTATCATCAGCAACGATGGCTGCATCGCATTGCGGTAAGCTCGGAAAATCAGATGTGTGCAAATTATAAAGTGTTGGCGATAGAACTGCGCCTTGTGAAGTACGCATCACAACTTGAAATGCATCAGAGCAATCGTGATTGTTTTCAATGATATTTTCAGCCAATAATTATAATATTTAAATCCTACAAAATCCAAAATAAAGCCACATCCTCTTTTCTGTGACAGTTATTAACGCAGAATTTTTTTTTCAAATCGTTTGGTATTTTGACCAACTTTTGTGTACCAAATTGATGAACCCCCCAAAGAGCGCTCAGTCATCGACTTTACTAAAGACATCGACCAACTGCAGGTCGTCTTATGGTCAGTAAATTTCGAGCCAAAAAAAAAATCTAGTTGGTCTTGCACCACTTCAAAGACTAAAAACGTTGTGCACAGGAGAAGCTACTGTGTCCGTTAAAAACAGTGCGAAAGAAGACCGAAATGCGCCGATTCACTGCCATAAAAAGCACGTCCACCCATTTAGTTCATTTAAGTTAAGAAACTAAGTCAAATTCCCACAACAATTCAGTTCAAAAATTACGATAACATATATTTTTATACTTCAATTACGCGGTAAAGATGTGAGTCGAATCCCAGTTCGTGCCACAAAACGACACTCGCATTAAATTTACGACTTATTCATAAGCTTTTAAGTTTAATCGTTTCTGAATCTTAAAGCATTAAAGTCAGAGAAAATTCTAAAAGCTGAATTGCAATGCTGTTTTTCTCTTCAACTTAATGAGGCAATGGGTGTTATAATATGCCGAAAGTAAGGATATCTCAAGCGTTCAAATATTTTCCTGATCTTCCATAAGAACCCCTTAAGGGTATTATTTTCTGAAAAAAAGCGGAAATCTATCACCTACCAGATCTTGTTGATCTGCTGGTATGAAGACGACTTCTTACTTTCTGTCAAAATAACGAACAAAGCGTTGCCAGTTGTCCTATTCGTCTAAACTATTCCTGATGAGATAGAGAAAAAAGGTCTAGATTGTCCATCCGCAAAGGTACTTTCCTTCATTCCGTAGAAACGCTGACAAATTGGCAGCCTTATTAACGAATCAAAACACGAAAGCAAATGTCCTTTGGTGTTCTGATGATCTAATTGAAAAGTGAAACTACTCCAAGATATTTACAACTAGATATTTAAAAATAATTTAAAAAAGTTTAATCTATTGTTCAATTCAATGGCAATTACCTAGCGCTTTTGAATTTCAATATCGATTGATTACGATGGATTGCCACAGAGCTCCATTCTGTCCTCGGCTATCTTTATTCATAAATTATGTCTTAAGACTAATCCATTTTATTCTATCACAGATGCAGTTGCCTAAGTTGCTTTATTTGCTTGAAAATGAAAAGCAAATATTAACCGCAGCCAAAGCTGGAAGGCTTTACATCCTCGAATGGCCTGTAAATAGCAATCTCAGTTGGAAGGACCACTTTGTCGATGCCATTAAAATTGTCACGAACTGCAAAGGATTTCAAACTTGCTTGGGATGCCATTTACAGAAAGTCCACTGTTTCGTGCCTCGTTTGTTCTAAAATTCCCATAATCGAGCGATTAAACATTTCAGGGGTAAGAATAATTCGAATAAAGAGACTCAATTAAAAAACGCAACAGTATAACTTTAAGCCTCATTATTTCCTGCTCATAAAAATTCGAAAAAATTCCGAGTTCCTTGGTTCTTTCCACCCGCATTATATCTAAACATTATAAGGCTATCCACAACCCGCTGAACAAGTATGTCATGTGTCATAAAAAAATATTTAAAATTTCAGTTCTTTCTTATTTGCTGCCATAGTTTGCAAGGATCTTTATAAATAAATTTAAATTTCCAAAAATTGATTCGTCACTACTCTGACATTCAAAAACGCCTTCGATACCATTCACAGCTCGAGCGGGCATCGTTTACGTTTGTTCTCCATTGGCATTCCGTCTTCAAGAAGCCATTGGAAGAATAATTTAATCCCACCCGATATGGGACCATATTTCATAATTTTCTCATTTCGGTCATGTTACAGCATCCGGTCGCCAAGGGACCCAACTCCACTCTCGACTCTGGTACCACCTGAAGCAAGACTTCCTTTTGATATTGATTTATGAGTGTGCACAATTGGTGGTTAAAATTTTGTCCAATACCGAAATTCGTAAGCAATAAATCTTCGGTCGACCTTTTATGCATGTTTGCCAAAAAAAAAAGAAGTCATGTCTTGGGTAAAGCCAAGGTTAATTTTTCATTACATTCGAGGAGAAATCGATTCACTTTGAAGGTTTCAAGTTTTAAATAAACACTAAAGCGACTTTAGCAAATAAAATCTGAATCCAAGGAACTCCTTTAACGCTCGTCGCTCGTCGCCATCCATTTCCTGGGTTGCGGTTCATTTATTCGGATAGAGAAAATAGCTTGCGGTCTTTGGCGAGGCAATATGGCGTAAGGACAGTTGCGGCAGTCAGGAAAAACATTTTCAAAATCCAAGATGTTAACCAAACGGGAAATCCCACGTAATGGCCGAAATAATCGCAGTTAATTAGTCGACTATGGTAGTCGAAGTTGTTGCCGCTCGCTACCTCTCTATTCTGCTATTTTACTCTAATGTTTGGCCGTTGTTACCGTTTATAGTCGGGAATTGTTATCTTAGCGGTGAAAAGCCATTACAAGGGGTAAGGCACTAGAGACAGGCATGGTACCCCCTTCAATGGAAGCTGTAGTGTAGCGGATGGTTGTGTAAAATGTTCTTGTGGGATATATTTATGTATGTATATATTTGGAGGAGGACGGTGGGCGTAGAACAAATGTCAGCTAATTGCCTTCGTTATCCTGAGTTAAATGCCTCGAGAGTTGGCGGCGGGAAAGAGGGTTGACTTTGTGGCAAATGCTTAAAGCAGTCATTATAGTTTAGGAAATATTTTCCAAACTGTTATGTTGAACTATAAAAAATTTGTCTTAACAGATAAGCTGCACAGATGAAAAGGGTGATCTGAAGTAAGGACAGTCGAGGTTTGATGAAAAGAGGTTTGACGATAAATTTAATTCAGTGGTTTTTACAAGTGGATTAGTTGAGCGATGCGAAATTCAGCTCCCAATAACATCATATACACGCATGTGTAGATCATACATCTTCTTTATAAATAAAATTCTGCTTTACTTGTGTAAGTCACAAGGACCGATTTTGATGAAATTTTTTTGGTCGGATAATTTCGATTCACTAACTAATATTTTTTGCCATGAATTTATTGGTAAACTAATAAACATTCTGTCAATATTTAGCCTTCTGTGAATAATTCATAATTATGTTGGCGCTGATTTTTTTCACATTTTTCGAAGTGTTAATTCAAAACACCACTGTACACTTTATTAAATAAAATAAACTTGGATTAAACTGATTCTATAAATTGATTAAATTGCAGAGCCTGCAAAAGTTTGATGATTCTTATTGTCAGGCTCCCGGGAAATTTGAAAAATATCCGAAATTGAAAAAAAAAACAGTTCTAATATTAAAAAGAATGTTGTCTTTTTGGCTTCGGCTCCAAAATGTTAAATTATTCAAGCACCTGACATTGTAGGCTGTTCATGACCTCTGATGTAGTTCTTGCTCTCATCTTAGAAAACTACCAGAACGATATTAGTTTCAGTGAAAAGCATGGACTTATAGTAAAAACAAAAACAGCCGAAGCCGTGGACGGGTTAATTATCAAAACTTCAAACTCACGAGATAATAGAAAATTGAAAGACTTAACATTTTAATTTGCTTGGTTAAGAAGCGGTGGCGCGTCAATATTTTAAACTTCTCGACGTTTCTGCAAAGAAGACGTGCCTTATAAGGTGGAAGACGAAGAGGATCAGTCCATGATAAATGTCGAAGTGCGATACAAACAAATTTGCGTTGTACAGACTCGATACGGTCAACATGTGCTAAGTAATACGGTGACCACATATTGGATGCGTACTCAAATTATTGCCTGACAAATGCAATATACAGAGTATTTGTGATTAATGGACATGAAAATTCTTTACTCCAACGTTTGATGAAGGCGAGAGGGGTTCTATTTTGTTGACTATTTGCTCAATATGAATTGATAAGTCAACATTTGGAGCGAATTGTACACCTAAGTCCTTTGTCAGTTTTACTTTGACCAGCTCAGAACTATTAATGGTGTACACAGAAGAAAGAGGATGAAGGCTACTCGAAAACGGCATGCTTAAACATTTAGATATGTAATATATTCAATGATAAACAATTATTGAAGCACCATTTTGCAAAAGAATTATGGTCATCCTGTAAAGCGCTGCAGTCGGATAGATTGTGGATACATTGAAATATTTTTTTGTTGTCGGCATGAAATAGAACGTTTGAGTTCTTGAGCACACTAACAACATCCTTAGTGGCAAGAATGAAAAGAATGAAAAGAGGAGCACGCAAGATGGCTACCTTGTATTAGAGGTTGATCCCCTAAACAAAATTGTATGAGTTCTCCCGTCAAGATACTAGCATATCCACTCCATGGTTGCATTAATCTTAACTTATTATTATTATAACAATTTTTTTTCTCTAAATGGAGGGTTTTACTCATACTTTCCCTCAGTTGAAAGATATGCTTTATAATCGTATCTCTGTATTATAAATTGCTTTGTAACAGGCCTTTGAAGTTGTTATTATTGTAATAATTTCTTTTGAGTAGATATTTTTCCAAGACATTCTTAATAAGCTTCATTTACCCAGCGAGAATGATGGACTATGGATGTGATGTTGGAAATCTATCTGGTTGGGAACTAAGTAATTGCGGATTTTTTTTAGAAAATAAAAGACAAGTTTTTCATGGAACGAAATAGCTTTGAGCAATGACTTTTTGCCATCTTTCAGGCAGCATCATAATTCCACGTTCATAAAACTTCTGGTTTTTATCAGCAAAAAACTGAACCAGATACGATTTGACATCACCATTGTTATCGACATTTTAACCATTCAAGGAGTTTTTCAAAGCTCGAAATAAAAAGTAATCAGATGGTGCAATGTCAGGACTATATGGTGGATTGGGCAAAACATCCCAACCAAGCTGCAATAATTTTTGCCGAGTGACCAAAGATGTGTGTGGCCTTGCATTGTCATGATGGAATACAACACCTTTTCGATTTGTCAATTCGGGCCCGCTTCTCCTCAACTGCATTGTTCAATTTTGTTAGTTGTTCAATGCAGACATCTGAATTGATCATTCGATTAGGTGGTAAAAGTTCAAAGTAGACAATTCCTTTGTAATCCCACCAAACTGATAACATAACTTTCTGACAGCTTTTGATGTTGTTTGATCTGGTTCACCAGGCTTGCTCCACGATCTATTCCGATTGACATTGTTGTAACCAACCCATTTTTCATCACCAGTTATCAATCGTTTTAAAAATGGAGCATTGTCATAACGTTTCTTTTACAAAACGCAGATGTTAATGCGTTGTATTAAATGATTTTCTTTCAATTGATGAGGAACCCATGTCTCGAGTTTTCGTACTTAGCAAAGTTGTTTTAAGCGATTTTCAATGCATGTATGTGATACATGAAGTTTCTCTGCAATCCCACGTGCTGTACTGTGACGTTTTTTCCTTTCCGGAAATAAAAAAGGAAAATATGACGTAAATATTCGTTTTGATTTTCCATCTTTCAACAGACACCAAACAAAAACTATACAACCATCAAACAGTTTTTTTTAACTGATCGACAGTTGAAGTACCAACGCCAGCAAACCAAAAAATTCAACTAAGGCCATCTATGACTGATCTCCGCAATTATATAGTCACCAACCCAATACATGCCCTGTACTGGCAGCGGGCAGAATTTTGACTTCAATTCCTAAGACGATAGGATTGTCTCCGTGATCTTTATGCAAAATACTTCACAGAGTAGTTCCACAGTCCTGCGATTTTCGACATAACGAGGTTGTCAAATTTTCGAGTTTAATTTCGGCAATAGGTGCAATATTCACCGGTTTGCGAAAAGAATATGTTTGATTATTCAGCAAACCAATTTCATGTACTTACTCCACAGACCTGCAGTTGGTCAGATCTTTTGAGCTTCTTTTAATTTATTTTTCTTCAAAATTTGCACTGTTAAAGAAATTTGAAAGTAAGTTCGGAATGTTTTTCAAAGTTTAAACGATCCGATAATGCCGAGTCAATCGATAGAAGAAGAGCCTGACTAAGTATGTAGCCTCGCTTCAACTGATATTTTGTCTCAACACAATAACTTTTGAAGAACCTAACTTGACATTTATTAACAGCTGAATTCAGCAACAAGTCGGGACGTCCATTTCAATATTCTGTTCGAATTAAAAGTTCGTCCCTATATTTTCGCCTGCAAAATGGAATGTCATATAATCAAGAATAAGCGGATATAGAAACAAATCATCCGACGCATCAAGGATGATCCTAATTGTAAGCTTCGTTGGACTTAATTCACCCGGAAACAATTCCGTACGAGCTGCTTTCACCTTCTCATAACGAAAGCCTTCCATTTGATTAACATATAAAGTACACACGATAAATCAAATTACAACATCAACAGCAGCAATTACATTTCAAAATAGGACAAACTAATTTCATTAGACTGCCATGCACAAATGCAACCACCTCGTCCCGCACACGATAAGTCCACTCTGCAGGCATAGTGAATTTTTAATGCTAAAAGCCCTAATTAACTTAACAATGACCCCCTAGCATATGAATGGCAGCAGCAGCCACTGCACATCACCTTTGGCCACCAGACGCTAAGGTGGGGCTTAAATGCGTGAGCGCCCTAACCTCTCAACATGACGCCGATGACGTCCTCGTCGTCGTCCAGCTCCATTGCCATAAGAAAATTGATATACCCTATTTGTATCAATTAACAAAAGGGTTAATTTATAACCATGGTCAGAGTCCCTAATGAATGTGTGAGCACCCCGTAATAATAATGCTTGCTCGTACTTTTGTGCCGCCCGCAATGCGTGCACACAAGAGTGTGCCGGATCCTTTGGTCAAGTGACCAAAGCTTCATTCCACTCAACTTTAACATGGTTCAGGTGTTCGCGTGGATACTTGCGGTCGCTTTGTTGGTCAAGTCCATGTACGAGTTTGGCCTGCAGTTCAAGTGAAAAACGAGCATCAACGGGAACGTTTTAATCACTTAATAGAGGAGTACAGGCCAACTGCCAATTAGATGGCTCCAGTTCAATTGCCATATAAAGCCGAACAGCTTAATGGTTGAACATTGGCAATTGCCTACATTAAATGTGGCTTGCAGTTGGAAAATGTGGCTATGATGGGGAGACGAACTTTGTTGGTTTGTTTTGTATTTCCGCAGGGGTAGCATCCCCAGTGGCTTGTTTGCATACCGATTTCGATATCAAATTGATTGAATCAATAAGGGGAGACAGCTACGATGATGCTGGTGGCAGTGATGACAGGAAAGTGAAATTTTGTCCCCAAACGAAATAAAGTTTTTGTTTATCATTCGTTTTATTGGGTGAGGAGATGAATATGCCAATAGGCAAAGACATTCACATGGTAGCTTGAAAAATGCCTGCCAGACAATTTTATTGCGAAGTTCCATGACAAATGTACATAAGAATGGAGACAGAGAAAACACTTGCGATATTTTTTACCTTTCGAATATGTGAATAAATAAAAGTTCAAGTTTCAAAAGAAAAAGGTCTAAACGGAGAAAATCAAAAAATTCAAGTTACGAGAATTTAAGAAGATTCGCTGTTAAACTTTAAGGTTTTTTTTTCACCTGCTAAAGTTAAATTTTGTATTCTTGCCTTCTAGACAAACTCCAGCTGTCATTTAATATATTTATTCAAAGTTTTCAATATGATAACATGATTGAAATGGCTTTAATGGTTCCCGGTGCATCTGAAGCACAGGTTCTCAAGCTCATTTCGGTCAGCGTCTTATTTGAAATTAAACAGATTGAATCGAATGCCATGAAAAGAAGCTTCGGAAGTGGAGGCAGACCACAAGTTGGCGAGTTTTGCGCTTGCACCCATACAAAATTCAGCTGACCCAAGAGCTGAAAGTAAACGTCCGTAGACAACGACATGTATTAGAAAAATCCTCTTCAGCGATGAGGCCCATTCCTGGATGAATGGGTACTTACGTCAACAAAAAAACTGTACAATTTGGAACGATACCAATCCACATGAGTTCCAAGTACGTTCAATGCATCCCGAAAAAGTCACAGTATGATGTGGATTTTGGGATGGCGGCGTCATCGGTTCATATTTCTTATGTTGGCCAGGCAATCAACAGCGAGCGCTAGAGGTCGATGATTTCCAACTTCTTTTGGCCTGAATTGGATGAAATGAACACCAGCGTCATGCAGTTTCAATAAGATGGCGCTAATTGCCACGAAACCGACTGGAAATTCTGCATTAGCCATTCGAGGGCATGATCATCAAACGTGGAAGTGATGTGAACTGGTTTGACCCTCTTCGACTTTTTCTTAGGGGGTTTTCTGAAGTCGCAGAATTATGCGAATAAGCCACAAACCAGAGCAGCCCTCAAAGCCAACATAACCTATACAATCGGTCAAATTTAGCACGATTTATGTGCAAGTCATGGTGGCATCGACAAATTTCTCTGGATCAAATCTGTAGAATCAAAGTTGTGTACGACCTCTGGAGCATCAATGCAATTGCAAGTAAGTGATGTTCTTACGAATAAATAGAGGAGATGAAATTGTTCCAGTGCCAAAGAAGATGAACCGGAAACATATTGGAATCAGTTCTGCTGAAACAAATACTTTCTATGTGTCGAAGAAAGCAGATCATACCCGACCACCAGTATGGACATAAGCATAAAACTTCACAGCGATATAACTCTGGGGCTGAACAAAAAGGAGACAACCGTTGTGTGTCTATTGGATATTGAAAAGGCCTTTGACTTATTGAGATTGAATTTCCTCTTCACTTGGTAAGAACCTCATATACAGTTTTTTTTAACAAATAGAGTATTTTTTATAAAGAAATTCATCTCAATATCTTCAATGAGACCGCTGGTAGGAAGAGTCCAACAAGGACGAAGAATATCGCCAATACTTTCCATCATTCGTACATCGGATCAACCAAGAAACAAAACAAAGCCGAAGACGCTGTTGATGACTGCAAATGACTCAATTACATACGTTTCGTCGCTTTTTCCCGAGACTGCAGCTTAAAAAGTACAAGACCATATAAAACAAGTTTGGGAGTGCTACCACAAATGTGGACGTAAAATAAAATGCCAAACCGAGCTCGTCTATTTTAGAATACCGACAACTGCAGCGAGAGGAAGACGCAGATTTGTGACCCGTTCATTCATTTCTTTATTTGGCAGAACTCTGCTATTTAAATTCAGTTTTTCACAATCATAAACTTAAAAATAATATTACATAATTTCCTTTGTTATCAACTAATTAATTTGTATAAGGATATTTACATTTTATTTTTACATATCTTTTAAATGTTTTTAGATTTGTTTCATTTTTTGCTCTGCTCGGCAGTGTGTTAAATAATCGACAGCCTTTGTACAATATATTATTTGGAGAAACATTATCGATGTAACTTGGTAGTCTGAAGCCACATATCTCAAGTATTTACTTAAGTATTTAGGTAACAGAATATTTTTTATGTTGAGTACAAAACATACTACATTGTTGTTATTGGTGTACGGCGATTAAATTTAAGTATAATACGCATAGACTTATTTTGTAGACGTTCCAATTTTAACAAGGCAGTATCAGGTCAAAGGTACAAAATTGACGAACGACACTCGAAATGAGGTTTTATCGTAACATTTTAGAAATTAATAGCGCACATAAAAGACAACATTTTTATTATTCGTGTAAAGAATCTATTTTTTTTTTTCTAAAAAAAAAATTAACATGTAAATCAAACTTCTGTTTGTCACCTATAACTATTCCTAAATATTTAATTTTGTTCACCTGCTCTACTTTTCCGGATTGAGGTTGACGTTGAGTTTAATGGCCATAGATTTCGATTTTGCTACGTTCAGTTTCAGTATGTTCGCTTTCAGCCACTCGCTCACTCTGTTGAGGTCTTCTTGAAGTAGTTTCGCGCTTCGTCCAGATATTTACATGAGCGCATCATCGGCAAACAGCAGAATTCTCCGTCTTTAATGCTAATTGACGTTTTGCTATTAACTGAAGTTTTTTGTGTTCTATTCGAAAGATATGATGCAAACCACTCATGTTCTTTCCCTGTTATACCATAACTCGTTAGGTTTTTTAAAAGTATTTTTCGTTCGATTGTCTTAAAGGAACTTGCAGATCACTTTCCCGGACGTCACATTCATTACGCCTGATCCAATAATCAAGTACTTGAAAATAAGTTTCAGCGAGCGCTTCGAGTTCAACCAACATGTTAACAGTATATTAAAGAAGGCCAATTACGCCCTGCATGAGGTATACTCGCTGCCAAAGAAAAAAAAATGGTCTTACCAAATGCATGAAACTACTTGCTTACAAGTTACTCATCATAATAACATACGGTTGCCCAGTTTGGTTCACTTTCTCCTCAAACGCAATGAGAAAGATCTCAAAGTTTGAGAGAAGAATACTTCGTTCGCACACATCATACAAGGGCTTCAAAACCACCCGAACGCGGAGAGACCTCGATCAGCTAACGATCGCACCATCACACAGATATCTCAGCCCCCCGGTTGATCATCGACCAAAAATTCGATGACGTGATCAATTGTGAGGAGACACAATTCTACGAAAAAGCAGGCAACCGATATTACAGAGAGTAATACCATGTAATTAGTTTTAACTTGCAGCTGATGCTATTCTTTTTGGGATTCCCCAACTACCCGATGAAAATCTGAAATCAATGTTTCATATCATTTGCCATACCATCGAGTACAAGGCACCGATATTAAGGGCAATTTTTCGATTTCAAAAGAGCGACATGGCTGATGATTCTCCTATCATCATGAAATTTGGCACATCACAGGAGAGTAACAGCGTGCTCCAATCAATAGCTCGCTATCGTAATTGGTTTGGACTCCGACAGGCCTATCTACATAAATGAGAGTCTAACTAAGAGAAACCGTTCTCTTTTAAAGTTTGCCACTAATCTGAAACGTCGTGGAAAACTTTTTAACATCTTTACCCGGAATGGAAATGTTATAGCCCGAGAGCGAAAAAATGCGCACACAATCAACATTATCGACATCAATTACAATTTTCAAAATGTTAGGAAAATTGATTAGACTCAAATATTAGGTAAAGTCGCCATTATAATAATTTTGTTTAAGGAATTATATTGTTAATTCAACAATAGAAAACCGTAGGGTCCGTTTTGTGTAGCCGACAAAAGGCAACCTTAGTTATAAGTCTTATTTTAAGCTAAAACTCTTAATCTAATTTAACAAAAAAAAAAACGACGTCTGGAAGCGCAATACCATTAATGCGTACACTTTTGCGATATAAATCATTGGTGTCGAAAGCCGCAAAGATCACTTTGCTATGTGCCGTCCGATAAGTTTACGAAGAAAATTGTCCACTGCGATGGGATAAACTCATTGTATAGAATTTTATGCCGATCGAATTTTTTGGGTAAGGACTCTTCGGCTCTCTATTTTAAAAGACGGGCCCTCTGATATCGTCTGTAAAATAGTCCACTTGTCATGGTAAGTACCAATTAGTCTGGTTAAAGCATCATCTATTCAATTAACCATGCTATTCCACGATAGAGAAATCAGACACAAGCTTAAATTTTCGGAAGTTGATTTTCGAATTCCAATCGTACTTTAAGTCTAAGTATACCAATCTGATGGCTTCAATCATCAGTCCAAATCAGTTCCCAACAAGTCGTCTGCATAAGATAGAGGAGAAGAAGTTAGAAGAACTTGTGCTTATATTATGCCCCTAAAGCTTGCAAAAGAGCATTTCCACCAATGTGGTGTTGAAGGCCTTTTCCAAGTCAACTGAAGAAACACCCGAGCACTGACTAAGCTTTTTTCCATTCAACATTTGACACCAGTTTAAGCATGGCAAATCTATTTTTTTTGCTCTACCCTCTCAGCCGGGTGTGTATTTTCGAATACAAGTATCCGAAGGAAGCTTATTCTCCAAAGATTTGTTGAATTGTAGGAATCTTCTTAACCCGATTCGGGGACTATTGCTGTTTTTCATTGCGACAAAAATTGTACCTGTCTTCCAATGGGAGATGCTAAAGTACGTTATTCGATTTGATATCGTTTCCTTTAAATTTGGCTTCTTCACTGTTTCGAGGATCACCTGAATGACGTCATTATTTTCGAAAGCATCGTCATTGAACACAGTGAAATGTATGTTCTCTGATAACTATTTGTGGTAAATATTTCTTAATAAGAAGTTTTGCCATTGTGTGCCCCAGAGAAGTCGACACTTCAACATTTTCCAGCGGATCTTCAATCACCAAGAAGTTTTCATAGTTTTCGCCTTGGAGTACGAAAAAGTTCTTCCAGCTCTGATGTAAGAGAATAAGATTGAGCAGCTTTACCAATCACTAACATCTTTTTTCCAGATATTCACAAATTGCTTTATAACGCAAGCTTTTTCTAATAATTATAGCAACACCGCTCCATGTGAGTCTGGTTGGTTTCGCCTAATAGGATTTATTTATCACTCTTATTGAGCTTCGTTTCGCTTTTAAAAAAATTCAGGCGTCTCGATTCGCTGCACTGACCGGTTTGAAATGGTCTTTTCTCTAACCTACTCACAAGGCTTGGATAGCAAAAAGATCTGCTAGAGGTGACTTCGGCTTTTGGTTAATTGAAGAGTGGAGACTTTCAATATAAATTCTACTCACAAATCAATAAATTCTATCAGCATGAGCTGATAACTTTTTAAAGTCCAGAGACAAGCATATTTCATTCAATAAAATAAGGAAATCTGTCAAACAGGAACGCGGCTTAGATGAAATCTCGAGGAAAGGTGTACCGTACACTCATGTCACGTCAGTACTAATCAATTCTCATTACTATTAATAATTCTTGCAAAAATTGCCTCCAACCAACTCGCATATGTCGAATACAGACACTTACATCCCCAAAAATAACATTCAATATTCGAAAGGTGTATAATTCGGAATAAAATCTCATTGGCAGTCGCCGCCCTTATTGAATTATTATTTCTTTGGGCTAAATTATTTTTTGCCTAAGAAATGCCAAAAACGTGCTCAATGAGCAATCGAAATTTTATTAATAAATCATAATCAAGTTGGACACGAAACCATGGATGCCTCATTATGACTTCTTCTTGACGGTGATTTAATTGAGTTCTATTTGCTGCTAACAAAAATTCTCTCTACATGTGGGCGGCAAAAGAAACAATAATTATGATTCCCACTTGCCTCTCAATTAAGACTGAATGCCAAAATGCCATTATTGAAATGAAATATTCAGTTAAGGATCCTCATAAGTTCTTCATTGTTCTTCATATGAGTTTTGATGAAGTTTTTCGTACGCCCGGACAGAGGTTTCTTAAAGTCTAACGTGCTACTCCAAAAAAAAAAAAGGAGCGCGGCGCGCACACGAAGGGTTCCCTACGAGACATACTAACTTTTTTTGCCGTAAAATTAAGCTGCGTTCTTAAAAATTAATTTAAAATTTCCAATTGCATACTTTTTGAAGTTGAGTTGCGATTTTTAAAACTTTGATTTTTTAAATATTACTTCTTGTTGCCTGATGTTTTTGCAGGCATAGAAGTACACAATCTGTGAAAAAAAGAGTCTACGTACAGACGAACGGACGAACGAACGAACGGATGAACGGACAAACGGACAAACGGAAAAACGGACGAACGGACGAACGGACGAACGGACGAACGGACGAACGGACGAACGGACGAAGGGACAAACGGACAAACGGACAAACGGACAAACGGACAAATGGACGAAAGGACGAAGGGACAAACGGACAAACGGACGAACGGACGAACGGACGAACGGACGAACGGACGAACGGACGAACGGACGAACGGACGAACGGACGAACGGACGAACGGACGAACGGACGAACGGACGAACGGACGAACGGACGAACGGACGAACGGACGAACGGACAAATGGAAAAATGGACAAACGGACAAAAGAACAAACGGACAAACGGACAACTAAGGCTCGGTAATACGGCTCCATTCGCACTCTTTGGGTACGGAACCCTTAAAAAGAAACTCGCCTTCAACTTGAGAAAAATTTTTTGATCCGATTTACCAATTTTTATGTAAATTTCAGTGAACCCTTTGTAATAAGAAAATTGTCTTGGTCCGATAACAGATAATCAGGAGGAAGAAAAAAATATGTAAATTTGTGTCCATGATCCTGATAATATGCCACAGGCTCTCGAGTAGACCTTTTGTGTCCGTGCTTGTACCCAACATCTTTTTCTTGCTCGCCTGAATGGAAATGTAAACACCGGATAAAAGTCGCACAACAAAAGGGTTTATAAGGGTCACTTGGCGGTGGTAATTGTGTACCTAACCCCGTAAGATTTCTGTTTGTCCTTTTCGACAACGAAGAGGTAGGGTGTTGATATTTTCTTATATTTTAAACAAATGCCAGGTCCTTCTGCAATGTGAGCTTAATTCTTATGAATCCTTGGCAACTTAATTTGGTCATTCGAAAGGACTCTTGGACTGCGATAAATTTTTCCTGCAAGAACTGACAAAAAAGCACAGATGGAAAGTTTGCAAGGAAATTTGCAAAACGCAAGCGTTCGAGTTTTTTTTTTGGGTCATAAATTATTCTTGCGAGCATGTAAAGCGGATTCGTTTCGCATAAATCAACATTTGGCATTGCACACGGGACTCTCTAAGGAGCGAAGGATATCGCAAAAAAAAGGAAAACAACAAAAATTGGATTTTCATCCACTACATACGCTTATCTGGCAGTTTTGCCTTATCGGCCAGATATGTTCACTTGACGGGGATAGGTTAAGGCTACATGGATAGTCACTGTTTAAATTTTCATCATAGAGTCCATAAATTTCATCTGGCAGAGTTCACATACGCTTTAGTGGATTTGCAAAAGAAATACACAGTCTCTGACTCTGGATAGATTTCGTTGATAAGTCGGTTGATGGTGCTCGTACTTAGGATTTGGCCGGGAAGGTGCTCACTGTGTATTCAAATATAAATAAATCAGTCGGTTCGGGTACTGTGTACCTTGATGATTTATCTTTTATTACATTACAGTCGAGTGGATAAATCAAATCGAAGTATTTTTCAAGGAGCTAAAATCAAAAGAAATTGAGTTCTTCGAGAATGTAAACAAATCGATATATGATTGAAAATGGAACCCCAAATAGTTTCTAGAAAGTAATGAAAGGAAGAATGTAACCCAACAGCATGGCAGACAACACAAATTGGCAGACGAAGCTGTTCCTGGAAGTAGTCTTAAGCGCTGCAGTTGTGCTTGGAGATACTTTTTAATCGGTTGAAGTGCACTTTCTCAAGGCCGGATGGAGCTTTCGAGAGTCTATAATGAAATGCAACAATTTAAATTTTTCACTCGATACGCGTGTTTCTAACTTGAAACAAATAATTTTCGAGTTAAATTGGTCAGACAGTATCCAACGGTCTGTGTGCTTGAAGCTTTGAACACTCTTGTTATAGATTATGGATATCAATGTCTCAACACACTGGAAATAGTCACAGAAAAAGAATACGAGAGATGGGGCTAAGAAGAAGAAGCTGCAACGAAAAACTCGAGCATCAAGAGAAGAAAGCAGATCTTAAGGAAGAGAAGTGACAAAATTATAACGAAAAAAGGGAAAGAGAGTATGCATTCTACAAGATGCAAGACATCGAAAGGCGAGCTTCATTGGCTGAACCTTTTACATGTGGTTGGAGCAGACAACATATCACCCGTCAGATTTGTGAAAACAAAAGCATGCCCGATGCCTGGAATGTCATGTACTGTTCAGTTTGAAACATGAACCTCCAAATTATTCCAAACTGCACCGGATTTAAGCTAGGACGTAGTTTACTAATAACATTTTCAAGGAGATCATACCGCGGAATCAATTTGGATTCAAAAGAAACCATTCGGAAGTTCACGCAGTTACAAAACTGGTTTCCGATATCAATCGGAACCTACACGCCAAAAGAAGTACAGGTGCCTGTCTGGTGGACATCGAGAAAGCCTTCGACACGGTCTGGGTTGACGGGCTTATTTATAAATTAATCAGATATGAGTTTCCTTGTAACCTTATAAAGATCGTTATATCAATGATTCGCGCGAAGAAGTTTGTGGTAACAAATGGAGAGTATATGACGACTATGGTTTTTGATGTCACTGAAGGTCTGTTGCAAGGCACAGTATCGGCACCAATACTCTTTAACATTTACGTTTCTGAAACGATTAGGGACTTGGATAACTCAATTGCATTTGCCGACGATGTCATCCTTTATGCTCATAGCTCTAAAATAACAAACATACAGAACGATCTCCAAACTAAGTTCGACCATCTTCAGGTATTCTGTTGAGACTGGAAACTTAAAATAAACAGCTCCAGGAACTATACTGTTCCGCACCACAGTAGGACAGGGTAATTCAGATTTACGACGCAATTGGAAAAACATGCTAATAAAATCTTCAGATGGAATTCGCATCGAGTCAAAGACTGTAAAGAAAGTATTTAGGTGTTCATTTAAACAATTTTTTGTACTACAATGAACACCTTAATAAACAGTTAAAAAAAGCGAAAGCAGCATTTATGTCGCTCAAAAGACTTTTTTACTCCAACTATCTAAGATCCGATGTGAAGGTTATTTGCTACCAAGCCTTTGTGCGTCCAATTCTGACTTATGCGAGTCCAGTAAGGTGGAACATAAGACCATCCTATATGGAAAAGTTTAGAATATTTGAATGAAAGTGCCTGCGAGCTTGCACACTGTTGTACAGAAGCGCACATTCCGACTTTCGACATTACGTCTCTAACAAAAGACTATTGGATGTTTCCGGCGTGTCTAGGATTGACAACGTTATCCTGGACCTTGTGAGGAATCATTTTGCGCGGTCGGCGAATGTTACTGAGAATGAGCTCATATCGGGTCTGTTTTATCCTAACCCGGGATATTTTAGAAATTCATTAGAAAACGGACATTTACCACCTGAAGCATTCCTGTATGTGGACGTACATGGCTACTTATCGGACTCGAACAATTTTCCTATTATATACCATGCTGCTGGAAGAGCAACAGACAAAAGGGTTCACGGTGTGCCAATGCACTCGGGGGATGGATCTGCTGACTAGAGGTACTGCATGAGCATGCCTGAAAGAGATTTAAGTAATATTAATAGATTAAACAGAGCAAAATATTGGTGGTTTGACTGGGTTGAAGCTAACGCTTAGGTTTAGTGAGGTTAATCTAGGTTAAATTAGGTAAGTTTTTTTGTAAGAAAAATAACAATAAAAGGAGAACGTTTTTTTTAACTCCAATTTTCTTTATAGAGTTCAAGATTATTATAAATAAAAAAAAATATTATTAATTTAATACTGGGTTATTTATAATTTTTATGTGTTGCGAACCGATCATCGGTCTTACACAGTATTTTAATTGTTAGCGAATTAAGTATTCCTCATTTGTATTTTAAAATTTTATAGTGTTAATTGTGGAAAATAAATGAGTTTAAAAAAAATAAAAAAATCATACTCCAGGAAACACTCATCTTTTCAGTTCTTCTATTCAAACTTATATAGCTTAAGTATAATTAGTAACGATTTATGCTGATAACTATGATATAAGGGCTGAACCACGACGATTTACGATTCGATTTCAAAATCGTTTAACAAACGATTCCTGAATTGCCTCTGTATTGTGGAGAAAGGTTCGATCTCAAATGAGCCTCCACAAAAAAAGTTCAGCTAAGTCAATAAAGTACAAGTTTCAAACAGCATTTTCTCCAGCGATAAGGATCATTTTTCAATTGGTAGATACGTCAAAAACTCGATCTTGAAAGTTCAAACACTTAAGCATTTTCTCGCAGCAGCTGAATAAAAAGTAGGCACAGCTTTGTCTACTCCTAAATAAGTGGGCGCTTGAAGTAAATGGTAAGTTAAAGAGTAAGATAGAAATTTCGAACTTATTCAGTTATCAAGTTTTGAAACTTTTACAGCATTTGGGTTTTTCAAATATGACAGACAGTTAACCAAGGGATTTAAAACTATCACAGAAACCTTCGGTTCCATAGAGCGACCGTTTGTATTTTCGATTCAACTAATTGTATTTTTTTTAAATAAAAGTGTGCTTATAGTTAATGCAAGCATTTGGGTTTTGAGAAGCTAACTAAATATTTTTCGATGTCGTATGTTTGAATTGCTTAATTAAACTTCATGGCAGTTATATCCTGAGATGTGTTAAATAATGACACTGCGAAAACTATACCATAATAAAGTGCTCTACTCTTAATTTTGACTTACCAATTTTTTTTTTAAAAATAATGACGATTTTATAGAGTTAAAAATAAGACAACAGCATCTGCTTAATTTGAATAATTGCATTCCTTTAAAATGTATCTATTGACGGGTTCCAAGTTCAAATCCTAGAGTAAGTTAAAAGCTTTTATCCAGATTCGAATCTGGTCTATTCAACGTTTACCGTTGAGCGTAAATTAAGTAGTCTGACTGAGTGTGCGACCGTGCGTAATTCCATCGCTCGTATCGTCAAAAAACTGTTTGTGAATATGACATTGGCTCTACTGTGAGGGAATAGTTTTGCAGCAGAGTTTTAACGCAATTTTTAAAAAAACACAAAAACTGCACAGCCTGACATATCAACAAAAAAAAATACTGCGAATACAATCGAAACAAAATGAATCTACGTTTAAAATCTTTCAATTCTTTTACTTTTCCTGCTACACGTTCTATGCAAATGCATTATAGGGATTATCGAAGTTCCTTGAGATCGAGTAAATCATAAAAGCGAAAAAACTACCCGAAATTCAGAAAGGAACCGTTTTTTGAGCTCTCTAAAGCCCTTTTGCAATGCCACGGAGACCAATGTGTTTATCTCTTTTAGTCTACATTATTTCATACCTTCCGACAGGATTAGTAAAAAAAAATAATAAAAAATAAAAGATGTCAAGTACACCCGCTAATGAGCATTTCCGAACAATGCGAATTCTCCGACATCGCGAAAAAAAATTTCCAAAATCCAATTTATTTCAATATTAGCTTCCACAATACTTTCACCGTGGAACCGTCGTAGTCCTATAATTTTACGCAAACCTGATCCAATTGAAGCCTCCACCTCCGGCTGCTCTGATTTTTTTTTCTGTCGTGTACGAGTATTTTTATTCTGTTTGCGCTTAGCACACATCAACAACCTAAAGCATTATGAGGGCCGGGGATGAGCTAACAACAACAAAAAAAAAAAAAAACAGCAAGCATCGCAACCAACCCCAATATTTATTTAGAAATATCCCTTATGCCCGGAAAATAAACAGGTTATGTCATTGCGGAAATTTTATTTAATTTGTCTCGGGCGCGGTTGTTATTGCCGAACCGTGTCATATGGGATGGATGCCTTCAGAAGGTGGCGCCTCTGTGGACGAAATTCCCTTCTATAAGTATCGCGGGCTTATGTCGGGCTCACTGAACTTGAAAGGTGGGTAATTGTAAAACGGATGGTATTGAAATTGGATCAGTAACGATATTATTTTAATTTTTACTGTTTTTTTTTTCTGTGGCTCTCCCGCAAACGTTCATAATTGGATAAAGACACACGCGAGTACGATATCACAGGGGTTGTTCTGGAATCATGGCGCTGTCATTTTGAAAAAAAAAAATATGGCTTTGACAAATTATGCAGGATTGAGGTGACGACAAGGATACATTTGGTATTCGCAAATTAACTGAGTGAACGGATATATGTATTTATATGTTAATTTAACGCATTAGTCAAGAGTCAAAAAACATTTGAAGATTTGCATACAGGTATTATTGCACACTTGCGAAAATAGACATGAACCCTCACAGTCTCCCAGCTCAAGGACACAAAAGTGTCTAGGAATCGACATCTTGCCAGAACTAGAGAACCGGCACGCAAGCTCATCATGTCACTGATGCACAGGGAATTGTCGATATATTTAAGCATCATTTCCAGCAGCTGTTTAATGAGTTTGATCAAGAGAGCACCCAAATCTGGTTGTAGAAGTAGTTTTCCCACCCACCTTAGACGTTGAATAACGACAAGGCCGCGGGTTCACCCACAAATAAATTCTGCAAACCAGAACAGATCTGTCAAACATCATCTCGGCAAAAACATAACAATTGACAGATATAATTTTGAGGTAGTTTATCCTCCACAAACGACACCTAAATTGAGATCTGATGGAAAATAAGCCTCGACAACCGCTGCTGTTTTTGTCTGTCAAAATAACTAGGGTCCAAATTCCTAACACGAAGGACAAATACTGCTCTAAAAAACACTGATTTTGCCAGTACTGCTTTATAATTGCCAAATGCTGGATATTTACCCAAGCCCATTAGCACGAGATCTTTGGTAAGAAAAATTCTTCGTCGGATATTTTATCCTTCATGCAAGGACGGCGTTGGGAGGAGAATTAAAAGCCATCCGTGAACTCTACGAGCTGTACAAAGATTTGGATATAGTCTGTTAGACTAAAGCCGAAAGGCTAGAAAGGACAAAGATCTTTCGCGATATCAACGAAATCGAAATCAACGAAAGTCGATGCTAGGAAAAGTTTTCCAAATTAAAAAATCTGGCGACATAAGCTTGGAAGATGGGTCGGAAAGGCATCTCTCATGGAAATCGAGATAGAGGCATTCCTAACATAGCTCGGTATTTTTTTTCCTTTCTTTTTTTGTATAAGATATTTTTTATGTATTTATAATAACACACCTACGCAACTTGGATCTTAGGCTAAACGTATTGGACGAGATGTTTCTTATATGTTCAGAAGCCTCAATAGAGGACGGAACCCCAGAAGAAACTTGTTTGCTAAATCGATGCTCAAACTTCATACTACTAAAACAAAATACATCCTGCCTTAAGACCGTCCTATTTTAGGCCTACTCTTTTTAACGGATTTTCCTGGTCTGTATGAGATATTTGTTCGTCGAGAACAGAAGACTCTGTGGAAGATTGTTGGCAATGATACGACATGCCCACCTCTGTGCTCTATTGACCATAATGCTATAAAGCTGGAAGAAGGCCGCAAGAGTTGCCTTGTTGATTGATTTGGAGAAGGCCTTTGACACCGTATGGTTGCAGGGGCTCTTCTTCAAGTTATACCAGCTCGGTATAAGTAAACCGCTGTTATACATAATCTTAGATACTCTCACCAGCAGACAGTTTATTCTGAAAAATGGCAATGTGACGTCTATTGGAACTTTTGACATTCACAATATTCTACAACAAGGAGTAGTTATTTCGCTGTTTTATTTACGATCTTCACAAGCGATCTTGTAGGATCTCTCCGATACTCAATGGCATACGCAGATCCAGTATAGATCAAGTTCGAAGATCGAGGTAAACGTAAGTCTTTTACAACGTGACTTTGAAAAGATTAAGGGATATTGCGGCAATTGTAAGTTGATGATCAATTTCGCAAAGTGCGAGACCATTCTGTTCAGGACTCCGTTGTCTGCGGTCTCTAGTAATCATAGAAAGAAATTGCGAACGCTCTCTTTCGTTGGACAACATAGACAGCGACTGGCGAATGGAAGTGTTGTGAGTTACATTGGGATGTTGGGATGTAGCTAGGTCAGTAACTATATTTTACAAACATATAGATGCTTCTCTAGCCTGACCCAAAGCGGTCCTTGCTTTGACAAAGAGACTGTTTCACAGCAGTGAATTCGAGGCCAAGGTATAGGTGATCTGCTACATTTGGCCTGTTCTTGCCTATGTATGTCCCATGTGGTTCAATGTGGAACAAGCTTTATGGAAAAGAAGTTCAGTACAACGCGGCAAACCTCATCAGAGTGGATAACTTCCTGATTAAGCTTATTTGAAGTCACATTGCCAGAGCAGTGACTTCGAACAACAACTTGATCTCTGGGTCTTTTAACACCAATGATATGCGCGACTTAACGGCCTCATTTCCCACTGAAGCGTTTCTCTATCTCGATAGAAAAGGACTGGTCCAGGATAAATTTAAAAAAAAGAAGTATTAAATCGAAAGACATATCTTTAATTTGTTAGGTTTAGCTTAGAGCGCCCGTACAGAGCCAGTTATTTAGTTTATAAATAGTAAAGTTAATTAAGCTAGATTTATGCATTTTTGTCTAGCATTTAAGAAAATTGAATTATGGATTTAAAAAAAAATCCTTTAAATTAAAAAAAATTGTTAAAGCGGTTGCTCCGTTCTGTTTCCCATTTGTCAATTTGCGGTAATAAGAGCTCCTTGTCCATGGTTCTCTATTGTTCTCCAATCGCAGTAAAGGCGTTACACACAACCACTTCAATGACACTTTCAGTGCTTTCGACACACCAAGGAGTGACTTTGAGTGGACGCTATAGCACCTAGAGAATGATAAAAGAGTCCCACTGTTGCAGGAACGAAAATGCGCTGCAGAGACGAATTCGATGGCATGTCATCTAGCTTACGCTTCATCCGAGACAGCTTCAGATACACTGTCGATATTGTCGTCGAAATGAGTACTGTGATGTCTTTTGACGCCTCTTCTGTAACAGTTTGAGTATTACCGAGAAAATATATCATGCGCTTTAGTGCCTGACTAACTAGGAAAGAATAATTGGGATAAATTCTGCACCTCCTCCTCCAGTCAATAAGGTGGACCAAAATTCAAGAACACAATGGATTGCCGTATGGCTAGAAATATTAAATTATTGAGGGACACTACCGAAACAAACAACTCCAAAGTATATTTTTATTTTTGTATATGACTAAGTCACTCTCTAGGTATTATGACTAACCTAATAATGCATTTGCGCAGACAGAGCGAGCTAAAATTAGGAGGCAGTGAAGGATTCAATTGGCAGTATTTCATTCGACATATTATACTGTTGAAATATTTGTGTTTGATTTTTGAAGGAATCTTTTCATCGCTCTATTGTTATGTTGTGTCTCCACAGAACAGCACACGATTATCGTTGGTCAATCACTCTAGTGAAAGCGTCGTCGTTAATTTTATTCCAATGAGAAATGCTGCCTGATCCGAGTTCAAAAACCAAATGAAAGCTTACGATTTACTCTATATTCCGAACCTGAGATCTGTCATAACGTCCAACTGGTTGGCTTAAAAAATATATTTCGTTTTTAATTCCTCAAACCGAAATCTTGGTAAAGAAAAAAAACGAGTGATTCTGATTCGAGACACGTGAAACCGGTACTGAAAAACAGCAAAGAAAACCATTCCACCATTGCCTCAAGTACATTAATCCACATGCCAGAAATGACGAATGCTGAGGGTTCGTATCGAAGCAAATGTAGGGGGACTAAGCTGTTAATTGCTAACGTTTTTTAGCAGCCAAGTACACTCATGCTTCTCTACAACCAGAAAGTGCTTTAAAAATATAACTTTAATTTGAATTTTTTTTTTTTACTTCTAAATCCTAAAATCCTTTTTGAAAGATTTTTTCAAATCAAAAAACAGTTCTCTTAAAACCCAAAAATTTGCAGAAGCCTTCACTCAGGACTGAAGAGGTAAGTTTCATTAGAAAGCGGGCCCTACGTTGATTGCGAGGAGCAGAGCTTGGTGTTTAGGGTCTGGCTTCATAACCCTGCGCCTTATTTATTCTCCAGTGCGAAGAAATGCTGTTACTTGGATTTCATACGGCTTTAAAAAAATGCATTTATAAATCGCAATTTCCTTAGCAAATAGTTTGGCGTTTTGTTAATTTTTCTTTTTACATATTAGCAACTTTTAAACCTCCTAAAAAGTTTATTTATATTATTTTAAAAAGTTGCTAAAGTCCGTTTAAATCTTATCAAATTTGTATGCTTTAATCCATTGCATTGATTTTTGTTTGGCAACTTTACACTTGCTCGTCTCGCCTCCATCTGAAGTTATGCCAAGTTCATTACCCTTAAAAGTTTAAGTCTCGCTAACATTAAAACAAAAGTAAAGTTTCCCCTGTTTAACCCAATTCAATATTGTTGTGAATCATGGGCAAAACTTTAATCGCTGAATCGAAACTTTCTCATTAAACCCATTAATCTGTCGCAACCTTGAAACTCTCCTAAGAATGCGGACCAAGAAAGGGAATTACATACTTTCGAAATCTAAAAACAAAAACTGGAATGAAACTTTATCAGGGTTCCTTAAAACGTAAACAGTCCAAAAAGTGACACATACTCGTTCCCGAAGAACAACAAAAGTGTCATAATTAGAAAATATTAATAAGACTTCAAGTGGTATAGATGACGAACGATTAAGAGGCCTCCATTTGTTGTAATGATATAACTTTGGTGTTGAAAGTTAAATTTGTGACTTATAATTTTATCCAAAAAAAAAAAAAAAAAAATTTTGTATATAAGGAGGCTTGAACGACGACAGACAAGAGGGGGGATGAGCCGCAACAATATAATCGTACCTACTACTGGAGCTCGTACCTACTCTTTAAGTAGCGGCTTGGGGGGGTGAAATTCAAATCGGGCAAACTTTTTGAAGGTTAATGAAAAACTTTTCTTTCGAGTTTTTGGTTTAGTTTGTTGGAAAACTGTTCGGTACAGTTTGGTTTGGCTTCCCCACCAAAAGTCCCTTTTGACTTTGTTAGTCAAAAAAAAAAGGAAATAATTTTGTTTCTTTTTTTTTTGGGGTAGAAAGTCTGCAAAGTTTTTAAACAAAAAAAAAAAAAATACGGAATATTTCGTTCCCACTTCTTCCTTCTGTTTTGTGATTTTTTTTTTGTTTTTGGAGTTTTTTTTTTTTTTTTGAAAATGAGTTTTCGAAAAGTTTTGCAAAACTTTGTTATGCGCGCGCATTAAAAACCGCATTATTATTTATATACGCACAATTCGGGGTCTGTGCTGAGGACTACTCTTTTCAAAGCCGCCTTTTAACCAGTCAGTGTTTAATCGGCCGTGAGTGCTTCAGGAGAGATTCAAATCCACGACGGCCTTAACATTCCAATAGAGGTAGGTTCAAGTGGCTTTCTTTTGTCAAAACAGTGACTCGGAATCAGTGCATCGAAATGAAAAATCAAAAGTGACAATAAAATAGCTGAACTGTGGAGTGTGTGGGATGTTAACTCGTATGAATTTTTATCCTTGTGTCACATACGCGGCACACTTTTACACATCCAACAAAAAAAAAAAACATAGGGTGGGGTGGATGATCCTTTGCTGCGCCGCATATAAAGTCATAAAGTGGTGTTTAATGGCATTTGCGCTGCGTGATTATGGTAATGAAGTTCATTGTTTTTTTTTCGCTGCCCTGAATTTTGAAGATGCGTCCTTTGTGCAGAATATATTGTATGTGTTTCTCTGTGTGTGTAGTTGTATTCTTCTTTTTTTTTCATGTCCCCACGGATGTAATGCGGTGTTATTTGGTGTGGTTTTCCTCCAATTTCGAGAGACTGAAGGAAGTGGTAACGCGTGCGAATTTTAATAAGCTTGCGAGGGGGTTCTTTTTTTTTTGTTTTTTTTTTTTTTTGCTTTCACTTTGTCACTGAGTGTGTTATTATGGGAAAATTTAGCAATTGTCTAAGTGGATGTTTTCGCGATGAGATTTTATCATAACAAGTGGATTTAATTTTCATTTTTTCCCCTTATTGGAATAATAAAATAATAATAACAATGAGCGGGAATTAGGGTGGAAGAGGTGGTTCCACAAAAAAAAAAAAGAAGATAAAAGAATACTTTGCGGATTTTATGACACACACAGAAGGAGTGCTTCGGGATTACACAAGTTGATTTCTTTGCAGATAAATGTTAATGTGGGGATACTTTTGTGGGTGTTAGAGATGTGATGTGAAATGCTTTTGACTGTGAGTGCTCTTCCAAAAAAATTAGTCTTACATATTCTTTGTAAGAAAAAAAACCGTTTAGAGCAATTCTGGAGACTTGACTTTAGGTTATTGTTCTAAAGCTAAAAGTAAATATAAAATGAGTCTGTGACATAATTGAAAATTAGTGAAATGACACATAAATTCTAAAAAAATGTTTATCATTTAATTTTTATCAGAAAGATTTCACTAAAAAAACATCAAGCCCCAACTGAATATATTCAGAGATTTGTACAGACTAACAATTTTTTGCCCTTGCAAAACCTTTAGAAATTCCGTTTCTTTTGTGATTTTTTTTTATTAAAATTTGATCATTGAAAAATTCAAGATACTTAAAATGTAAACAATAATCTATAAATGTTCTGTTTCTCCACATCATTACAGCGTAGTTCGCTTTGGTTTGATGTGCAAGGTGATGAGGAAAAATTAGTTTTGCTTAAAATTAAAAAATCTCTTTTTGGCCGATTGTCTTTAATAAAACCGGCGTGTGAAAGATCGAAAGATTGCAATACATACCTTAAAAAATGTTTGAAGACAAAAGATTTCTTTTTAATTGTACGAGAGGGTAAACAAAAATTATTGTTAATGCATATTGACAACCTTTGTTCAAGATGCCTTTCAATTAGGTCGAATCAGCACCATAAACAAAATAAAACGGACATTTGATAGCTCATATCACTTAAAAAAAAAAAATATTTCGATTTCAAATTCGAAAACTAAATCAATTTGACATCAGGAAAGAAGTTTTTAATTACCAGAATGTTGATAAAAATACTCGAAAACTTTCAGGGACATTTTTGATATTTTTAGACATTTGCAATGGATATTTCAACAGCATTAAATGAAAACTAGGAGAGGAAGCAAGACCTATAGCCAGGAGATTGAGCAGTTTCTTAAACCTTGTGGATATGGCCTGTTCGTAAGCGATGCTTTAAGAATTTAAAGATTTTCTTATACGTTCGGGTTCGCATCTCTGCGATTCCAATCCCAGTTAAATTTTTGACGCAGCAGTCAATATGAAGCAAGTAAATTTTGATTAAGAAGCCAAAAGCCATAAATCCTTAATAATCTTATATATTAAAAAAATTTGTTGAAGTTAAAATATTTTGCCAGAAAACAACAGTATTATATCTTTTTTAAAAGCCTTAAATTTCTGATTACGTTTTTGATGTAATTCAGGGGGTACGACTTCTCACATTTATCGATGACCTCAAAGGTATATAAGTATTTTGCATGTCATATTAATATTTTATCACAAGACAAGCAAAATCCGGGCATGCTCCGGATTTGAGAGATTTAAGTATCCTCCATATTTTTGCTACAATTCACAAGTAGCTTAATCTAATCTTACAAAAACTGTGTGATCAAATTCACTTTTTATCATTCTAAAGTTTAAACGTTCATTAAAGTCGCTAATGGTACTTTCTTATGGTACAGTGATGGAAGAGACAGATTTCCTGGCTGGTGCATTGAATTCCTAAACCATTTCATAACCACGAAAAATACACTAACAACGTATTTGAAGAACAAGTAGACAACCGTGCGATACTTATTTGATATTTCCATTAATTGGAGCGACGTTCATTCATGATATTTTTCTATTTATTTCCATAGATTTTTAGCTTTTTTCATTTTTCCTTGAAGAGGCTTGTGGTGAAGAGGGTGATGCAGTTATTGATGATTGCTTGGACTATTAACCGCATTTTAGTTCATTTTGGCGAGAACTGCTCGTACTATGTGTGGATACTTTCTTTGAAAGTTTCCAAAATCTGTGGCTTGTTTTCATAGGCACATGACTTTAAGAAATCGAAATTAGAAATGCCTGGGATGGCCGAATAGGACGGTATTTCTGGCAAGTGCAAATCGCTGAAACTCACTTCAGGAAACCCGGAAGTAAGTCCTCTCAAATGCCAATATTCGCGCGAGCTGTGAATGCAGTTGCATTATCGTCTTGGAAACAGATATTCGAGGCTTATTTTCATGAAGTATCTTTCCTCAAAAGGACTTAAAATGCACACTTTTGTACTTTGTTATGTAACTTGAGCCACAAAATTGAAAATCATGGACTAGGGAGTTTGTATTACTCCACCTAGAAATGTCATATATGAAATTTTGCTGCAAAGAGAATCTCTGATATTCTTACGCGCATAAAAAGCGAATAAGATTTAAGTGGTCTCCGTATTTGTCTTTTCTTTTCTAAGAACAATTTACACAACTTAATCCACCACATAATCCACCTGCGAACAGAATATCTCCTGCAATAACTTAAAATGTACGAGTCTTAGCAGGAGCTTGAGAAATTTTGCTCGAACAACGTACTTAGCGACTTCAGAACTGATATTGACAAAACATTTCGTCTATTTTAAGCCTTTTTCCATGTACCATCTTTCATAATAAATATAATATAATAAATATAAATAGAATATCCAAACCACTGCCTTAAAAAATGTCCTTAAAATTTTATAAGCTTTCCTTAGGATTTATTAACAAATGTCAATTGTATAATCTTGTAAATTGTTTTGCATCTTGAAAGCCTTCGACACACCTTCTTTCACCTAACAAAGCCAATCGAGACTCCCTCTAAATCGAAAAGTAGCAAAATTTATAGCATTCATTAGAGACATTTGATTTGGGGGCGGCTTTGCAATTGAATTGGGGTGATTTCCGGCTACTGCCAATTGCAGGAGGTCAATTCCGACGATGGCCCATAGATTGCACAAAAATCAGTACATTAATATTTATTTATTTTATTTTTATTTTTCGCTTTTCAATTCAGACTTTCGAGGGGGTGAAAAAATTGTGTAGCGCCTGATAGGATTTCCCAAGAGTACTCTGTTCTCGTTCTCGAAAACATTTCGCTTACCAAGACAACTTGAACATACAATTTTACAGGAGGACCTCCTTTTACACTAAACGGCAGTTGGAAGGAATGCTCGAACGACACCAAGGAGCATCTCCATTGAGTGTTATTTAACTCAAAGGACTCTTAAATACGACACAGATGTAAAATAAAGAAAACGTGATAAAATTCCAGCTCCTGCCGGGATAAAGGAAGACATCAGCGGAACTCGTGTAGAGAGTATAAAAGTAAAGTCATATAATTAAGTCGCCGACACTGTTCTTGAGAATATTTCGCGCTATACCATCTTCTCTGTTTCCAATAAAGGACTAAACCACACAGCCATACACACACACACACACACACACGTTGCTACTCCAATAAAATTTAATCCTGACAAACTGGGCGCTTGTGTGCTGCTGCCTGAGAATCTCCCGTCCGTCTGTGCCTGCGGTTGGGGAATGGTAATAGCGTGTTGTCGTCATTGCGAGATGTTTACGTTTTTAATAGGAAATTTTCTATGGTTGCACCACTCTCACCTCCAGCCAGAAACCAACTCAAACGTGTTCCTTGTTAACCACAAAACTGAACATTTGTGTATATGTTTGTGTGCGAGACATAAGGTCTAGTGTATAGAGAATGCGATGGAATAAGATTAACCAAGAATGAGAGAGAGGCGAAGGGTGGCAGAGAC
Organism: Orthonevra nobilis; assembly: GCA_963555765.1. NCBI lineage: Eukaryota > Metazoa > Arthropoda > Insecta > Diptera > Syrphidae > Orthonevra > Orthonevra nobilis. The sequence continues at coordinate 32,252,517 of OY743224.1, forward strand.
AGCTTTCTTTATGCCATGTCCTCGATAAGATAACGTTTTGTGTTCGGCTGTAATCACTGGATTTATAGGTCCTTTGAGATAAACGTCTTAGCAGGCAGGCAGGCAGGCTGGCAGTGGTTGCGCCGTGCGTTGGCATGATGTTAATAATGCATGTCTCTCGCTGTCCCAGCTTCTAATTAGCTAGTTGCTTTCTGTGGTGTCCTTGTGCTTCTACTGTTGGGAATTTCTTCATTCAACGCTGCATTAGAATTGACAACCGACTATGGACATATGTGGAACAACCCCACAGATGAAGGAGTCCTTCTTTAAACTTCATTGAAAAGTGTCCCTTTAATATTCATTAAGGAACACACAAAAAAAAAACAACACTGGGATCAATTTTTATCCACCCCGCATATTGATTTTCATTTAGACCAGCTGTGGGCCGACGTCGAGGGTGTATCACCAAAGACGATCCATTGAAATGTAGCAGCCACTCAGTGGCTACTCGAGTGAAGGGACAGGGATTTTAATTAGATATTCCCTGATAGAGTGGGAGTTCCTTTTTTGCATTAATTTCTATTCGGAAAAAAATCATTTTCTGCTTTCTTTATTGCTTGTCCTTGATTTTAAATTAGGGTCGTTGTTGATTTATATCCTGTTTTTGATAAACATTTTTTTTGTTTCTTTCAGGACAAGGAAAATGTGTGTCGATACGAGTCGGTGACGAAATGAATGATTTGGACAAGATGGATGATGGGCCATCATCAGAGAGGAGGAGTGGATTCATTAGTATTTGCAATTCAAATGATTTTTATTGAGTTATTGTTAAATTGTTGATTTGTAAGGAACACAAATTAAAGAAATACGATGAAATTATGTGGTTTTTGTTTTAAAGTGTTTTGTTTTAATGCTGATGGAAAGATGATATTTGTAGTTCGTATTTTTGTGCAACTTTTACTCGGCAAAAGTTTGAGATGCGTTCATTTTTTGGCTGCGCATTTCATGATGATTTTCTGAAATATTTTGATCATAGTCATCAGGTGAAGAGAGCTGTTTCAGAAGATTAGATAACATTTCAAACATAATTTGTGTCATTCACTTGTAGGTGGACTTATATAATAATAACCTTGTAAAGTAACTATTTTTGAAGTACAGTTTTTGAGTGGACCCAAATATTTTGACACCATCTGAATTCGGCTCCTTTAACTCTACTCGATAGACCCTTGTTTCGTCACTTGTGTGTAAGCCTGATTCTTTTTGCACACATGGCGGTGGTTGGACCTACAGTGATGGACCCAAGTGGTAACGAGCAGAGATGTAACCAAACCAGTTGTTCTTAAATTGTTTCACTGCTCTTAACAATATGCTCGAATTTGGGCGGGAACTTTTTTATCAGGCCATAGGTCTCTGAAGAATATGAGCCTGAGCTGTAAGTGCATTCTGTCCTTCATATTACAATGCAGGCTACAACCACTTGGTCAGACGAAGCATCCTGGTATCCCTCATTGCTTGATTCTTGAACTTGAGCTCCGTTATACCTCTGAGAGGCTTTTGAGTGGAAAAGTGATCACAATGTAGTCACCCACTAAAGCCGACGAATATTTTCTTTCCGAGAAAGATCTACATAATTTTACAGCTCAGAGAATTTCTGTCTGTAACTTCTCCATCATTCGTCCTTCTTGCAAACAGGACAGTATATTTCTTTCAAATGTCCCCAAAATCTATTTTGATATCTTGCTCCAACATTCGGTTCGTTGGTAAGATAAATGTAGATGTGAAGAGTATGATTTTGGTTATTCGATAGAAATATGAACTCTTGCACTGCCTTCGTGTTGTAGCACTCGATTGTCATCGTTTGTCCAAGATGGTGTTCCACAAATTGATTTCTTGTCGATTTTGATGACCTCTTAATCGTTTCTTCAATGACGGCACATTACGCGCGAGCAATGAGTCAACGTCGTTTACAAATCCTAACAGATTTCAATTTTTGGCATTTACCTGTCGCATTATCTATTCAAGATCTATTTGAAAGAGGTCACATAACATCTCATTTCCTCGTCGTCGGATGTTCATTGTCAAAACTCCATTGGACATGTGGTCAAATGCGATCTCGAAAAGATGAACACGGCTTGTGAATCGACTTGAAATTCTTTGGTCCTTTTCCATTGGCGTAGTGTTAATACTTAATCCATTGCAAAAAGGATTCAGGCCTTCGCACAATGCACTATCTTTTAATAGTATCCGTTGTCTAATGTTGGACCTACTTATTGTTGCGTGATGCAGCTTTCTAACTTAGGACAATTGAGATCTAAGTCGAGCTTCTTTTTAACATCGGTCAAACCATTTGACATTTTGTTTTTGACAATCTGTCAATAGACAAGGTGCTGTGTGGATCTTGTGTTAGTTATCACTGAAAGGAAATTGAAATTTCCTTCTGCTCACCTAAAGATGGTTAATATTCCGATTTAGTTACTAAAGTTTCCAAATCTCCGTAGGCTCGTGTGTAACGTTAATGCTATTCAAGAGGAATGACTAGGTGTAAGTAATACGAGTCAGTACCCAGCTTTGGATCTTGAAGGCATTGAAATCGGTTCTATTTTATACTTACTAATATGCAGTTAGGACTGGAATTTAATGAGTAAATCAGATGCTATTGTCATGATTGGTCGAAACTGTATGATTGGTCGAAACTGAGGGACCATGTGCGAAGCAATATGAAAAAAGGGTACTGTCATCACCGAAGGAAATGAATTCAATCGAGTCGCGGTGAAAATGGGCATGCCCATCACCATCAGGACTACAAACCGCCTTTAAATTTTTGAATTCAATCGTTTGAAATGTAGTTTCAATTCATTCGTGAGAAGCTTATGTATGCATTTTAGAAAAAAGAGACTTATTTATGTCATATTTTGAATTTTCGATTTTGGAATTTTAAGCACTACAATCTTTCTTACACGTTGAAGACGCAGAGAATTTTCAGTGGGATATGCCATCAAATCACCAGCGAACATTTTGCGGACAACGTATTGTTCGATAAAAAGTCTTCGGAGCTCAACATTTTTTATAAGTCAATGATTTCCCACGACTTCTGAAAAAATACGAAATGGGAATGCATTGTGCTAGGCTTATACTATTTTGTTTTATCTAGATTAGCTGTCAGGTTTGGGAGGATAAAATAATACTTGACGATTGGAATATCACCTCGATTCGTACCGTCTTAAAAATTGGCAGTCCATTCATAATATTACTTAAAATCGCTTAAGTGTTTGTCAACGGCTGAAGCCTTTTTTCACCAGTGTGGACCAGCGAATTTGAGGTCGGTACTATACGCAGTTTGATCCAGAAACTCGCAAGTTATTCGCGACTTGTTTTTTATAAACCCAAAAGCAGTTGTCAACGCGGAAAACCATTTAAATTGTTATCGACAATATGGCTCTCATCCAATCAGCCATTGAAGCTTTAACGACGACCGAAGAAGAGGCCAAAGAAGGATAAAAACAGAATGCATCATGTTTATGGGAAATAGATCTGTCAAACACAAGCTGACAAAAAAGCAACATAACATTGAGGTTAATAGTGTGTCCATCTATTCGGGACAAAACTCAACTTTGCAAGCGTCACCTTGCCGGAGTGCCAACGAAGATACATCTGCGGCAATCAATGCTACTTTGTCTTGTATTTAGAGTCCTAAATCGAAACACTAAAAACATACTTTACAAAGCATTCACTTTGCTAAAATACGCTCTTCTATTAAGACCCGAATGTTTGACAAAAAGACAGACATAAGGACAGATTTTAAGGACTTTCGAAAGAAAAATTCTGGTACAATGGTACAACCGTGAACTCAAACAGTTGCACAATGATATGGATCCGTCGATAACAATAGCTTGGCTATACTGAGGTAAGGTTCAAGAGAAAAAGGAAACCTAAACGTCCAGTTCAAGGATGTAGCAATCGCAGATTCTATCAAACGTGGACCTCGAAGATTGGAATGTAGCCTTAACTCAAGCTCTGACAGATCCGCCAATGAACTATAGAAAGCGTTAAAGATAAAGCGCATTTATCTGAAAATATTTACACTACCGAGGACTCCATAGCAAAGCGCTTGAATTTCAAAATAACCTGCCAATAAACTATTCTGCATTTTTTTTTGACGGACCGAACCAACATTTTAAAAAATTGATACAAATCTTCAAAAAACCAGCATATCACTCTCACCATAACTTTAAAACTTTCCGGCTATTGATATATGGTAGAAAATTTGTATGTCTGAAAAAGATAATTTTTACTGTAGTCTGGTTTAGTATAAAACGTAAATTTTGACTCACGGGAGACTTTGTGCTTGGGGTGTCACATTTCAGATGTTTACATTTTATTTTATTTTTAAAAGGAAACGAGTAAAGCGCTTGAATAATATTTTTTCTCGCTACTGATCATGATAGACAGAACGTTAAAAATATTTTTGTTTTGAAAAAAAAAAAAAAAAATGGCGGCCCTTGCAGCTTCATGAAAACAGGTCTTCAAATGGCGGGAGGTAAACGGCTGTCATCACTGCCCGCTCTTTGTTGATCTGAAACACAAATTCAAAGCATATTATCAATCTGTGACCCTTTGGTCATGGAATAACGGATGGGTTTTTCGTTTAGTACAAATTTCGGAAAATGGCGGCAATTAAAAAAAAAATCAAATTTTCGCATAAAAAAATAAATAATAAATGCAAAAATGTATCCATCGAAAAAACGATCCGTCATTCCGTGAAGACATATTTTCTGAGTATGCTCTCAGGTCGATATGTTAATTACAGCGGTCAGAAGAATGTCAGTAATTTTCAAAAACGCATTTAAAGCTTTAAAATGTGTTAACACAAATGTGTTTATAATTGCCACTACTCGGCAATGCCTGGTCCATAGAAGCATCCCCCCTCTCTTCAAGTTCCTCATGTTGAGCCGTCGGTCACCTGCCTCTCCGTACACTCGGTCCTTGCTTTGTCCCGTGAATGGTCAGAGCCCGCTGACGGTGTCAATTTCAAACGCGTTTAAAATATCATAAACGTTCGAAATCCGGGAAACGCTTCGACAGATTTTTTTCTAATCACATAAATTAAGAATCCGTAATAAAAACTAATTGATTTATTAAAAATTTCAAGGACAAAGATAATCTTTTTAAAATATCAGAAATATCTCCATAGTTGAGCTAAACGTAAAATTCCATCAACTTCCATTGCCCCTACAAAAAAGGTTCCTCTTTTGCTAATGGGTACGAAAGTCCAGACAGTCGCATAAATATTTTGTTAAATTAGCGTTAATTAAGCAAAAAAAAGTCGAGCAATTTAAATGGAAAAATACTGCTTTTTCGTCCGGCAGCTCACTTACAGATGTTGAATTTGTTTCAAATTTCGTTCAGAAACTTTTCATACAATTTACTGCAATTTTCATTTCCCATTTTCCAAATTAGCAAACTCAAAACAGATATAGTACATATATATGTATACTTATATATGTGCTTTTAAAACGTATGTACACTTGAAACTATGCAGCCAACATATGTGGCCAGTTGCGGTGTTTAGTGACGTTGGGCGGGCAGGCGGTCGGTCGGTCCGGTCTTAGTGGAATTGGTCGAGTGACTTTCTACTGGGAGCAGCTGCAAGATAAGCCCAACAGCACGTAATGAAGAAGTTCACCTGTGTTTTGTTTTAATTTAATGGTTCCATAGAAACAGAGCTTGCTATGTCCTGCAATGTCCTTCCTCCATCGCTGTTGCTATCGCTGTTGCCACAAGGCAACCATTTTAATTTTGAAAACGTTGCGTTTTATTTTTTTATTTTATTTTATTTTTCTGTATCCTGGTTATTGATTTATTATTAGAACGTTGTTTTTTTTTTAGTTGTTTTTGTTTTTGTTTTACACGTTTTTCCTTTGCCCTCCGAGGTGGAATACTTCTGTTTATTAATTAGACGAAGGAACCCAGAAGAAAACAACCAAAAAGCAACAATGTGGTAAATATACGAGTACATGTAAGTATATGTGTGCGATGCCTAGAGGAGCAACACAAGGAGGTGGTCTCAACGCTTATGTACTCCTAAATGGTTGAATTGCATCGCTTTGGGTGTTGTAGGAGGTCGATATCGAATGGTTAAGAGGGGCGGCCCCGAATCACAAGTGCTCTTTCAACTGTATATGGGAAGTGCCATGGAACGAATTGGTTTGAGGCATGCGCTCTAGAAATTCGGAGTCGTTTGCGAAATTTGCCTCACTGGAATTCATGGAAAGTGGGGTTTTCGGAGTTTTGTTTTTAGCGGAATGGGTATATCATAATGAGCTAGAGCCCAAGTGGGTGAAACTCTTAAGCCAGCTCTTTTTTTTCTAATAAGAATAAAATAATAAAATAAGATAATATATACATTTTTTTATTATTTTCTACATGAAAACGTTAATACAACTTAAAATTTATTATTGAATTCGATTAAATGATTGCATGCAAGGCTAATTTTTATATAGATAAAAACGATCATTTTCTCGAACTGTATTTCAACGAAATTTTTAAACAATAAGAATAGGTTTTGCAGTCGTCGCCATTTACTTAAATAGAGAGAAGAATAACCGATCTCTTTTAAAAAAATTATATGATAAGATAAAAGATATCTAAAAAAGCGCCTAGCCGTTGGGGTACAGAAACTTAAAAATTTAGACCAAAAGCTACATTTATTCTCAAACTCAGAGTTAAAAATTTAAGACCCTGTATTTTAGAGCTCAGTTCTAGAGGAATTGTTCTTTATTTGATGTTGATGTTAATTTTAATTGGTAACTTTGCCATTAAATTAGAACAAAGAGGATAAGGACAATTTGATTGGACTTGTTTGTCAGTCAGAGGCTACATAAGTATAATTTACTTAGTTTTTTGCCCTTAAAAGTAGAAAAATTGCAGGGCTAGTTCGTTAGTGAGGTGCAAAAATACACCAGTCGGGATGAACAGCTCGCCGCTTCTTGACATGTCCAAAACTAATACATTTTTGAAGAAAACTGAAAAGATTTAATTTGTTTGCTAGAAAATAGGTTTTGAAATTAAGCAATGGGACCTCAGATTCTTTGTAAATCACTTTGTTGCCTGATCGATTTTTGGTTATAACATTTTTTCTTGGAAAAAAAAATCTGTAAATCACTTAATTTCGTGATAGAATTAGATCAGTTGTAATCGTGGCATTACGACATTTTTCGACTTATAAGTTGAACGATTACTTATTCGTAAGTCTTCGTTTCTGGCCTTTCATTTTACATGTAAGAGACGTGTTAATGTACCTTTTCGGTCTGTTAACCACTCGTTGCAAAATAGGTTCATTCATTTTGCGTTTCCAAAATTTCATTTTCAATAAAACACATTTTAAATTCCGATTTGTTAAATCTTGCTTATTTGAATGAAATATAATGCATTTCAAATATCCTCCGCAGGACTTCACTTTGGCAAGTTAATTTTCGTTGCCTTGTCATAAATCGGAAGAATATTCATATTCAAAGTGTCACACTTATTTTTAGCACAAACATGATCTTTTGCATAGCCTCACAATAATACAAATTCAAAGGCGACAAATCACCAAGTTTTGGTGACCAGCTGACATCCTCAAAACGCAGGTTGTGTGAAAGTTGACACTGTTTTGTTGAAGCCACTTGTCTTCCACGTACAAACATATATTTTATCTGGCTATATCTATGATAATTGAATGTGACGCTTACGTCATCCTCGTTTTCGAAGAAATATGGACTTATGACACCTTCAGAACAAATAGCTCATCATACATTGATTTTTTGTGCATGCAGTGGACTTTTGAGATATCTATTGAGTGAAAAATAAGCTTCATCGATCCAAACCGTAAAATGCTAATCCTTGAACTAAACATATTCAACTGTTCGCAGAATACGGATGTTAAATTCAGGCAACGAATTTGATCGCCCTTAACCTAAAAAAATGTGTTATTTTACAGTATAATTTGCGAGTACCTTACAGTGAATCTTATGGTATGTTAAGTTTGAGGGATCTCCGTAGTTATTCCATTCATTTTCATATTTTTAAGGATCTTTTGTTGACGAAAGTGTGAAACTTCAGAAGCTCATCACTTTTCATATCTTTTTTTCGATATTTATATTGTCAAAATTAAAAAATTTAAATTGTTTGAATAATAAGCCATTACAACAAATGCAAAAATATTTTAACGATGGTACATAAGGGAAATTTATCTAATTTGTAATTCTAAAAATTGTGCCCAGTTTTTCACATTTTATGTATCAAAAAATTTAATTTGACAATCTGGGTCTTATATTTGAAGAGAAATAAAATAATATTGCGATTGGACTCATAAATTTGCAAACACGTAAGTACATCGTGGCAGCGACTTCACTGCGGATTAATTCTTCCAAGACTAGGCGTGTTTTTTTGAAACCTAGCTAGCCAGTCGTTCATTTAGACGATTCCCAGCCAGTCATACCCAGCCGGTTTTATATATCTCCAAGTTGGTACGGGTGATTTCGCGCCCATGACATTAGCTGTCAACTTTCAACGTGCTCAGTTGTTAACCAAATTCTTTTTTTTATATTTTCTGAAAACAATTAGTTTTAATTTACTTCATGGACAATCTACAAGAAAAAAAAGAGAGAACATAGTTTATTATTTTTGTGAAACATCTTTAATAATTCCAAATACAGTTTTTTTTATCTCTGCATTTTGACTTCCAGATGCGCAATGGTTGTGTTGGAGTCCTGTAAATATTTATAAATAGATATTGAAGGAATTTATGAATTTTACATAGTTGAAAAAAACAAATAACACGCACAGCAAACCCGGATGAAATCATGTCTTCCAAAACATGTCCATAAGCGTATTTATTACGCCGGTGGTGCACGAATTCTTCCTTCCGCGCACTATGAAATTCGAGAAGGGCTTCTGTTTCTTCCTTGGTCTAATTTTTTTTACTGTGTGAAAAATATTTTCTTATTTTATTTTAATCATTCAGAAACAAAATAAATACCCTTTTCTTTGGCCTTCCATTTTGGTGCACAGACTACCGTCAAATGTCAAAAGAACAGACAAATTTCATAATTACCAACGTCTATATAAAAAAAAATTGCTTTCTGCGCCACCTAGCAATGGGATATCGTAAGATTCCTAGCCAGTTGCTTTTGGCTGGCGATAATATCAAGAGTTGTCGCCAGCAGGTTCTTGTATTTGTTTTACGTGTAAAAATTGACTTTGCTAGCAGCTACTGGCTGGCTAGGCTTAAAAAAAACACGGCTACTAGTTTTTTTTGGGAATTGTTGGTGTCAAAGCACCACTAAAGACACCCCGTGAAAATTGGTCGACGATTTTACATCCTGTGACCAAGGTGCTCAGACATGTCTTTTTACTTGCTCAATTATTTAACCAAAATATTCTCCATTGAAATTCTAGCTGTATAAATTCTTGCTATATAAAAGTTTAAATTCGCTCTCCATTTGATAATTAAACAGCGGCTTGTTAAGTACGTGACCTTAAAGGGATCAGCTGATATGCATGTTCTAAGTTCGAATACTGGTGGAAGTCCTTATTTATTAACTTCTCAACCTGGAGTGTCATGTTCGTATCCCATATAATGTAAGAAAAAATGTTTATGGAGCATGATGTTACTGGCTTACAGTTGATGTGTCAAGGCACAACATTGACAGCTGTGTGATGACATAAAAATACGCTTGCAATAAAAATATTGTCAATTTGGAGTGAATGAAGCCAACAGAATTGGCACGCAGATTTTTACATCGACTTCTTTGCGTTGGCTTACACAGTATTTCACACGAAAATTTTATTGATGTACCGCAAAAATTCGTTCGTCTCATTGAAAAGTTGACACTTAACCAACTGCGTAAGACAGTCGCCAAAAACAAAATGCATTTCAAAAAACCTTTCTCAACAAGTTCCACCAAAAAGGCTTCACTTATCAATTTTGGGTTAAAAATTTACTAATTTGTAAAATGTTTGTTAGGCTTTTCAAGCAAATTCACAAGTTTTATTAGTTTGCGATTGAATTGCTTTCACAAAAAGCTCCAATAAATTCCCATTAACTAATCTGCCACTCAGAATACAAAGGAGTCATAAAAAAAAGAATATGTAACTGAAAATAGAACCCATATTTTCCAAATATATGTCAAGGACAAACGGACTAGAAATACATATCTCAAATCAAGTGCTTTAACAAATCATAAAAAACAAACCAAAACAACCCATAAATAACCATCCCGTTCGCCAACCCCCGCCGCTGGTTAGATCCGATCGGAAAAAGAAACACACGATTATCCCCTTCCAGAGTATTTGAATCACGAACGGGTGGATAAGACTTCTAGGACCTAAAAGAAAATATCAATAAATAATTTTTTCGTTGAACGTGTTTTCAAAGCCATAATTTCAATCTAAATCGAATTAATCGATTACTACAAGTCGTATTTTTTTTTCGGGTTCACACAACCCCTTGGGCGCTGCGTTGTGTGCTTGTAGTGCAGCCAAAGGGTTGCCGAGACAAGGGTCTGTGTTTCGACAAGAAATCATAGCGCAACGGAAATCCTTTTTATTGCTTTATAAGGGTAACGAAGACTGCTCACAAGATATATTACCAACAGTAGACACTGAGGATAACGTGACAACATGCAACCCTTTAACATGAGCAAGAAGGGTTGCACTACGAAAAGGAAAGGACCTTTAACCCTGAATTTAGCCACCAAGGAATTTGTTCATCATTCGAATGCATCGTCGACGAGGCAGAGGGCTAAATGGCTCGATTGCTTTGGTCGGTCGGCTTTTATAATCCATCCCCCTTTGGTTGAATGTGCTCTCAAATGTTGGCTCACCCCCTTTGTTATTCCACCCCTTGCCGTGTGTTTATCACCATTATCATTGTAGTCGTCTTTATCGTTGTTGTCGTCGTTGTTGCTGTCGTCATCATTGTTGTAGTACGGAACGGGCTGGCTGGATGTCAGTTGGCGGTAAGATTTAATGCGAAATTGTTGTGAATTTTTTAATGTGCGGTATCGTTGAAATCTCTGTACCGGTCGCGAACTGGTCCCATTAGTGGCACTGATTCGTGCTAATTTTCGTTGTCACGAGAAGCCAGAATGAATTCGAGCACTGCGAATGAACCACGCGAAAGCCAAACGAGCTGTGAGCTGGTTCTCGTGGTGGGTGAGGTGACTAACAATTTAGTACAAACAAGCTATGAGGTTAAGTTAAAGCAAATCTATTTAGAAAAAGAAAAGTCAGTCAGGTAATGATTGTTGTTAACGTTTGTGGGAATTGAGGTAATTACAAGCTGATGGCTTTATTTGAGTTTTCATATTAGATTAACCTAATTGCTTGGTTATAAATAGCATTTCTGACAATAGGGGAAAGAAGCTGATAGAAAAACTCAAAAAGAAACCGATTTTTATGCGTGTCTCAATCACATAATTGAATTCGATAAAGGTAACCCTAATTCTATCCAGAAACAGAGCTGAAAAGTTCAAATGTTTGGAGAGTTGACAGTGGAGATGGTTAGTAAATAGACTGCTGAAGAAGCAATAGCGTCAGTTCGCTACCGCAGTACCTATTGAACCAATCGGCTAATGCACTGGCATTTAATCCTGTCAGCTATAACAGTAGATGTAGAGCAAGTCAGCTAATACATTGAAGAAAGAGCTGATCAGAGGTAGCTACAGAAATAACTATGTAGCCAGTCCTGGGTGTGTCTCACGATCGGAAATCGTTTGATGCGTCGATAAGGCTTAGGACAGTCCACAGCCAGTACCTGCTAAAGAATATGCATTTTTTGACTCACTTAAGAAGCGCCATGCTTGATACAAAGCGAATACTCAAGGACGACATCTTCATCAGAAAGTGGGAATATTTCCGTCGTAAAGACCACTAACAAGTCTCTCAGCAGTTCTTCTAATACATGCTGTTCCTGCCTTTACAAGCACCTAAACGCCATAGTGTGTCCATGTCTTCCTGTATTAGTGATTCATTTTGGACAAACTTACATGAGTAAAATCAGGATGAAACTTAAAGTTGGTTTTTGTAAAGGATTGCAGAAAGAAAAGAATTTATACAAATAATCTGTTTGGTTTTCTGCTCTTCGTAGAACAAACTGGATCTAGACAGAGAATGGAAAATAATTGAGGGATTTGAGGCAATTAAAAAATGAGAAACAATATTTGTCGTTAAGTTATCCTTGCATTAGCATGGATTAGCATCTATCATATCCCCTTTAAGACCTCTGATGCCGTTCTCGCACTATCTATTTAAATCAGTGCAATCAGGTTTTCAAGTTTACCTTATAAGGACTAAACTGGCGTCGGCGTTTGATACCGTCAGCCATATCAGACTTATAAATAGGTTGAAGGCATTTGGTTTTCATTCTGCGTTTTTTAAAATGGATTTCTGTATTTTTTTGTAAATAGTAATCAATTTGTCAAGATTGAATCATTAAAATCCAGACTCATTATGGACTTATCATCTGTCCCTAAAGGCAGCCACATAGGGCCCTAACTACTTATTGCACTTATTATTGAGATTCCCTTTTCGTTTCATCTGATCGTGCTGATGACCTAAAAATCGTTTTACCTGCCAAAAATATCAATATCAATATCTGGTCTTCATACTGTAGAGCCTTAAGTATTTAACTTCAAAATCTGTGGAACTCTACTTCATCGCAAAACCGAGGTCAAAGATCTTGGTATGAGTTTTGACACAAAACTTACCTATTAATTTCACATCGATAACGTAATTGCATAAGCAAATTCGGGGCTTGAATTCATAAATCAAACATGTACTTCTTCTTTAAGTCCTCTTAGTCTGACATACGAGACTCACTCTTAAATACGACTTTGCCTTGAATACTGTCCCATAGTCTGGAGTCAAACTTATTGTAACATAAGAGATCGGTTGGAAAGGTCACAAAAATCATTTTATCGATTTGTAATAAAGCGGTTGAATAGGAGTTTAAAAGCTATGCAATTGTATCCCAATAGATGCCCATTGAGTGGTTAAGATACTCTGGAGGAATTTTGTAAGCCTTTAAGTAAATTGCCTTGCCTGCGGGGACGGAAATTCATATAAGGATTCAGACGTATGAAAACAAGTCAGTCAGACATATGAGAAAACATACATAGATGCACTACTGCAATTTTTAAGATTTGTCTTTCTCTAAGGCCTTTGATACTGTGGATCATTCATTGCTACTTAAAAAGCTAAGGTTTAAATTTGGTAACAGTGCCATAAAACTAATTTCAACATAAAGGAATAACAGGTTTGTCAAAGTTTGTACAATCATGGGTATTTCCAGTTTCTTGGCAGTTAGTAGCGTTGTTCCACAAGGTTCCGTGTTAGGCTGTATCCTATTCGCAATCTTCAGTAACAATATGGCTAGTGTGTCTCTGAATACATTCATACGCCTATACGTTGATGACGCACAGTTATACACGGTGTCCCCTTATTAGTTAAGGAAAATTGAAAAGATGATTCTTGGCTATCTTCAAGGAAAAAAATTGTCCTACAGTAAGGGTCTATCTTCAAGGTTCGTATCACTTTTCGATGATTTAAAAAAACGCTTACTTTTTTAAACCTTGAACGATAATTTATGTCTTTATACTAGTGATAGACAGATGGGACTTTTGTTTTAAGAAGAGATACTACCCTTTGTTACTACGTTTAAATAAAGTTGGTATCTTCTTTGCTTGCTTAGATATTAATTTTGAAAGGATGGTAAATTTTTTTGTCTGTCCTCATTTTTAAGGTCAATTTTTGAGATCAATTTGCTTCGAAAAATGCATGATAAACACAGTGTTTTATTGATTTTTTTCTTACGAACGCAACAATGATAAAAGAAAATCAATGACAAATGAATTCCTACATTAAGTGAAATCTTAAAAAAATGTTTTTCTTGCCTAAGCTCCAAAATACTTAGAAAAAAAATTAATATCTTTTGTTTAATATATTTTATTTATAAATTTTAGTTAAGGCAGGTCCTTCTTGATATGTTAAGGCATGCAGTTCAGAAGAACGGTAGGCCAATTAACTGGTGCATTTCTTCCTATCAAACGGTTAACGTACTCTTCATCTTACCAATTCTTATCTTCAAAAAAATGGTTTATCATTTTGCAAATACTTCAGATAGAACGTAGAATTCAGTTTGGGTTGTAATTTAAAGTGTCCGATCAAATTGTTTCCGAATAAACCTGCCCACATATTAACGCGAAATCTGTGTTATAATGATTTATGTCCTTTTGAATATGCAAAATTGAGATTCGGCCATCCAAAGAAGTTTGCTTATAAACTGGTTGTCATCCAAACTCCACTCCAGCAACCAGACTCTTTTTGAAATCATCGGGAAGCAGCTCTGGCACAGGCATATGATAGAATTGATGCAAAGTACATTCGAAACTCTATGTCTGGACACATTAAATTGCAGAGCTAAACTAATGCTAATTGATGGATTGTATCAATCAAGGTACAATATTCTTTCATCTGACGATATTTTTCCTGCGCGGTAACGTACACGTGAAACTTGTCCAGATTCTGGAAGCCTTCGAAATGTATTTCCTTCACTATGGAGTCTTCGGTTAGGACAAAGTTCTTGGTATCTTTTTTTCGCGCACTAGTTGAATTTCAATTGCATGGCCAATATATGTAGTCATTTCTAATTGCTCTTTAATACAACTGTTACCGTAGTATACAAAATTTAGCCTTATGAATGAATTATGGTTAATTTTCACAATAATTCTTTATACTTAATTACCAAAAATTATTAACTTTTTGAATACGTCTTTTATTGTCTGTTGCAGGTTTCTTCAAGTATCGTCAAATGTATAGGTTAATTCGCAAACTTGTCATTAATGTTTTTTTACTATTGCTTTTTTAAATACTAAAAAACTCAATAAAAATTATGTTTATTACACATTTTTCGATTTTTCAAAGAAAATTGACAACAAAATCAAAAATAAGCACGGGCAAGTAAAAAAGGACACTTTTGCAAAACACAAAGATATCAACATTATTAAAATGTAGTTACAACGGGTCGTATTAAATCTAAAAACAGAGCTCCTAACGAAGTTTTTTATCATAAGTATTAGAGAAGAAATTGTAGTTAATATTGGTCAAGGTATACCAAAGTAAGCATTTTCTTAAATCATCGATAAGTGATATAAACAAAAAAAATGACCAAAAAATTAATAACCTTGGTACTTTTAAAAATAGCAATCGTCTGTGAACCATTTAACAATATATTGTGGCCTACGTCAATGAAACTTTACTGCAAACTTTTTACCTACTATGGTTAAGTTAAAATTGTCAAAGTTCGTTTTTAAAGCCTGTGCTGTAACTTACAGTTATCCTGACGCTATTTAAGATTCTCGTCGTCCATTGCCAATGTCAATTTGATGAACTAAATTCCCTTAATTTTAAAAACGCTTCAGCCAAATTATCTCAACGAGAAGCTTAACTCAACTCGCTTCAGTCGAACGAGAGCGCTGATTTTTTGTTCAGGTAGGAAGATTGTCCATAATACATCAGAATTCAAAAATATGCTTTTGTGCTATGTTATTACCTATTGTAACAATTGTTTTTTCTGTATGTACCGATGTTAATTTAGTTCGTGATAGATTAAATAACAACTATTAAAGCAAAAT
Organism: Orthonevra nobilis; assembly: GCA_963555765.1. Classification (NCBI taxonomy): domain Eukaryota; kingdom Metazoa; phylum Arthropoda; class Insecta; order Diptera; family Syrphidae; genus Orthonevra; species Orthonevra nobilis. The sequence continues at coordinate 32,268,170 of OY743224.1, forward strand.
GTTTTTTTTTTATTTAATAATGTTTGATTGAATGTTTTATTTCTAAAATCTCAACTCGGAAGGACTACTCAAAACTTAACTTTACTTAATTAGTACTAAATTCCTAGTATTAAATTCCAATGATAATTTCTAATGCTTTAAATTTATTAGTTCAACTTTAATAAAGAAAATCAATGAAAGACACATTCACTTTAAAGGACCCACTTCAGCTGTTGCTGCGCGCGCATTAAACAACTAACAACTTTCAAAACCACAAACTCCAAAGTAACTTTCTTAGAACAAAAGGAAAACAACAACAACAAAAACAACAAAGTGCGAAGGAAGAAGTTTAGCAAAAATTTTTAATTTTTATCGAGTTCATGGTGAGCCATTCACCCCTGAACCCAAACGCGTCACAACCAACGTCCGGACGCCTCCAAAAACTTAACTAGGTTCACAAATGAAAGTTGTGAAAATTATTCAAACTTTCCCGACTTTGGCGAAACTTTTTAAAACATTTCCGGTTTTAATACATACACATAAGGCATTAAGGCGCACACCTCTCTACTCTCTGCAAAAAAAACTTTCGCTCTTCTGTTAACTTTGCCGCCTATTCCCCAAACTGGGATAGAATTATTTTCTAACACCAAGTCTGGAAAGGATATTATTTCTGTTGTTTTGTGTTTTGCGTTTACATTTATTAAAAATTTTGACAAAACTCAAACTCGATACGTAAGTGTTTTCCTCTCGGGAAGGACCCCCCAAGTGGGCCGAACACTTATTAAACGTAAAATTCGACACTTTTGCCGAGTACTGTGATGACTGACTATGTCTGCTTAGGAGTCATTAATCTGGTAATAAGCAAACATTGAACAAGTTTTGCTGGGGAAATAGGAAAAGGGAAACATTCCCGAAACTTTTGATTTATTCCTTCAACAATGTGCTCCGCTGCTGTTGTTGTTGTAATTGTTGGGTTTTTGATTTATTTTTTTTGGCAAAGTGTGCTCAAAGTCAAGGGTAAAAGTTGATAACCTTGAGCCGAGTCCGTCTGCCATCTCTCATTCTGTCACATTCATAAGGGACAAGAGGGACACTTTTAAAACAAAGTTGCTTAATTCCTTCAGACTCATTGGCAGCGAACGAGTGTCCCGCATGGGGAAATGTCCTGAGGTTTTCAAAACTCTCTCTCGGTCTCTCTTTCTCTCAGACAGGAACAGAAAAAAACATAAAAAAAACTTCGATTTTTAATGTTAAAAGTGTGTGCGAAAATTTTACCCGAAAAGTTTTATTCTAAGTTTGGCAATTATGTACTTTTTTTGTTCTTGTTCTTGTTTCTTGGCATCAATGTCTGCTACTTGGCGGCAGCGGCGTCGACGTCGGGTTTTGGGCTGAATAGAGTCTATAGGCTTGGATGACGCGGCTTGTATACTGTCTGGCGCGTATAGGTGGATGCTGCTGCGGTATGAAGAACAACAGAGAAATTAGAACACCAAAAGTTTGTTTGTCGAGCCTTAGACTGTGTTGTGTTGGGAACAATGTTTGACCCAGTTTTTGACACACTTTTAAGGGGCGAAAAGTTTGCTAGTAACGCAAACTTTGCATGAAAAATCGATGGTTATGCGTTATTAACTTTCAACAGTTTCTGTGGCTTTAATTGGAACAGGTTTTGCCAAACTGAATTTTATGATAGAGGTTGCTTTTTTGAACCTTCTAAGACTAGATAAAAAGATATTATTTTTTATACCGAAGAAATTATTTATTTTTCGAAATTCAACAAATGACAAGAATTCGAAATAGAGAGAATCGATTCAGGACAGATCAAAAGTGTAATTTCGGTTGAGTCACATGTGCAAACATAAATAAATTAAAAATAAGAAGAAGGTTGTGCTATCTGAATACTAAGCCAAGAAGGGTCCAGAGCAGGCTCTGCATATTCTGCCCATATTTAAAGCCTTAAAAACAAAATTCCAAAAATTGATTAATTACTCTTTCTCATCGCAGTTAGATGTGCGACGGTCTTGGAAGCATCAGGTGAAAAGATCTTCAAATAAAATTTGCATTTAGTTGGTGAGGGCATGTCGAACGAACTTAAAGCCTTCTCTTAAGCGTGAGATGTATTTTTCTTAGTTGAAAATTAAGATATTCAGCTGCGGGTTTTGAAGGTACGTGGAAGAGTTTCTTCGATTCAAAGAGGGTCTTTAGTTAACAATACTTTTCTAAATTACAAATCGAATTGCTAAGCGAAATCGAGTCCTAGAAACGGAGAAATTTATGTTTTTAGCTTGAAAATCTATTCAGGAAATATGAAAGTTAATGAAAATTCTTCAATAAAAATCATAAGGCAGATTTCCGGTTTTTTTCAAATGAAGTTTGAAGCCTTAACATTTTGAAAGTAGATGTGTCAGAATTATTTTTGGCAGTCTTTAACCTTCCATCTTCATGACTTCTTCCACGAAGCGGGAATGCAGTTTGAGTGTTTCTACTAAAGGAGTGTTATTCCGCTCCCTCGATTTAGCATGTAGCTCCATGAAACATTTCCTGCTTTACGCTATGATTCACTTTAACTTTGTTTTCTTTTCCTACTTCAACGAGCTGTCTATATGTCTATTTCTGCCCCTTAAGTTTAAGTTTAAGTTTATTGAACAAAAGAATTCTTACAATGTAAGATTATACAATCTTATAAATTATGTAAGACGTTAACAACTTTTAACAAGGTACTACTTGTATTAATTTAAAATATGGTAATAATAATTATATTGCAATAATGGAAGAGGCAAGCAAAAATAAATAAATAAAAATAAATAAAAAAGCAAAAAATAAAATTACGCAATTCATTCTAAATGGAGTTCATTGAACAATGGATAATCAGCTCGATTCAGAGGCCAAGTGCTCAAAACGAGACATTTTAAAACTACTCGTGTTTCCTATTCTCCTTAGGTGGCGGGCCGAGAGTTCCACTGTCGAGTTGTCTGAACAAAAAATTGACGTTCTGAAGCAAGGCATGAATATCTTGGTTGTACTAGCATAAGTGATCTGCGTGATTGCAACAGTTGCAACTTTTGGTACAGATAATCTGGCTGCCGTGTCTGTATGACAGTAGGCATGAGGCATATTAACCTATATTTAAGTAGATTATCAAACGAACATCCGGAAATTTGTTTAGAGAAGGATGAAACATGGTCTTGTCTCTTTAAGTTATAAACAAAGCGCGCAAGGTTGTTATAAACTACATTCAGTTTTCTCCTACTCTTAAAGTCGGGATTGCAAAATATTTCACATCCGTACAACAGCACTGGTAACGCTGTGTGGCCCATAGAGTACGTAGTCCACCATAGACCTTACAACATTTTTGATATGGGTATCCCAAGTAAGCGTACAATTTAAGGTCATACCAAGGTTTATGGCGGAAGCAACCCACTCTATGGGACTACGGTTTAAACGGACTCTCTGAAATCCAGAGACGTCTTGTACTTTTCGGTGAATAGCAAGCACCTTAGATTTATCAGCATTTAAACGCAAATCATGTCTATGTGACCATTGGTAGATATTGTTGAGATCTTCATTTATAAGGCTGATGGCTTTGTTAGCTTGATTGAAGGAGCTGCTCATGAGAAGTTGTACGTCATCCGCATACATGTGGATTTTACAGTGACTTACAATTTTGGGCAGCACGTTGACGTAGAGCGAGAATAAACAAGGTCCAAGAATAGATTCTTGTGGGACTCCACTATTTACGTTTATCAATTTAGAGAATTTGTCACCTGGTACTACGCGTTGCTGCCTCCCATTCAAGTAGGAAAAAATAAGTTTAGCGGAAGGCGTTGAGAATTTAAAATCCTTCCTAAGTTTGTTGCAGAGAACCGAATGGTTGACTGAGTCAAAGGCTTTCGAAAAATCTAGAAGCGTTGGAAATGTTAAATAGATACTACCTAACGCATTTCGAATCTCATCAGCAATAAAAATAAGGGCTGTTTTACAACTTCTTTTTGATCGAAAGCCAGATTGGTGTGCACTTAAGCGGTTTTTGTTAGAGACGAAGTTCTGTATTTTTGGAGTGATGATTTTTTCAAAAACTTTTGACAGATATGGAAGAATGGCTATTGGCTGATACTCGACTGTACTTCCTTTCCCTTTCTTTGGAATGGGGATAATTTTGGCTTTCTTCCATTCAGAGGGGAAACTTGACGTCATAATTATAGCATTACATATGTACGTAATATATTTGAGTATATGTGGGAGTAACAGTTTAACAATTTTGGATTTAAGTTGTCAAGGCCAGTAGCATTTGATTTAATAGATAATATCGCTTGAACAACGTCTTCTTCACATATTCTTTGAAAACAGAAGCAATCTTCATCTTCTCGTTCTGAATTAATTCCAAAAAAAATGTTCTGAGACCTTGGAGTACGAGGTGTGTAGACAAATTCTTGGCTATTTCTTACATCATCATTTTTATTTTTTTTTTCCAAATTGTGGAATTATTTTTTAAATTTTTCGGTACTCAGACAGTCTATCTGAGGTTTCATTTCGATTACTGAAATAAGGGCAAGAAATGCTGCTCGGATAATTTCAATTTCACATACAAAATCGGCGGCTGTCACAGATAAACAGGATAAAAAAAGACGTGCATCCATGATTCATGCCCGTTACAAGTGCAAATCTTTCGGAAAAGGCCAGCCTCTATCCAAGGCGCTCGATTAGTTGTTCTCGCATATTTCTTTCAAAGGGTGAATGATTTAAATTGAGATTCCAAGTCTGTGCACTCTAAAAACAAGTGCTTTAAAATTTACGGAGTCAAAACAGCACTCGGTTTTCAATTTGAAATTATTTGTAGTACAGTAAACATATAAGTATTCACCCAAAGAAGGTTTTTTTACCTTTTTCTTGGTTATGCCAAAGCCGTTTTTTTTAAACGTAATTGTTGAAGTCAATTTCGAAATTATATTCAAATTCAGTTGCCATCCGGTTTTTCGATTGCTCGGATGAACATAAAAATATACCGTATATGTTAATGCACGTATTCTGATATTTTATTCTAATATGAAATGTCCTGTCTAATCACTCGACCTCGACTTGATAGAGTGATTCAAAAACAGCGTCCATCATCGTGAAACAAACGTTTTATAAATAAAAAAATCACCTGAGGTAATCATTGTAGAAGTCTTCTACTCCATAAAAGAACCTAATGCCTATAGACTATAGAATAAGTATTTATTCCTCCTGCATCTAGTACAGCACATTCGCAAAGCAGATGAAAGACAGACTCTTTATCGCTTTTGTCTCTGCAGCCTTTGCAAAGGTGGCTGTAGGGTATCACGAGCCATGGCTGATACAAGTCGGATACCTTTGCGATTAAGTTGTCACAATAGACTGGCTGTTGCGAATCTCTAATCGTCTCCATTCTTTATTGCCCTTGGCTGCTGTTTCAACTTCGATTTTGCAGTGAAACCCAACCCATGGTGGGCGGACCGATACTCGCCTGACTGTCACGTCATTCTTACCAGGTAATGACCATTAATTATTTCCGCAGTCTGCACGATAGCTTAACTTTTAGCCTGACAGACGAAGCAGCCGTCCTTTGCCATGAAGGATACATTGACCAAAGGATCCAGCTCATCAGTGTAGACCATGTCTGGGATGGAGCAGCCTACGCTCAAAACTGTTCCTTTCTTCCACGATTTTCGGATAGGATGAAGTCTGATTTTGTCAAGAAGCCACCATAGAATCAAATTGGTGCGGAGCTTAGAATAGGCCTGATAGGTGGACTTTGTACAGAATGTACGAATTTCTGATTGAGACTCCACTTCGTGCATAACGAAGATATGACTCCCCAATGCGATCATCGCTTTTTTCTTTAAAACTCAATTAAGAGTCAAGAAGGAGACCAAGATATTTAGCTGTCCTTTAAGGTTTCAATTCAATACGACCAAACTCTCAGTTTTTACGAGTGCGGATAGGATTTTGCCCGCTTATCAGAATCGACATCGTCAGGGTAGACTGCATGTGCCTACGAGTGTCGAGTTCAGATCCATTTTCATATGCAACAGGTTTCAACTCCAATCTAATGACCCAAATTTCTGTGCTATTTTATAAAACATTTTTTACCACCTCAAGAAGAGCATCTGATCTATTCATATGTAAAGTGTTGAAAAGCTTTCAATCCTCTACCAAGGCGAAGCTAATTGGCTTTTACGTTTTACGATCCTGATTTGAATTTTTCCTTTAAAAACAAAAGGCTTGATGTTTAAATACCTTCGGTCGTAAAAAAAAAATCCCTATGCTTCTAAGCCAAGTCTCATTTTAACAATCCCATAAACCGGGCGTAAGCACTCAACGCCCTTAAAATTTATTTATTTTCTTCGAAAATATTTCTTTTAGAACTAAGCTTCTAGCGAGAGCACCCGTCAATTTACCTCTAAATTAGAAAATTGCATTTTTATTGCTTTTTTAATAAGTAAAAAAAAAAATTATGAAAATTACCCGGATCCAAAGGTGTAAAAACCGAAACAACTTTCGTGGACAATATCCTTTTTTTCTTACCAAAAAAAAAACTAATATCCTACCACCCCTTTTCTTATTCAAGTAGTCTTTCCTTGTTTGCACACGGAAGGAGGAGTTAGAAAATGCTAAATAAACAAGGAAATAGAAGAACGGGTATACGACGGGTAACCGTAATTTTTCTTACCCTGTCCCTTATCATATCCTTCACTTCCTTAGTGTCGCGTTCTACACCCGTGGCGAGACGCGGTCAGAGGACTCTAGTTGCTTTTTCACGTTATATTTTTTATTTTCCTTAACAGTGCTATTTGGTTTTCTTTTAAATAATTTCAACCCCAATAAAAAATGATGTGAATCCTTAATTAAGGATAACGAAAGGAGGAGAATATTTTATGTTGCAATGTGTTGTGTTTTTTTTTTCTTCTTCTTCTTCGTTCTCTATTTCGCCTTCATGTCACGTGGGAATTGCATTCAATGTTGCCTTTGAGCAACAGTACCATTTATCCTACTGCGTTGGGACCTCTAAGAAAAAAACAAAAAGGACGAGAACCAGGGACAACTTATGGTAACAAATTGTGTGATTTCTTTTTTTGTCTAAATATTCAAATTGACAAATTGATATTTGCATTTAAATTGAAAATTACATTTACTGTGTGGTCACAATGGTGAAATTTATTTTAAGCGACATCTTTCTTCTGAGATATTTCGACATCTATTCATCAACAACCCCCAAGCTAATGGATGGGGGTAGGTACATATTTTGATATTACTCCGTTGCGTCAATTTTTCATTTTTGTGTCGTGCTTCCTTTTTGCCTTTTGTCATTCATGTCATTTTCATAATTTTCTGTCAGAGGATTACGCACACGAAGCTCGAAGCGAAAGGGTGTAAATGAAGGCATTCGGGATTGACTCCAAGGATATTTAGAGCTAAGACATTCAATATTGAATGGCCAAAGGGAAGAGGAAGGATGTCGGATTACATGACAGTGGAATCAGGGAATTAGTCATAATGTTATCATGCTTGGACTAATGGGTGGATTTTGCTATGGGAGGGTAGGTTGCACGACATTGTTTTGTTATCCAACTGTAAATTGCTGCTAATTTAGTTTATTGCCACGCAATTATCCAAATGAACAGACTGACAAATGAGTCGTGATTTGATGACGCATGGAGCACAAGCAAAAGACGCAAATACGCCAGCTACTGACAAAGAAACATTTAGATTGTCAAAGACCACATGTCGCTTAATGCCCTTCAGTGGATAAAGGATAGGACATAGAGATAAGCTAACGGGCATCAATTAGGGGTGAATTTGTTGTTCTGCTTGGAGAGTGTCGAATATATTAAGGGACGCGCACAAGGCACATAAATGCGATTAAATAGTAGCAAGAATATGGTCGAAGCTGTGAGAAGGATGTTCTTGACGAAAATCTGCAAAATTCCGTCAGATTTACGTGGGGTTAGTGTGTGTAAAGTAATGTGACGAGAGAGGGTAACGAAGGTTAAGTGTCAATGTTCGCAAAAATATATTATTTCTTCTCCTTTTTGACATGTTTTGTTCCAATGCCACCATTAACAAGTAATCAATGTACGATGATTGCTAACGAAAGCGCTTTTTATTTTTTTCAAAAAATACTTTTTCATTTAAGTATTCATTTTAATATAGGGTGTCCCGTAATAAGTCAAGGAAAACTTAAGGGGTGATTCTTGGGTAAACGAAGTGTTGCCCACTAAGGGTCTACCTGCAAAGTTGATATCAATTATCGATGATTTAAGAAAAAAGTGTTTATGATAGAACCTTCGTTAAGAATTTTATTTTCAGAAGAAAAACTATGCTTTGTAACTGAATTTATAGGTATACCAAAGTAAATCATCGATAAGTGACATCAACTTTGGAGGTAGAGCCTTTCTGTAGAGCAATTTTTTTCTTAGAATCTACCCCAGAATCATCCCTTAAATTTTTCTTGATTTATTATGGGACACCCTGTATATCTAATTTGGAGCACTCACAATTATTTTCATGAGAAATTTGAAATTTTTATATCCCTTTTTTTTTATAGCGAAAAATCTACAAGGTACAAGCGAACAAAAACACGCTTGAGACATTATGGAATTTTTTTAAAGAACGTCCGCTGAAAAACAGTTCATGGTAATTTTGTCTTGAAGTCAGCTTTCTAATCCCTCTTAATCTAGAACGACCTAAAAAATAGTTAAACTGATCTAAACCTATTCATTGAGATGCCGGTACAATTTCATTAGCAGTGTTAAGGGGCAGAAGTATCCCAGTACCCTTATAATAAAATCCTCATATTCTTTTTCTTTTTTACCGTGCGTCACAGCGAGAAATTCCATCCCAGGCAACAGTTTTATAAATTTCACATTCAAAACGGGACCGTTTCAATTTTGAAAATTTCGGTCGATAGAATGCACAAATTACAGTTGTCGTTCTTAAGTTTTTGAAGACACCTTAGGAGAATGTTTTGCTGATTGGTAACCGAACATATATTCCTGTAAGCTCAATGGAGAATATTACAAGAAGGATGGAGAACCTCAAACGATTTCAGTTACATGATATCGGTTGCTGCAGCCTGATCATTCGATTTCAAGGTCCAATTGATTCCGGAATTCAAGAAAAATAGCTCTGTGCGTTACCACTTCTAGTTTTGGGCTTAAGTGTCGAAATTAAGTTAAAAATCCATCTTTTTTGATGAGTCGTGTTTTTGCCTCGGCAACTCATTCAACAAACAAAATGTACGTATTTAAAGTTCGAATTATTCGTCCGAAGAAGAAATTTTTCAGTCAACAGCCAATGAAGAACGCTTTCAATGCCTATTTAGTTTGGCCCCAAACTGAGGACCTTGTCACGAGCGATCGGTCTCCCTGATTAATTGCGCATTCAGTTCTATAATAGTGTAGTCATGCATTTACATGGCCGTAGCCGCAACTGAGCTGCGATTTGACTTCGTAAGATTTTTTTTTGTAGAGTCCCATTAAAGATCGATGGTACCCGTACGTGCACAATCCAGAGACCATCTAAGCAATAAAGGAAATCGAAAATTTTGAAAATTTTTGCACAAATTTGGTAAAAATATTGGGCAACGTTGTTTTTTAAATTCTTTTTTCAGAAAGAAGCAAACAGATGGGTATCATATGATATATAGTAGAACGGAAGCAGGCCTTCTGGAATTTTAATTAAAGATGATGTGATTGCAATGCTTCTCTCCTACCCCGGAAGAAGTAATTGTGTATTGAATTTGGGCAAACTTTATGCAATGATAAAAATTTTCTTCATTTTCTCATCTATGTATATATTATATTTGCTGTTGGATAAAAGCTTTCCACCTGCGATACTACACGAGACTGAGGCCGACATAAAGCCATACAGTCGATTCTTCATTAACTCAAAAAAATATCACTGAAATTTTCGAAAGAAGCTGAGAAGTGGGTCTTGTTCAAGATTCGAATTCGTAGCTTGTTTAACGAATGTTGAAGAAAGAGCTAACAAGGCATTTTACAAATAACATATTCCGCATGTAAGAGCAATTCAATTCAATTTGTGTTTTGCTGTTATACTATGTACACTCTTTCCGATGGCCTCCTCCTACGGGCACTCATAAATACTCAATAAATTTCAGGTAAAAAATCGAATAATGAAGTCTCTTTTCGGTCTCGTTTTTTTTTAACTCTTACATGGCGGAAGAGACAGATCAGTAAATGATAGATGGATTTCAGCTAAGTATATATTTTTTGCCCTCACAAGGAAATAAATCTACAAATTAAAAATATGCGAATTCGCGTAGTCAACAAGCAAATTGTTATCGAAAAAAAAACAAAAATAATTGTAAAATAATTGTAAATCTGGCCGTCCAAAAAAAAATAGACTTATAAAGGAGTGTTGCAGAGGATCCCATGCAAAGTGCACCCGTTGAATAAGTTGAAAAGTAAATAGAAAAGCGAGTCTAAGGTTATAGTATTTACTGATGAATGTTAATTTGAAATCTTTGGTTCAGATTGCCTTTATATAGTGTGGAGACAGACAAAAACTGCTCTGAATCCGAAAAACTTAATGTCTACTGTGAAGCACGATGGTTGCAATTATATGGTGTGGGGTGTACAGCCTCTTCGGTGTTGAAAGCCTTGTTTTTATGGATATATATGGCTTCTTGAATATTTTTTTTCAACAGGGCAACGACCCCAGGCACACATCGATGGGAATGGTTGTTTTACAATGTCCGACCGCAAGTAAAACATCCTGTTCTGTCCCCAGATCTCAACCCATGCCAGTAATCTGTGCGATTACGTGGAGAAAAAAATATAATTTCAAACAAAAAATGGCCTGAAAGCCATCTTACTTGAGGAATGGAACAAGATCTCCCCGGATACGATTTCCAATCTAGTCCATTTGATGAACACAAGATTGCAGAAAGTGAAGTGGTGTGAATTTTCTCTCCAATAAAATGCTTTATTTTTCGCTGAAAAATTTGTTTTCTTTTCTGTAATTCCTTTAAGTTTTCAAGAAAATTTGTTTTTTTATTTAATTCAATATTTTTGAAGCTTATCATAGAAAATATCATAAGACACATTCTGATTCTGACAGTTCCCGACAGGGAGGTATGTGTAAATGTAGAATCAAATTTTCAGCCCAAATTTTCCGCATTTATAGATGATTTGTGACAACAACTGTCATGTCCATTTAGGGTAAAAAAATGCATCGATTTTGAAATTATATTTCAAAACAAAAATTTCAAAATCAATTTTCCGTATGCAACGACATGGAGTAGACCAGCAGCTATCTCAACGAAATTTTGTCGCGAATTTAACTTAAAATTTTTTTTGAAGTTAAAGTGGAAAGCAAGGAAGTGGATAGGATTTATAAAAAACTGTATGTAGTCTAGCAACGACAATTGATAAAATCGTTTCAAATAATCAAGCGACCAACATAACGAACGAATGCGTTTTCTTAAATGAATTTTTAAACGGTTTCCCAAAAAAAGGTCTAGGTAATTTTTACTGTCTTCATCAGTACATTAACTTATCCAATTAACAATAAATCAAAAATATATTTTGTTGGACTGAAAAAACGCCTATCCAGGACCTTTGCGCCAAATATTTAAAACTTTGTCTACACACTTGCCAAAAGGGTCAATGAAGAAAAATTAAAAATACCAAAAGATTTGTTGATTTTAAAAACAAAGTCTTGCCCAAAAAATAAATAAACTTTATTTAAATATCTTTTCTTATTCATTGTTTTTTTTTTAAAGGATCAAGAAACTATATCCCGACATATTCAAGCGACAGTTTCTCACACCAGTTGCAGGTAAATCCAAAACCAGGGGTGTTCAGCAACCTGTCAGAAAGTTTTGCACAACTCCTTAATTGTTTCGGCTAACCGCAACACATAAATTCACAAGCTACCTGCCATTTCCACCTACACGAAAAACGAGAGGAAACCGAGAAGAAGAAATACAAATCAGATTTGGTGCAATCGTAAAAAGCATTACCATATCTACCACGGTAACCACACCTAGTTACCGCATTTACCATCGGGCACAGGAACTCCGTCCTCTCGTCTTGGCCATACTCTCTTGTACACAGGATACTTATCGGACGGCGCAAAAGGACCAAATGAATGGCGCTTTAAAATGAAATTTAGTTTTCATTCGTCGTCGCCATCGCCATCGCCATTGCCACACTCTACCACTGCCATCGTCAGCTCCGTCGTCGTCGTCTTCATCATTCCGTTTGGCAAAACGTAAGGCAATTGTGTGTAGTTTCCCGCCACCCCCTTAAAACTGAGTACCACACATTCAGGCAGGCAGGCAGGCAGGTTACCAAATACCTGCTCATGGATGAATTTATGCATAGTTGGATAGTGCCACCTCGAACAACGTCTACGTCAAGACGACTTACGTCAGACGTAAAACACAAATCCCAGACTCCAAACATTTTATTGGTTTCAAGTCACATAATGGAATCTGCAAATGCACGTAATACCATTGCCACCGCCACCCGCAAACAAAATCAACGTGTTATGTGACAGTTTCACCCTCACTGAGTTCACCACCTATCGAAATCCAAAATGAAAATCCCAAATTGCTTTTGGCACTTTGCGAGGTTCTATAAATTATTTTCATTTTCGTTAACCACCGCCACAGGTCCAGTGCTGTCATGTCAATATCACTTGCGTCGGTTTTAATATTTAGACTTTAGGCCAAGGCAAGCTTTATTGATTTGAGGCAACAACTTTTCAGTTCCCACACTCTTCAATTTGAAACCTCAAAATTTCAATTATTTATAATAAAGCCAGGAAAAAAAATTATGTCAACTTCGTTATTGAAAGTCAAAACCATTTAACAACTTTGACCACGCTGCCGCGTCTACGTCTAATACGGCTGGGAAACAAAACACAAAAATCTACCATCAATCTGAATCAATTAAAAAACAATTTGATGGATAACGCAGAGCCAGGACACAGCCTACAAAGTCAGAGTGGTGCTATTACAGCTGTCAAGATAAGGCAACAATTACGAAATAAAAACGACACGCCTGACAGTTGGTGGATTCGTGTTATTTTTTTCCTACTTTGAATGACACGCGATAAGCAAATTGGCCTACAACCTCTGCAGTCCTTTTATTTTTCTAGGGTGGACAGTCGACAGAGGCACTTTACTCTTGTTCCGGTGTTAACCTGTTGAGGGTTGTAATGGTTAATGCTAATTACAGGTTAGATGATGTAATGGCACCCTGTGCTTGAGATCATGCCGAGATAAAAATCCTTGGTCGACTTTTTCAATTATTCGATAATTAAAATGAAATTATATCCTGCATGGCAATCGAGGCAGGAGTTTTGTTGGGACTTTTATTAGATGGTTATCTGGAAGGGGCTCTCTGCTAATCGGATGGTTAACACTAAAAACCAAGTGCTTGGCCAGAGATTTTATAATTTTTTTTTCTGCATTTAATTGTAAGTGATAACTTTTTATGCATTTTTTTATATTTTTTTTTACATTTATTGGGTCACACCAAATTTTAATTAAAGGCTTTTAAAATGTCACAGAATCCCTCACAAATTAGTTACTCTTTCAGATTTTGAAAGCGATATTTTTACTGAATTTAGTGGCGATCCAGTGTCGACCCCCTTGTTGTAACTTTTTTGTTGTAACTTGCTCATTCTCAAGGGATTCTCAAGTGACTACACAATTTGCAAAGAGCAAACAGAAGAATTAGAAAAAATCGGGTTGAAACTCAGATGTCACATTTCTTCATTGGTGGCGTCCTTACCTTTCGAAGTATTGTCATTCACATAATTCGCAGTATTTAATTTGATAAACCGTTGCATACAAAAAAATTTAGTTTTGGAAGCAAAGTTCATCACACTGCTGTCAGTGTTATGTCCTTACAGCAGAGCAAACGTACAATCATCTACACAAAGCATTATTAAAATGGCACGAACTTCGAATTACAGCACAACAGGCCAATTATCTAAAGCAAGGCTGCCCATTTGTTCAGACTTCTGTCGCTGGTTGACCACTCCAGTGCTAGCGCCTAATTTGACATTTTGTACTTAAATAACTCTTGACGGATTGAAATTAATTTTAAATGTTTTCATATAAATTTTTTTACAATTTGTGCATCAACTTTTACAAATAGATTTATATGTCCGCGAACTTTAAATATCTCTTACCGTTAAGGCAGAGTTTGCAAAAAACGCCTTCGATTGACGTTTTTTTCGCTGACCTTAGTTACAAAATTGGTCGTCACAAAGTTCCTTTTTTATTTAAATGGAATAAATAGTCTATGTTCACCCTGAAAGTCCATTGTAAATATCTTTGAAAGAATTTTAGAGTTTCGAAGAATAAGTATCAGGTTTTTCAATAAGAGCGCTAAAAAAGTTATTTTTTAAATAAAACAAAAACGGTTTTGGATGTCAATGAAATTCTTTATTCCTGTGAAAGTACGTTCAATGCCATTATGTATGGAATTATATTTCTTTTGCATGGCCACCACGGGCACGCTTGCAGAAGTCCAGACGCTCAACCCAATTTTCGACGGTTTTCAAGCATAAATCGGCCGATACTGCTGCAATTTCACGTTCGATATTCGTACGAAGTTCATCAATCATCGCTGGCTTATTGGCATAGACCATAGACTTGACGTAGCCCTACAGGAAATAGTCTAACGGCGTCAAATCGCACGACCGAGGCGGCCAAGCGACTGGACCATTTCGTGAGATAACACGTTCTCCAAACTTGGTTTCCAATAAATTGATTGTGACATTCGCTGTGTGGCTTGTGGCGCCGTCCTGTTGGAACCACATGTCCTCCAAGTCCATATCATTCAATTGGGGTCAAAAATATTCGGTTATCATTGAACGGTAGCGATCCCCATTCACAGTAACGTGCTGGTCTTGATCAGCACGGAAGAAGTACGGCCCACTGACGCCGCCGGCCCATAAAACACACCAAACCGTAATTTTTTCGGGATGCAATGATGACTCATGGAGTACGTGTGGATTGCTGCCTGACCAATACCGCATATTTTGTTTATTGGGGGAGCCATTCAGCCAGAAATGAACCTCATCGCTGAAGATGTTTTTTCGATGAAAATCCGAATCATTTTCAAGTTGTTGCTCAGCCCAATTCACGAACATACGACGCTTCTGATGGTCAAGCGGCTTCAGTTCTTGCGTCAATTTAATCTTGTAAGGATGTAGGCCAAGATATTTTCGCAAAATTCGACACAACGACGTCACAGAGATGCCCAACGCTTGAGAACGACGTGTGAGAGACACATTTGGGCTTTCTGCAACTGAAGTCTCAGCGGCAGCAATATTCTTGACACTACGGGTACTTCTTTGTCTCACTGGCACGGGAACATTTTGTACTGTGCCTGTGGATTCAAACTTTTCCACTAGACGCTCAATTGTTGATCTGCTAGGACGATTATGACGACCATAAATTGGGCGTAGCGCTCTTAACGTTGAGGCCACTGGCTCCGAATTTCGCTAGTAAATTTTAATAATTTCATTGCAAGAAATATGGCGTCGTTTGCTGTCCCTGTCGCTCTACTTTTGTAGCGTCCCTGTTGAAAAATCCTGTCTAATACGTACAAATTTATAAATATTACCTCTTTATAATAGATAATTTAATTTATAATATTTAATATTTCACATAAAATAAATAAATTTTTTGTAGTCATAAAAAAAAGTCAACCTATTTGCCTGTCACTTTTCACACAACTGAGCGACAAATTAAATGAATTTTAACACGTCAAAACAAATCACGCTTCCTTCTTCTGCTAGCACAAGTATGAACGTGTTCAGTTTTGCAGGGGAGTGCAAGGAAATGGAGATATGCCACTGTACCACATTACCCGCCTATACCACAATACCCGATTTTACTCTATTAGAGAAGAAAAGAAAATATTTTTCACATTTTTGGAGATTAAACCTCTTTATTTGAATGATCAACTTAGACTTGCTTAAAATTATGGAATTCGCGATTTGTGAAAAGGGCTGTGGAAATATGTGGAGTAGGCTCGGGTTCAGACGCTACGTCGGCAACACGAGCTCACTGCGTGAGCTTTGTCAGCACATTTAGTCAGTTGGTGATTGGCGCGTTTGTTGGAATGAACCTTGTCTATAAAATTAGAGCCAAATCATTCGATTATCTTCCTCAAACAAACAAACTGCGGCATGAGTAATATGTATTTGATCCTTAGCAGTCAAGGTCCTTGGCAACCTTAGAGTTATATTGTAATTTTTATTCAAATGTCGAGAAAAAAATAGTTTGCAATTGTAACGCGCAAAATGTCGACCGATTTTTCATTGCTGAAGTTTGCCAAGGTCAATTTGAGATGACTCGCATTGTTTTAACTGCCATGGAACTGATTTGGATGCCGTGTTCCTCAGAAATTTCGAGGAAAGTCGTCAAATTTGGATAATTCTTTTCTTCGGCACCGACGCAACGTACCAGAGACCAAGCTGATTTTCCACTGCCCCAATCATCAAATGGATCTCCTTTGGTGTGTATGAATGCAAGGTTTTTCTTTCACCTGCGCTGGATTTTCAACAGCGTGGAGTCACTTTCCCACTCAGTGGCACAACATCTGCCTCATTTCGGAACTGAAGTTATCCGCCGAGTTCTAAATTTTGTTTTGGCGTTATTTCTTTACACTGAAAAGAGAAAATAAGAACAGAAAAGTGAAAAAAAAGAATTTAATGAAAAAAGAATAAATGAAACTATCAACCAATACAACCGTTATTGAAAAACTTCATAAAAAGTTGTCCAAAAAAAAAAATTGTCCAAACAACAAAAAATTCCGCTCCTGCCGATAATATCTAAGGTCTTCGAGAAACTTTTGCTTAATCCGGGAGACTAGTTTGGTTTTAGCATTCCACAATCGATCATTCCTTTCAAATAACAAGTGTTAATGTTATTGAAAAAAGCCCTAGAATGGAAAAAAATATGCTCAAGTGCTTTTCTCCACGTATCGCAACCCTTCAATAGGGTTTGGCACGAAGGAATAAAGAATAAACCGGAGAAATTGTTTGAAATATTAGAAAGTTATTTGAAAACAGACTTTTCCGTTTAAGATAAGAGACTGAATACTATTCCAAAAAAAATTCACACCGATGGTGATTTTCAAGGGAGTATTTTGAGTCCGATTCTGTTCTTGCTTTATACGAGAGATATGCCACAAGTTGAACTAAGAGTCGTAGCTTCGTTCGCGTACCACACGGCTGTCCTCGCAATGGATAATACAGTAGAATCGTCAACGCGAATACTCCAGCGAGACTTAGCCAAAATATGTGAGTGGACGAAGACCTGGCGAATCGTTCTAAATGAGACCAAATTATCACATGCTTATTTTATGTACAGAAAAGTGCACAGTTTACCTCTGCTTCTATATTCGGTCGCTCGAAATAAGGCTTAAAGAAATACATTGGCTTTTATACATATAAGCATGTATTAACTATGGGGCTTTAGTAAAGTAAGCAATTTGTCGATAATTAAATAAATTCAAAACAATTCGCCATGGTATAGAAGAAATATCGATATTCATTTACATTTTGGCTTTGCTTACGAGTCTGACGAAGTAACTAACTTTGTTCACAATTACGATAGCCTAGAGAAAATTAAACTACTTGTTAAGGAAACTTAGTCGTAGTTTGGAAGACGTAGAAAGTTTTTTAGTGATCAAGAATTTCATGCGACTTTGAGCACGTGCAAATGTAAAAAAGCAAAAAATATATAGTTTTTGTGAAAAATTTAAACAATCGCACGTATTTTGCATGTAGCGTTTGTATGCAACCAAACGACGAAATGTCGCATGTAGTCCGAATGTAAGAAAGCTGCATGTTTTTAAGCGATTTACGTGATGAATGAATTTATCACACTTCATGGGACCGTCCCAAATATAGGTAGTACAACACATGTTAATTACCAGCAAAGAATGGGACTGGTTTTGACATCCGAAAGATCCGTATCTACATGCAACGGTTTACATGTCGTCTACTAAGGAATTTACAAATGCACTACTGACTGCTCGCTGTATTCTTCGCATGTCGTCTACAAATATAAGTAGCTGGACAGATCGCTGAGATCTTTACCAATCTTCTCGGTGAACTAAGTATTCTCCATCGACATCCTGCTTGGCCGAGCGAGTTTAGCTCCGTTTTTTTTTCTCATGATCCGTCGTTGTGTGAAAACCTGATCGGTTGAAGAATTTTCCTTGCCATAGACAACTTAGACCACCAATTGCTCATGTTAGTTTCTTAATAGAGCAATTAAGGGATGTTTTTTCTGAATTGCTAACAAGGATAATTGGTCTGCTGTATATCCCTCTAGGACGAAGGCTAAAGTTTTCTCAAAACTAGATTAAATGGCTTATGATATTATGGAACGTGTTCGTACCACATCCATGTCTTTCTGCTGAAAGTATATTGTAAGTTTACGGAGGTTCAATTGACGGCTAGTGCGTATCGTGAACTCAACATTGAATTCTATACGTTTGTCGTAGTAATGAAGAATGAAGAGCCAGTCTCTATGGCTTGAAAAGTGTCAAAGAAATATGTGTTTAACTTTATATTATATTTTTTAAATTTTCTACTGGTTACCGTTTGTTTCGAAGCTCCATTTCCTTGGGTATACAAACACAATGCGTTTTTGTTCAGTTTGAAACCGTTTGGATTGTTTTCGAAGCAAAACAGTAGCATGATCCATTCAACTGTCGACCATGTGGTGAAGAAAAAAAGAAAGAAAAAAAAACGTCTTCATCGCCAAATAATCCGTGGGATTACATGAGCTAATTGGAAAACAAGACACGAGGGGATGAACCGAAGATGACATCTTCCAAGATCTGAATTATGATTAGATTCTCACACCCACCCCCAGCCACTATCGGGTCATTCTGTTATCTTTGAAGTTGATTTTGATAATATTTGTCCTGTCTATCATTATTAGGAATTCACCCATCGCATCGAGGAATCTGGGCGAGAAAATCCCAAAAGGGATTCGTGACAAGACTACTCAAGAACAAACAACAAGGGGGACATCAATATACGAAACATATTGAACGCGCTTTATCGAACTATTTCAAATTAAATGTTGATTTTTCTAAATGAAATATCCATTATCTCTCTGCATCCCCATTCCAGTGGATGTCAAAACAGGTGCCACAGGGGGGTACACATCGACTTTAATATAATATTTGGCACACTCTTCAAACGCAGTACTTAAGTGTGAGTTTGCAGGGATCACCAACTACCCACCAACCCACCGACTCGCTACCTTGATAGAAGAAACATTGACATTAAAATTCCAAAATCATGTCTCTCCATCTGTCGGGCCACGTAGTAGCCGTCCTCGTCGTCGACGTCTTTGAAGCTGAAGGTTATCAGAAAGTCTGGTCACGTAATCGTTAAAGCCACCAGATGTCATGTTGCGATTAACACGGTGTAAAGTAACATTTAATATTTTTCGATGTAATCTGTCTGTGTTGATGTGTATGGCATTAGTATTCCGATGTATCCTTGAGTCTTTGGTTTATATATCAGCTGAAGGTATTTTTTTTTAGTGAATTAGAAAATATTCGTTCAGTTTGGGAATGAAAATGAAAACGGTGACAAAAATGCAGCGACGATACAAAAGTTGAGTCTCAAACCATTTTGGCTGGTTGAGGTTTGATTTTCAAACAAATTTCTACAAGACTCCTTAAAATTTCATATTTTGCTTCACAGTAATTGGTTTATTTTTTAAAGCTTGATTTTATTTAATCCTAGAATGTAGACCATTTTCAGTTCTTCTTCAACTTTTTGCGTCAGGAATCAGCCACCATTATAAGCATAAGTTCCACACCGATAACCTTAAAATCAGTTTCAATCTTTCTAGAGGCTCAAATCTTTATAGATTCCTTATTAAATCATACTATACAATTGGAAATGCATCATACGTTCGATAGCGCGCTGATAAGTTTGATTAAACTTCAATATAAGATGAGTGAGTGATAGACCAAGAGAAAATTTGAGTTTTATGTTCTGTGCGTTCTGAGTACCACTTAGTCAGGGTCCAGGAGAATATCAAAGACCGCCGAAAGGCGTACAAAGCAGACAATTTGGCATTTCCAAATAACAGCAATGCTTGTATAAGGACCAACTGCAAAGAAGATTGTTCCTAAATGGTTGGTTGGCGACCTAATTGAGAACGTTATGTTATGTCTTGTCTTAATAGTACGTAGGAAACTCTGTACTTCTTGTCACCACCCTACCCCTTTCGGAGCATAAATGCAATAAGATCACATTATCCGGATGGTGTGGTAAACCAAACCGCCCTTGCAAACTTCAAATAATTCTTAAAAATTTTCAATTTTGTGCTTGCCGATTTCGGTCTTAACTTCACACTACAGTTTTTATTGGCCACTCTATTCGACAGATTTTCGAATCATTGTTTTATTTCCTTTGCCGTGTGTTTTCGGTCGCTATCTTGCAAGAATCTCCGAGTAGCGAACAGTTTGGGGTAACATGACATTTTCTTACAAAAAATTAACGAACAAAGCTATCTTCTTCCAAACACACATCGTTTCAGCAAAAAAGAAAGACTGCGGATACCACAAGAATTTATTCTGTGTGATTTTATGAGGAAAATTGGTCAGACGTCCAATGGCCACCGAGGTTTCCTTGCTTACATGAACTTTTTTCTGCCTTTAGAGTAAGGAAAATGCTATTTATGCGGAGCTGTTATTAGCATTAGCATTCTTTTATTTGCAAATATTCAGTATTCTCCAACAGGTTAGACCAAATGAATTAAGAAATGAAGAATTATCTGATTAAACAGATGGCTTGAAAATTTACCATAAGAAAAACATGCTTTAAAATGCCCATAAACGCGGTTTATTTTCCATGCATATTACTTATATATTTCACCCGACCTGTACTCGTATTTATAATGAAAGTTTGTGCCGCCTTTTGTGTTGAAAGCTTGAGGGAAAAACGTTTAGTTTATCTGTTTGGCTGATTTGGCAGCACTCTACAATTTCTGGACTAAATTGATCGTGCAAAATTGATCGGTCAAACTGTATCAAATCACAGCTCTCCGGCGGTCAAGCAAAATAACAAAAAAACTGGAAGTTCTTGTAATCGGTCCGAATTTCGGAATTCAAAATTTTAACATATGTATATCTACGATTCGAGGTCGTAGGATCCCATTGTGTTAAGATGTAGATGCCTGTTTGTGCGTATGCATGTACATGCATGCGAATTTGTTCATCTCGCATACCTCGAGAGCAAATCTAATCCAAATTCGTTTCATTCGAAGCGGCAGACTGAACAGCTAATAGGTTTTGGTTAAATTTGATTGAGTGGTTTAAATTTTAGAATAAAAAAACTGTTAAAAAAGGGACAATTTTACTTGATCAATTAAAATCATATTGGTTTTCTTATGAAAAAAGTTATAATTCATTATAGTTTTAAAATCCCTTATAGGGTATAAATATATTTAAAAATATATACACTGCCATTAATAAATTTCTGTTTTTTTATATCAGAATTATGTTTATTTGATCAATTGACTAAATTAAGTTAGCCTTATCAAAAGATAAACTTTGATAATAACAAATGGTTCGTCCATTTTACTTGAACTAATTTGGCTGTCAATCAAGACGTTCAATCGATCAATTTCTTTAAGTTTTCCAATGTTATAGCTCTTAAGACTTCTTGCAAGATCTCTCTTAATTTAACTCTCGATGTAAGACTGTGTATAAAGATCTTGTCTCTCAAGTTCCCCCCAAAACAGAATTAAGTTGAAACCAATTCATATTTTAAGATGCGATGCACGTTCTTAGGGCAAAGCCTGGGAAATTTTTTCAAATATGTGAATCCTATATAACCATACTTTTTCTTATTCTTGATTCCGAATGACTCTGTAACGCAGACGCATAAAAACATCCTAAGACAATTGTGGAGCCACCAATATTTTTGTTCAAAAACTTCAAATTCCCATTCATCTGTATATGTGTCCGTATAATGTTTGGCCTGCCGAAGCTTGACGTTTTTTTTTATCGTTTAACTAACATAACATTGATAATACAATGAGAAACTGGCAACCTATACGAGAAAATTGATTTCATAAGAAAAGCATCAAGAGAAAGCTTAATGTATAAAATTGCATTATTCGTACATCGAAAAGCATGTTAAGGAAGATCAGACCATCCGAAGATTAAGTAAAGGACAAAGCGATAAACGATCTTGGAAATTGGACTTAACGTGGTTCTCGCTGAGCCGGAAACTATTACCAGAAAGAAACAGATCCCATACTGAAAATTTCCTTAGCTTGGAAGGAGGAGATGGGAGAAACCTCTCGACTGAATCTTTATACTTTTGAACCATTTTGACTTCCGTCAAAAAATTGTTTGTTTAAACTATTACCCCTATATATAAAGTAGTTAACAGAGATTAAAACAATGGTCCTGAATTGATTAGATGATCGGATGTATGCACGGTTTTTCAAACGATAATCAATGCAATTTAGTAAAAAGATGCATATTGGTTATCTTGTCTATTTGATAAGACAAGACAAGAGCAAGACAAGTGTGGTCTTGGAAGCAGACAACTATTTTAAGTCTCGCATTTTAAATTTGTTTAAATAAATCCTTGATAAATTGACACGCCAATGCTCACTGAAGTATTGACATCTGCAAAAGCTAAACTAATGAAGATGAGACTATCCAGACCGACCGGTAATATTTTTTTTTTATTATTATTATCAAAGGTTCATAGTTTGGGCATGATATATCGCACATAAACCATTTTTTTTTAAATTCAACGACTAAAGGTCAACTATTCAAAAGAATGTTTGATTTTTTTCTAGTGCGACTTCCGCTGTTAAAGATATCCCCGCGAATTCCTTTTAAATTTCTTTTGCATGTAATGGCTCTCAGTAAAAAAAAAAAAAATTCGGCCGAAAGCCACACTTCCCTGGAGTGTAAAGTATATTCTCCTAAAAGAAATCTGACTCAGTCATAATTGAAAAATACAGGGTTTTAAAGCGCCTATGGCTTGCGACATGGGTGCAATAACACGATATTTTTTACAGCACCATTAAAAGGTATCCAATGGCGACAAATCACACGATCTTGTTGGCAAGTTTACATCATAGAAGGCAAAATTACTCTTACAGGATTTTTTCTTGCAATGAAGTCAAAGTGGACCATATTGAGTGAGATGAGGTGCTGTTTTTTTTGAGACATCATCTTTTCCACACCCATATTTTCAAGGTGACGGCGACGATGATTGCAAGAGGGGTATCAAATCCGGACTGCGATTTTGAAGTATTTAGTGAGTTATTATGCCACGGCATTTATTTACGTTTTTACTATAGGACAAACAAAGATTTTTCACAAAGCAAAATATGCATATTTGTTTTCATAAAAGAAAAGATCTACGAGGTCTTGAAAAAACAGTCAATTGTTTTTTATTTTTTATTTCCATTGCGAACTTCGAGACCTGATTTTGGATGCTTATAACTCGCCTAATTCAGTGGCGTCAACATGGTGCCCAGTTGCGGAAACTCCATCACCAAATTGACCTCACATACTTACATTAATTCTTTTCTTTCAAATTTCCTTCCATGTTCGTCGCTTTCAGTCTTCTATTCTTCGTCGATAGACTTGACTTACATATAAACATAAATTTATTTTCCTTATTTCGTTAGCAGTTTCCTTTTCAATTGTTCGCCTTATAAATCATTGAATCAACAACAATACCAGTACGACTGCTTGCTGCTTCCAATAGCCACCAACCAACAGACACATTCAATTCCTATGAATTGCAAATGCCTGTGGATATACGAGTAATAAAAAATTCGAAATCGAAATCGAAAAACATCCACGAGCATGTGTTGACGGCGGAGAAAATTAATATTTTAGCTTACTTTCAATCTTTATTTTTAGATTTTAACGTTACAATGAATGAAAAAATTAGTGTGTTTGTTAAGAAGAAAAATTTAAGTGTGCTAAAAAAATTGTGTCTTTCTCGCGCCAAAAAAAGGAAGTTGCCAATTCAGTATGGTGGATGACGTACAGGAAAGACCACATTCAGCTCAAAAACTTTTATTTTTATTTTTATTAATTTATGTTGTCAGCTTGCTTAAGTGCTGCCAGGTTTGGCAACACTCCCCCCCGGTAAGCAGAGCTTTAGCTCGGGTTACCATCACTGCCACACCGTCGGACGTCTAAAGGCGCAAGTTTTGACACTGGCCTGGTATAAACTTTATTTGAGGTTTTAATCACCGCACTTCTGAAGCGTCCATCTCTTCCAGGGATAAGTTTGAGGATTCTCGCCTTGGGCCAAACATTTCTCGGATGATTCTCGTCCACAACGATCACGACGTCGCCTTCTTCCAGGCTCTTTGTAGGAGCGTACCACTTCGTACGCCTCGTAAGTGAAGGTAAATAATCTTGTATCCACTTCTTCCAAAAGCGATTGGAAAACTGTTCAGAAATGATCCAATTTCTTTTAAGTGTAGCCGCATCGTCAGAAAAATATCCAAATGGTTTTTTACCACATGATGAACCCAACAAGAAATGGTTCGGAGTAAGTGCCTCTTCACTGTCACTGTCAAGAGGTACGTAAGTTAAAGGTCTCGAATTGATCACATTCTCCACTTCCGCCATCATTGTCAAAAGTAATTCATCAGATGGAGTTTTAGTCATCTTAATTGCAGCTAGTGTTTGTTTAACCGACCGAACTAGTCGCTCCCATACTCCGCCCATATGTGGCGATAGCGGAGGTATGAACGACCATTTGATTCTTGAGTCCATAAACTCTTTTGCCAACTCTTCGTTATCAATTCCATCAATTGCTTTTCGTAGCTCCTCTGTCGCCCCTCTGAAATTTGTCCCATTGTCAGTTTTTATTTCTATCGGAGTTCCCCGTCTTGCGATGAATCTTTTTAATGCCAATATACACGAATCTGTGCTAAGACTATGTGCAATTTCGACATGAATTGCACGTGTGGACATGCACGTAATAATTGCTCCCCATCGTTTTTCATTGCGACGTCCGACAGCGACGGCCATTGGACCGAAGTAGTCCATACCAATATATGAAAATGGTCTTATAAATGTCTTAAGTCTTACATTCGGCAGGTCAGCCATTATTGGACAGATCGGTTTTGCATTTAAATTTTTGCAAACTTGACATTTTCCTTTGACCTTTTTAAGTAAAACTCTTAACGAAGGAATATAATATTTTTGTCGTAACTCGTTGACAACTGTTTCATTGTATTGGTGTCGATATCGGATGTGGTACTCCTTTATTATTAGCATGGTAACTGCATGATTCCTTGGAAGGACTATCGGTCTCTTGGTATCCATCGAGACTCCCATTGCAGCATCTATTCGTCCCCGTATACGCATAATATTATTCTCGTCGATATAGGGTGTTAGTTTGTAAAGAGGGCTACTCTTATCCAAAGACGCTTCACCCTGTTTTTCTTTTGTGGCTCTAAGAAGAGCCGATTCAGTTGGAAATGACTCCTGTTGACATTGTTGATACAGATAGTTTTCTGCTTTTAAGAGTTCCACATGATCCAAAATTAATGTCAAATTAGCATACACCTGCCTTTGAGTCTTTGCAATAAATCGCTGAACATAAGCCATCGTTCGAACTAACTTGTTCCATCTTGAAAACCGTTCATATTTTATGATACACTTCCTTGTTACCACATGATGAACTAGAGTTAACTTGGCTTCTTCCTGTGTTGAGGGGAATGGAGCAGTTAACACTGGCCAATTGCTTTGTGGCAGCGTTAGAAAGCTTGGCCCGCAAAACCAACGAGAGGATGATTGGAAATCAGCATTCGACTTCCATTTCGTGGCGTCATCTGCCGCATTTTCTTTGCTGGGAACCCATCTCCAATCCTTTTTGCTGGTGTCTTCCAGTATTTCGCATACTCTTGCCACTACAAATTGCTTATATTTTCTGTAGTCACCATTGATCCAAGAGAGCACCGTTTTGGAGTCAGTCCAGAAAGTTTTGCTTGAAATGCTTATTGAATGACCATCCGCAGCAGCTTTCGCTAATCTTACACCTAAAAGCGCTGCCTCCAGTTCCAGTCGTGGAATAGAGATCCCTTTGAGGGGCGCAACTTTTGCCTTTGCTCCGACTAGAATAACTTCTGTGTACCCGCTAGTTGACACGCGGAGATACATAGCAGCAGCGAACGCATCTTTCCCAGCATCCACAAATGTGTGCAGCTGAACGTCACTATCTTCACCATAATAACATTTCTTCAAATAACATCTCGGTATGGAAATATTTCTTACAGCCGGAAGGAAAGCTAGCCATTTTCTCCATTGGCTATAGTGCACATCATTAATTTGTTGATCCCATGCAATCGCGGAACGCCACACTTCTTGAAGTACTATTTTTAACAGAATTGTCAAATTTGAAATAAGTCCCAAGGGGTCAAAAATTGACATAAGTATTTTAAGCAGTTCTCGTTTGGTTGGGCGAAATTCGTCGTCAAGCATATTCGCAGATAAATTTTTTCCTTCAAGTGAAAACGAAAAACTGTCATGTGATGGTGACCATAGCATTCCTAAAATTTTTTCGACGAATAAGAGATTTCCACAGTTCGTGAATTCTTTGTTGCACGAATCCGGTCCCTTTTTAAGTGAATTCATCACCCTTTCGCTATTACTTAACATTTTTCCGAATTGAAAACCTCCCTGCGCGTGAATGTGCTGCACCTCTTTTGCCAATGTTACAGCTTCCTCCTCCGTGTCAACGCTGTACAAGAAATCATCGACATAATGATTATCAATAATTGCATTTACGGCTCTTGGATACTGTTTACTAAAGCGCAAAGCATTACTATTTTTTGCAAATTGAGCACAGCTGGGTGAACACGCTGCTCCAAAGATTAGAACTTGCATAACGAAAACTTCTATTTGGTCCGTTATAGAATTCCTCCATAGAAATCTTTGTGACGATTGATCAGATGTGCGTATTTTCACTTGGTGGAACATCTCTGTTATGTCCCCGCACAAGGCAACTTTTCGTTCCCTAAAGACATAGAGAACGGAGATCAGCGACGGTAGAGTATCAGGTCCGCGCATTAACATTGTGTTTAAAGAAACTCCGTCCGTCTTTGCTGCCGCGTCCCACACCATACGCACTTTGTGTGGCTTATTTGCGTTAAAGACTGGAAAGATGGGTAAATACCAAGTACGCTCGCTCACTTCCTGTGCTTCCGCTGTGGATAATTTACGTGCGTAACCTTTTTTTTGGTAATCTCTTATCTGCTCAATTAAGTTCTCTCGCAACAGATGGTTATTGTCCAACTTTTTTTCCAGTAATTGCAATCGTCGCTCAGCAGTCGAGCGATTATTTGGCAAACATACTTGTTTGTATTTCCATAACAACGGTACTGTGTATCGATCGTTTTCACATAAAGTAAAGTTCTCTAACATCTTCAATGCTTCTTCGTCTTCGCTGGATAGCAGTGCTTTCGTAGATTTCGTGTTAATCGTCTCGATAGAAAAATATTCCTCAACTAAATCATTCAGTTTGTTGTCGCCATGTTCCTGACATTCACAGACGTGGAAATTGTTTAATTCTTCAGGCATGTCGTACTTATTAATGGAGTACGGTCCGCAGATTGACCAACCCAGATGTGTTTTAGTTGCAATGGGTTCAAGCGGCAAACCTTCTCTAACACGTCGTGGGACAGCCAAACTCCAATGTTCCAGTCCAATAAGTATCTTTGGTTTAGCATCTTTGAACGATTTTATTGGTATTCCTTTCAGGTGCGGATATCTTTCACACATTTGGTCAACGTCCAATGTTTGAGCAGGGAGATTCAAGGACTTAACAGTATGGATATTGTGCATGAGAAAACATCTTTCTTTGCCAACAGCAGAGATTTTAGCGCTTACTCGCCTTGACGTATTCTCGAACCTATGCATATTTGAGGTCCACTTTAAGCATAGTGGATCAGCGTTGCCTTCGAGTTCTAGTTGGTCCGCTAAATCAGCATCCATCAATGTCACGGAGGACCCGTCATCTAGAAGAGCAAATGTGTTAAATTGTGACTTTTTTCCGAATACTGTGATCGGAACCATCCTGAAAAGTGTCGATACATTTTTAATATTATGTAAATTTAAGAAGTTATTTGTGCTGTTCTCATTAGAATGATTTTGTTGTTGATTATCATGCTTGTGAAGTAGACTGTGATGTCGGTACATACAACCATTCTCACCACATCTTTTCTCTATAGCGCATCTTTGATTTTTATGGGAACTTAAACACGTGCGACAAACATTAAGTTCCTTTACTAGCTTCCATTTTTGATTCAGCGTCATGTCAAAGAATTGTTTGCATTCGGCTAAGGTTCGACAACTTCCTTTACATAGCCTGCAGTTACCTATTTTGTAGTGTTGAGGTTCATGGATGTGAACAAACGCCTTTTGTTTGCCACTTACTTGCAACTTTTTATCCGTGTTGGAAAGATCTGAGAGATCCGAAGCAGCTTGAGCTAAACTAAACAACCAAGTAGAAAAATGAGTTAAGTTAACGTCCATTAAGCTTTGCTTATGGATGCCCCAATTTAATTTCAACATCGGTGGAAGTTTGTCTACTAATTCCTGCAATAAACACGGATTATTAAGATGGCTTTGTAGGTGACTTGCCTCCATTATCGCGCAAATGTTTTGCACTGAGAGTGCAAAGTGAATGATCGTCTCCAGCTTTTCGGCTTTCGGTGCTGGTTCATTACGCACTTGTGATAATAGCGAACTTATGATTTTGTCTGGCTTGCCGAAAAGCATTCTTAATGTCTCAATGACATTAGGTACCTGTTGTGGATACATCAATCGGAATCGAACGGCCTCTAAAGCCTTTCCTTTGAGACATCTCTGTAACCGGATTAAGTTTTCGTCATCGGTAAAGCCACAAGTGCGCGATGAGTTTTCGAGTGCATTTATGAAGAGTGGCCATTCCTCTGGTTTACCTGTAAATAAAGGTAAGTCCTTTGGCATAATTTGTCGAGCAGCAATTTGCTCTGGACTAAGAAAGGCACTAGCTTTAAAGGCCGACAAGTTGTGTTGTCCCAAACGCGGTAAACTTTCACTAGTGGTGCACGCGTTATTCACTAGGTCACTGGCATTATTAATTTTTCTGTGGATGTTCTCATTGTTGTCCTTAGTTTTGTTTGGATACTCTTTTTCGCCAAGTTCTATATCTTCAAGCCAGTTATTTATTTTTTCCATTGACATAACGGACTGGTCATCTGAAACACCACTTGCACACTCTTCTAATTCCTTGATGATCTGATATTTTTTGTCCAGATAATCTTTCTCACGTTTTTCTCGCAGGATCCGTTCTTCTTCCAGCTGCTTTAATTTTAGAGAAATCTTTTTCGAGGTTGATTCGGATACTGAGGACTTACGTGAAGGGGCCTGCTCATTGCCCTGTTGAGCTTGTGAGTTTCCTTGACCCACTGGAAAAGATAGCTGATATGATTGACCGATTTGGGAAATGTCTTTCCAAGTGATGGTTTTCGGCGCTGCAACGTTGACCGTTGAAGCAAGTGTTTCCCGATAGTTTTCATTGACTATTGTAGCGTTCGTTGACCTATTAAGTTGAAGTTCCTGGACCGATGTTGTTGGATGTGGCATAGAGATGGTTTGTGAAACACTTTGTTGGCTTGGTTCAGAGCTTGCCAAGTTTGCTCCGGAGAATTCGGTATTCACGGCACTTAATTGTGGTACAGGTGTTGAATGCGAGGCGTTTTGTAACGTAGTTGGATTTTGATTTTTATGTTGAGTGGTGGCGGGGTTAGACGAGTTAGCACTCTTACATTTATCGCATTGATACTCATTAAATTCGATATCCGATGTTACTCCTGCGCAGTTCCAGTGGTACCAATGCTGGCAAAGGTCGCATTGAACTAGATTGTCGGCGCTGTCTGGTTTTTCGCATAGATCGCAGTTCCATTCTTCATTATTATCTTGTGGCGGAAGGGATTGTGATCGTGCTGTTCGCGATTTTCGACCATTTTTTTTATATAGTGACATTGAAATGACTTACCTTACTCTCTTGACAGTGGACAGTTCTTGGCAGATTAAGTTGGATTGCTTCCAGTTATTGACTTCTTCAGGCTTCTTGTGGTGCTTTGAGCAATCAGGGTTATGCTGCATGCGGTATCAATTGCTGAGAAGGTTATGTTGGAGCACAATTTTTTTAGAATGTTGACGGCGGAGAAAATTAATATTTTAGCTTACTTTCAATCTTTATTTTTAGATTTTAACGTTACAATGAATGAAAAAATTAGTGTGTTTGTTAAGAAGAAAAATTTAAGTGTGCTAAAAAAATTGTGTCTTTCTCGCGCCAAAAAAAGGAAGTTGCCAATTCAGTATGGTGGATGACGTACAGGAAAGACCACATTCAGCTCAAAAACTTTTATTTTTATTTTTATTAATTTATGTTGTCAGCTTGCTTAAGTGCTGCCAGGTTTGGCAACAAGCATGCATAAATTCAATGGACCGTGTCCGAGTGTATACAAATACGAGTACAATGGCACATCGCATAGCCTGCTTTTCATTTAAAATTGAATTTTATTCAAATTGAACACCAACGCGCCAAACGAGTCTATACATTCGATTGTTATTTGCGAGCAGTAGTATGATGGTATTTTATGTTCCTTACAAATAATAAAATAAACATAAAAAAAAAAAATAAAGCCAACACACAACTTGACGAAAAACTTTCTTCACACATGACCAACCCCCTACCAGAGGCTGGCCAACCAACCACCCACCCATTCCAAGCATACCCTCAAACTCGCATCATTGGATTCATTGTGCGGGTTATTATTGCTCTGCTCTGCTCTCGCTCTCTATCGCTCGACCGTCCTAAAATCTATGCAAATTTAATTTCTATATTTTCTTTCCGTTCCACATGACAGCCTTTGTGGACAAAAATAACAAAAAAAAAATTTGTAAGATCCTAAGGACATTTTCTCTGCGGTTACAATGAAGGTCGAGAAAAAAAAATTGGAGCCCGAATAAAATGGTCATAAATATCTCCATAAGAATCAATCAGTTCCATTCAGAGAATCCATTTGTATTCATGTATCTAACAGTAGTCCTGTTCCTTGTGTGCAAATTTTCGGCATCACCCTCTTGCAACCCTTCTACGGGTATGCCTGAAAAATATTGTATGCTCATATGCTGACAAGAGGGAATAGCTTTAAAAATTTATCGGATTCACCCCGCGGCCTTTCTCTCATAGTCCTTCTTTTGCGGATACCCTTATGTACACAATTTTCGGCCGGCATCAACATCATCATCAGTAACAGGAATAGTGGAGTTCGGCAGGACTTAGAGGAGCACTGCACCCACTCCAGACTGTAGCCCCGAAATTTCCGATATTATTTATTCCTTATTTCAAAAATGTTTTGTTTATTTTGTGCTAATATATTGGGAAATATTATATCCTTTTTTTCCTTCTGTCCGATTGAGGGCAACAGGGTGTATTGCTGTGATTTGAGATACGAGTACCTCTAGAATCGGTTTTATATCCATAGGTATGCAGATAGCTGTGTTGCAGTGTGTGTGTGTGTGTGTGAAGGAGTTGAAGGTAATATCCTGGACCGACGTTGTTTGAGATTGTTTATGACAGGACGTTATAACTTTTGATGATGCCAGGCCAGAGGGTGGGGGTAATTTTGAATGTTCTCCGCTTTCATTTTATTGACGGGTAAGCAGGGTTGTTGACAGTCGATATCCATCAGAAATCCTTGCGCGGTCTTTCGTCTTCATTTGCAAAGAAAGGAAGTTAATAAAGTTTTTCATCGAGCGCAGGGTAAAGTGAGAAAATTAAAAACACTTGTTTTTTAACAAACAAGATATTATTTTTCCCAGAGAATTCGATTTTTTACAATTCTGGAATACTATATTTCAGTACAAGCTTGTTGTTCTTGAAGTTGCATAAGCGAAGTGAAGATTCTAAGAAAGAGTAAATTGATTATTGAAAGAAAAATCAGGTAGTAATGTTTTCGTTACATATACAGTAAATAAGATGAAAGAAAATGTGTTGCTTTTGCGCTCAAAAAACCACAAACCATCGAGCTTAACAAAAATCAGAAGGAAGCCCTTGTTTTTTTGTGTTTTGTGCTAGAAATCCGAAACATCACTCATTAATAAATCACTATATAAATAAAATAGTATGAAAATAGAAATCTGCAAGAGAATTTTTATATATAGGATAAAACGTATCTATTAAAATTATATCAGGTTGGCCACTAAATAATTGCGTATTTTCTAAGAAAATAAAAGACAATTTTTTCATGGAACGAATTAACTTTATTCTGTAAAGTATTGTCCTCTTGTTATCCTTCAGGCGGCATCATAATTCCACGTTCATAAAACTTCTGGTTTTTATCAGCAAAAAACTGAACGAGGTACGATTTGACATCATGATGGAATACAACACCTTTTCGATTTGTCAATTTTGCCTGCTTTTCTTCAACTGCATTGTTCAATTTTGTTAGTTGCTCAAAGTCGACATCCGAATTGA
Organism: Orthonevra nobilis; assembly: GCA_963555765.1. Taxonomy (NCBI): domain Eukaryota; kingdom Metazoa; phylum Arthropoda; class Insecta; order Diptera; family Syrphidae; genus Orthonevra; species Orthonevra nobilis. Next base: position 32,300,726 of record OY743224.1, read on the forward strand.
TCGTTCGGTTGGGTGGTAAAAGTTCAAAGTAGACAATTCCTTTGTTATCACACAAAACTGATAACATAACTTTCTTTTAATGAATATCAGCTTTTGATGTTGTTTGAGCTGGTTCACCTGGCTTGCTCCACGATCTTTTCCGATTGACATTGTTGTAAACAACCCCTTTTTTCATCACCAGTTATCAATCGTTTTTAAAATTGATAATTTTCGTTATGTTTCTTAAACAAATCGCAGATGTTAATCCGTTCTAAATGACACTGCCATGCTTTTAAAGCTTCGTCACCATAAACAGAACATAACTTTTTGTGACCTTGCGATGCGTTTTTTCCTTTCCGGAAATAAAAAAGGAAAATATCACGTAAATGTTCGTTTTGATTTTCCATTTTTCAACAGACGCCAAACAAAAATTACAAAACCGATCAAACATTTTTTTTTTTACTGATTGACAGTTGAAGTACCAACTATCAAATAACAAAATGTGTTTGACATTTCGATTACGTCAGCAAACTTACAACTAATGCATCTATGAGTGAAATCCGCAATTATTTAGTTGCCAACCCAATAATTACATCACACGGCAGTGACATTTTCCTAAGTCATTTTTTTTAGCTTATTTTGTAACTAGTGACGGATTTTAAAATGTTGTTTAATCTAACATAAACACCAAGGATGTAATATTTCAGTTATAAGACACTTTACAATGTCTACTCACAACAACGAGGTGTCACTCTTCCCAATATTTTTTTGAACGAACTTAGAGAACGATAAGAACCTAGCCTATCCAATTTCGCATCTTTTAAAACTTTTGTTTTTGAAATCATAAAAAGCCATATGGTTATAGAATGGTTTGCCTTTTTATTCTTTTGCTTCCACTTATTCTGTATCCCTTAGAATATTAACAAAGTGGCATAGAAAAATTATCCAACATCTTCACGATTTTAAGACATTTACATCAATAAGCACTTTAAAATTAGAATCAATGATAAAGCAAGCTTATATATATTTTTTTTACAATTTACAAAATTTACAAAATACAATTGCACATTTTAGTTTTTTTTTTCATCTTTTTACTGCTAGGTAAGCTGCACAAAATAATTTTTATTTATTTAAGTGTTTCAATGATTAATTTTTGTCTATGAAAAAAATAATCAGGACTGACGTCGACGCACCTTGGTATAAACAATTACATCGTAACATGAAAATTCGAAGCCTTAGAGATAAACAAATAAAAATTTGTAATACCTAAAGGTGCAATAACTTAGAGTCTTAAAAGAAGCAGGCCAATAGACCTACAGTATACTACTGTGTCCAAAAAATAAGGTGACATTGTATTTATTTTGAAAATTCTTTATTTATTCTTCCAAATCAATTTCATCCCCTTCAAAGTAATCCCCTCCCGATGCAATGCACTTATGCCAACGGATTTTCCAATCTTTGAAACACTGGTTGTAGTCACTTTCCGGGATGGCCTTCAGTTCCGTCTTCGCTGCGGCTTGAATCTCCTCTATCGTATCAAAACGGTGTCCCCGGAGCGGTCTTTTGAGCTTGTTGAACAGCCAGAAGTCGCACAGCGCCAGATCAGGTGAATACGGTGGTTGCGGAACGATATGGGTTGAGTTTTTGGCGAAATGATCACGAATTACGAGTGCGGTATCGGATGGTGCATTATCGTGTTGTAAAAACCAAGAATTGTCTTTCCACAATTCCGGCCTTTTTAGGCGGATAGCGTTACGCAAACGACGCATAACGTTCAAATAATATTCCTTGTTGACTGTTTGGCCGGTTGGAAGGAATTCATAAAGCACAACACCACGATAATCGAAGAAAACAGTCAACATGACCTTGATTTTTGAGCAACTTTGGCGCGGTTTTTTTGGTCTCGGCTGTCCTTTAGCGCGATATTCGCTCGATTGATCGGTTGTTTCGGGGTCGTAAGCATAGATCCAGGTCTCATCGCCAGTTATAATGCGTTTCATGACATCCTGGTAGTCGGAAAGCATTGTTTCACACACCTCAACGCGATGTCTTTTTTCCAAAAAATTCAATGTTTTCGGTACCAGTCGAGATTTGACGCGCTTGAGGCCCAAAGCATCCTTCAAAATGGTATTGACTGAGCCTTTCGATAAGCCAACTAATCGTTAATCGATGGTTTTTCAACACCAAATCTTTGATTTGTTGGACGTGAGCTTCATCGGTTGAGGTTGATGGTCGTCCAGAACGCTCTTCGTCTTCGACACGTTCACGGCCGGCTTGGAAATCACTATACCACTTGTAATCATTTTTTTTAGACATAGCCTCATCATCAAAGGCTTTCTGCACCATCCTCAACGTACCCGCAGCAGAAAATTGATTTCGCAAACAAAATTTAATGCAAATTCTTTGCTCAATAAACTTTGACAACGCAAAAAACGAAAAACTCGCTTTTAGCAGCTCACAAAACGACGCGTATCTCAAACACTATGAATATATTTTGACATGAAATTTCACATAGATGTCACTGACAGTACTACCAACCTAAAAAGAAAGAAAAATTTCCAAATCCTTCGACGCGCGCAGTTTAAATTCATATGTCACCTTATTTTTTGGACACAGTAGTATGTTAATTACTTGTCACTATTTCTTATCATGTAATCTATAATTTTAATCACATAATATGAACTCAACTTTGTAACTCAAAACATTTCGACCATATTATCACTATAGGATATTTCATCAGATTATCTCATCGTTAAAAGAATTATTGTAAGACACTGAAATAAATCATAATAATCTCTTAAAATAATTATTCAGTGACATAAAACAGTTGAAGACAAAAATATATATATATGTATATAAGCATAAAGAGATACAAATGTCATTTTTTTTAATTTCCATTTTTGACTTCTATAACTTATCTATAAAAAACAATTATATGTCTCTTGCCATTTTTCATTATTTTTAGTTAAAATATTGGTCATCACTTAATGCAACATTTATTTACACTAAAAGTTCAATCTAAATACTGGGTAAAGAAATCGGATCACCTGTTAAGAAGATTACCTCAAACATACAAACTTACAAACTCTGCTCTGTACAATATTTATAAAATACAAATTATTTAATAATATAGATAATTATAAAATAATATTATTTGGCTTATTCGATCGAGAAGCTGTGTAGTAGATTATTTTCGGCAAGATAAACACAATTTTTTGATTTTTGAGGGGTCACAATTTAAATTTTAAGAAAATAAAGAAATGTTAGTATAAAGAATTTTTTTAGCCGTAGCAAAGAAGAAAAATAGAATAATACAAATTCAAATTGCTTCGATTTGTTAGTCGTTCTCCCCGTGACGCTAAATAATTGAATCAAAAATAGTTTTTGAATGTTCAAAATTCGTTCGTTTGGTACATCTTTGTGATAAAAAAACTAGTAAGTGTTTGAAGGACCCAATACTGAATTGACTTGATACTGAAAAAGATATGGGTCTGCGCTTGATTTGAAAATAAAACATGTGATACATGCTCGAGAATAGCTCTTTTTATGACACTCCTTAAGCATTTTGCTTACGCCTCGACATGACAGATTTGTTTATCTATTACAAATCCGCCAAATAGAATTTGGTTTACTCTGAGCCAAATAACGTTGGTTTTTAGCCGAAAAGGACAAACGTAATTGGAGTGAATACTTATGTAAGTTCAGCACCCCACGGAACCAATGCTGTGCAAAATAGCAGATCCAAAAATTATGACAATCTCTTAAATAAAATAAATATTTTATCACAAGCGCCGCTTGCAAAAAATCTGTTGACCCAAAAACGTAAATACTAAAATTTTGAATAGTGAGCTATTCGTTTCTTTAAAAGATTTTTTTTTTAATCTTATTTTTTAACCATGGTGGTGACCTGGCTTAACTATTAAAACATCTCTATTAGCCAATGAAACGCTTCAATCTTTTTATTTTTCTCATCAGTTTGTTCGAGTTGTTTTTTTGACTTCAAAAAACAGCGTTTATGAGTTTTTGGCATCTCTTGTACATCTACAAACATAGCTTCACCTTTTGATTTCGGTTAACATGAAAACAGAAGTGCATCATAATAAATTAACATTAAAAAAAAAACTTTGGAACAAAGGAGCAAACTCAAAAGACACACTGAATTTTTTGTGGAGTAATAAGGTATTCAATTGTAAATATTAATAGTATTATATTTTGGCAAGTTAAGTTACACAAAAAAAACTAATCTTAAAGTAATTGCAATTGGATTGGGTCGCGATTTGAATACAAATCCTACTTATTCATTTTGTTATTAATTAATATCAATATTAAAAAAAACGGCCAAGTGCGGGTCGGACTCGCTCAACGAAGGTTTTACAATTGAGTTAGTTCGTTCATCACGGAAATCGTACCTTGAAGAGTTTTCGCGTCTTTATGTGTTTGTAGTACGCTGTAGGTTTTGATTGCATTTCGATTATCGAAATATGCGGCATCAACAATCATTTCTTTTGACTGCGATTGAGAAACATGATCATGACCGTTGTCATTTATATTTGGTATTCATTTCAACATGATATCACCACCCGCTCCTGATAAAAAGGGAGGTGACCCTTTAAGGTTTCCGAATTGCCTTTTGAGGTACAGAACCTAAAAAATCATTATACTATATAGTTACGGAGCTGACTTACGTCACATCTAAAAAGTACTCCACCAACGTACTCGACGGTTACAGCAACCGTAAGACCATGAATGCATGAGTCACTATCTAATTTTCGATGCCCTCATGCATCCTCATGCAGTGGATAACCCACATAATTATTTATTGATTTTCAATGGAAACTAGATCGTGATCACAAGTTCAGACTAAGTTTCCATTCAATAGATTAGCATTCGAACGATGCACATTCAAATCACTTCTTCTATTGACACAAGTGCATCCGATTGCTAAATTGACAAATTTTATTTAATGAAGATCGTATTGCAAATCTTAGACAAAAACATTGCAATACGAATTTCACCACAATCAGGGCATAAATAGCCGCCGTGATTGTTCGCAGTTCGGATTTTATACTAGAATCTCAACTAGCTCAGTTGTGAAAGGTCCCAAACTTCTCCCAACCAGTGGTAAGGGGTCAGCAATAATAAATGTTACATAAATAAATACAAACCTCTGACTTCCCTACACCGGAGGTAAGGAGTCAGTGATTATAATTAATGACAAAAAAAATTATATTTATAATAAAAAAATGAGTACCGTGTTTATACTAAGTCCCGCGGTCGGGCTAAACTCTATTTTTTTGTTACGCCCCAACTCTCGGCCCGTAACTTTATTTTTTGTTTATAGTTTTGTAATTTTTTTAGTCTGTCGCTTTGACACTTAAACATTCATTGCAAATAAATGTTTTTGGTGACTGCAGATGTTTTTTTAGAAACGATATACTTTCTCGTAAATGACTGGGGCCTTTTTAAACTGAAAATACATTGCATCTTCCCCTACACATAGTCGGACTTATTGTTCCTTGCTTCGTATTTAAGTAATTTCGTAAGTCTTTTTTATTTCTTTCTTCCTTAATAAGTTAAATTTTAAATATTTGTAGAAATATTCGCTTTACATAAATCTAATATATAACTGTCCCAAAATTACCGTGGCAGTATTCAGGAGGCGAAAAATGGGCATCTTTTTATTTTTTTGAAAAGTTTGTTTTTACTGGATTCTTGCTGCATTTAAGCGGTGACTTCTTAATTTCTTAATGTCTTATTCTTATATGTGCCTTTCTTATTGTCTTAATTTGTAGTGAACGGCAATGCCCAGATGGGAAAATCTATAAATTTCCTTATGAGGCAAAAGAATCCGTCCCAAAACTCCCGGATTGCAATGAGTTTAAAGTTCAAAGCCTCAGAGAAGCCCCGAAACATTTGTGGTTACTCTGTCGAAGCTCACTGGCGATCAAATACAGATCATAACTTCTAACTAACAAATAAGGATCATAACTTAACCAATTGTACAAAAATATAAAACGAGTATACTTCCGTATGTCAATAGTCCCAGCAGAAGCAAGATTGCGAATTCTTATATCAGGCTGACGATTTAAGTGTGATTTTTTGATTACTTTCAAACCTCATCGACATAAATTTGACTTAGCAAATTCCACGTTCGCATTGTTCTTTTTCAACATAAGTTTTATCCATGTAATCATACATCAGCTTTCTTTCTAGCCAATTAATTTCTTAAGTCTCATGAGATGCTATTTTACAGCCCTAAATGAGTGTGCTCTTATTTTTCCTTCAAATTCAAAATCCCCCAAAACACAAAATGACTTTTCTTCTCTTAAAGCTTTCTATCGCTGAAGCACATCTTGAAAGTTGTAATCCTTGGGTAATTCGCGTAAACTCCTTGTAAAGTGCCAACAATCCATCCATTCATTCATTCACAACCCAACGAAATGATAAATGATGAAAAATGCCAGGATTTAGGTACATTCGATGAAAAGTTCATGTCATGATTCCATCTGAGTCCCCTTTTAAAATTATCGCTCGCCAAAGATGTTTCTCTATACATCCACCCCGCGTATCACCGTTTTGTGCATTAGGGATGCTTTCTCATTAGCTTCTTGTATCCAAGGCTGATTCTCATTCACAATTTTTCACGCCTTCCAAAACAGGTCCTTAAATTGAAAGTGTGACTCTCTGATAATCGCTGTTCACTGACTCTGCTGATTTCGTGTTAATTACACTTCCGAATTGATTAAATTCCTATCATCAAGGACCTGCGTTCATGCAGACGGACAGAAGCCCAACGGTTTCTGATTTAAAATAAAAAATTATTAAAGAATTGTTTTTCGAAAATATTCACGCGAATAATGAGGATGAACTTGAAGTGAATAATTATTGTTTGTTTCGTTTTTCTGCCTAACATAAGAACAGGATGCTTCAGTCGGCGTGTTATCCCTTTTTATTAAATCCTTATAAATAGCCATTAGCAAAGTTATATGATAAGAAAGGATGGCGCAGAAAAAAAAAATCATCTTTCAGCACCAAAAGGCGCTCATGTTGATGATGCAATAAAAAAATTAAATATTTTCGTCCTTTTTGCTGCTGTTGGTTGCTGCTCTGTCGCTTAAAACAAAGCACAGCACAGCCTGTGTGAGCTTGGAGTTGGGCGATGGTGGTTGTAGCCGTTCGTGTGCACGAAAAAGGGTTAAGGGTTAAGAAAGTGGCTAATCTTAATAAAAACGGGTTCTGTTTCTTCGCGTCCTGAAACAAAGGAGCAATCCCAATGAATTTAGCCCTTTGGGCGAAAATTTACCAACGTTCGGTCAAAGTAATTTTGAAACGTTAGCGCTGGTTGCTCTGTGCTCCCGTTTGCTGGTGGTGGCCAGGCACATCAAATTAAAGTGTTAGTCCTTGGAGTTTGGTGTCGTGTATTTAAGGCTCTGTGAAGAGAAACTAATTAAAGGAGGTAAATACATTTTTAATGCGGTTTTTGGTAGAATAGCATCCCAATTGTACTATATTGCCTAAGGTTTTATGCTTGTGCAGATGAACCAGGGCTACCGTAGATAATTTTTCAATTTCAACAGAATAACGAAATCGGAAATGAAGTTTGTGTGAAGAAAAGAAAAGATTGAAAATTTCTCTCTATGCATGTACAATTTTGGAAATGTTTAAGACGGGACACATAAAAGTTCTGAAACAGATAAGCCGTTCTTGTTTGGACACTGATATTGTAATTGTTACCAAATTACAAGTAACATGAAATAGATGACGAAAAACTTAAGAAAACGTCCTAAAGATATGAAGTTCGGGAGATACATTTTATACTGGTACGAAATTAATACTTTAATTCCAAATAAAATACCATTTGTATTTTTAATAACCGGATTTAAAGTATCGGTTTTAATAACTATTTCTGTGTACTCGTACAATAGAAGTGAGGAATAAAGATGCTGATATTGAGGATCGTTATAAGAATATTCCAGAAAAAAATGAAGGACGACTACCTAAATTCTTTTAGATGAGAGAAGTGGTTTACGTTTTCAATGAAGGTTTAAAAAAGAACTCAGGAAACCAGCCTCTTATTTTAACAACACTTGTAATCGAAGTTTTTTTTAATCTGGCACGGATAATTTAAAAAAAGAAGGCACTTCAAATTTGTAGGATAGGCGAGCGGGTCAAGTAAAACAAAACAGAGAAGAGATGTTTAACACTTACAGTGGTGTACAAAAAAATTGAATGCCTACAAATTATTGTTAAGACATTATATGATTTCGGAAGAAAAAAAAAAGTCCTATTCAACTTGCGAGAGGATTCTTCCAACTCCATACTCCACGTGCTCACGGGCTTTGATTTAGGTAATAACATTTGACAAATTTTTACGGCCCTACCTTTTGCAAGCTATTTCAAACAATCTGTGCTATTAGCTGAACGGGCTTGTTAATAAACTAATTGCTATTTGTCTAGTGAATCGAATTCTATAAAGGCTGGTCAGACTCAATTAAACTAGTAGAAGTAAACTTTTAAGGGCGGCCTGTAAGCTGGTGGCATTATTGGACTTTATTCAGTTTTCAAATATAAAGTTGCCAACTCCCTGAAGCGGAAATAAATAAACTGAAGATTCAACCGCAATTATTTTTGTGACCTACGCAAAAAAATAGTTAAGCTAGAACTTGACTTCCCATCTTCTAAAGATATTTAAGTTACCCAGCTTAGACTCGTGCTGCTTGGTTTCGCTAAATTTCTGCGATATTTTTATTCGCTAACAGGGAACTTCCTTTGACTTCTTATCCGAAACGATCGACTTGATTTAAGACATCACCCGATATTCGAAAGCTGATGAAATTATAAATCAAGCTGTACGTCAGGCTAGTTAAAATTCTGCTTGAATGATCGGTTGGTTGGTATGAATGTCACATGACTCAATTGGACCACAGTTCGGGCTCATTGCACCTTAATGGTCATGACCCACACATCCCAAAGGTATAAATATCAGAAGTTGTCTACGGTAAGCTTTGTTTGACAGCTTTCTCATTACCGACTTGTTGATTTCTTATAAAATCCTTTGATTTTGTGTGCATAAAGTAGCAAGCTTTTCTGTTTTTCGTCTTGGATTTTTTTTTCTTTGAGGAGATACACTTTGCTGCGGAACATTTATTCCTAGCGGATAGTTTGGAAGTAAGAGAGGTTCAACCTTAACCTTACCAGTAGAATTGGGTATGTCACACGGGCTCTACTTCTACTTGCCCCTTCAATTTATTTCACTGTAAAAAGCGGTTGAGTATGTATGTGGTCCGAGAATAAGGTAATAGCCAGCAAAACCATAGTAAGAACGAAAGAAAAAAACGAAAACGGAAGCCAAGTGGGAGTTGTTTCTCACACGAAGGGTCCCGCGCGTATGCAACACTCTATTTCATTAATTTTAAATTTCTCACAATATCGCATATAAATGTACGAGAAACAGGACAAAGTTTAAAGCTCGACATCAGTTTACATATTAGAATTAATAAGAGGTATTCTAATGAAAAATTTAAGAGTTAAAAAAAATTAAGGACATAAAACGATCACAAAATTGATGCTTCTAATATTTTCATGGCAAATTCATGTAGATGAACTTCAAAATTTATTGGTGTAAGTGTGAAGTCCGTGTACGTATTTTGCTATCACAACTTAAAATATTGCTTTAATGTTTACATTTCTGTTTAAAGTGATTTCTTGAAATGCTGGGGCAATCATAACTCAAACTCACTATAAAATCACATGAAATATATTTTTTAATAATTTATTTTTAGAAAATGACATCAGAATTAATTTTTTCGCATTAAGAAAAATGCCGAAACAAAAGCATGTATAAAAATATGTGACACTTCGTTTGGTTGGCTATGCTGTATTCAATTCGCACGAACACCACTTCATTTTGACATTCGTTCCATTTTTCATTTTTCTTATTGGAATTCGATCTTTTACCTCGTGTAGGATGGAAGGGATCATTGTCGACTTTAAAAAGTTGTTCAGTTGCTCCGTGACAAGGGATCATTGTATGCCTTTAGGTGTTGAGTTGAATTGCGATTTTAGTTTTTATTTTAACATTATTTCATTTGATTATTTTCTGTTGTATTGACATTACGATAGTATAACGGCTTGGGAGATTACTCTATCACAGGAACAGACAAATAGACAGACAGTTGGACAATATATGCTTGTAAATTATGTTCCTTTGGACACCTTTTGTACGGAACCCTGAAACCTATCCAGCGTAGAAAAATTAGATAGAAGCCTATTCTGAATAAAGTGTATCAGGAGATTAAAATGAATTTTACTAGAGACCATGTCTCTTGGAGCATTGAATCGTCCTGTTTTTTCCGGCGAAAAAAAGTTTAATTTTAACGATTCCGATAGTTATTACAATTATCCACAGGATAATTTTCTACGCATGATTTCCAGAAGTTGGATTCACACAGAGAGCATGCGTTTTTCGCCAAGACCTTCCCATTGGCTGGATTTAAGAATCATCATCAAAATGCTTCAGCATGATGTCCATGAAGTTAGAACCGACATATTGGAATTTCAACTTAAAAAAAATTGTGCTAAAATGTGCTTGGTTTGTGCTATCACGTGCCGTATCGCAAAAAAAAAACCTTAAAAGATGCAATTTTTATAGGGAGGTCCTTTTTCTCATGTGAAGTTGGCCCTGTGTTTTGATTCGATAGGAACGGCAATTAGTGTGCCTAGATGTGCTCGGCATGTGCTACCATGTGCCGAAAAGAAAATGATAAAATAAGGAAAACCCAACTCATTAAGCATTTTTTTTCTGAAGTTAGGTTTATTATAAAAATCTATACTGCAGAACAATGTGATCAACTCTCAAAATCCTGTGCAATAGAATAAAAATGCATAAATAATAAATTTAGAGACTCCTCGATCAAACAAAAAAAAAACATCTTATCCTGGAACGTTACTCCTCCATTTTTTAGAAATATTAAAACTCCAGCCGCATAACAATTTTAACGTTACGACTGGAAGCAATTTTCGTTAGAATGTCGTGTCGTTTTCGGCGAACAAAAAATTGTATTAGCTTTGACGGCGTAGATTCAGTTTCAACGAAGCAGATATGGCCTTGACATTTCTATGAAGAAATCGCATTTCGCACGGTAAAGCCCTGTTGATTATCACATGAACTGTTAACATCGACTTTAAGTGTATATAAATCAATCTTCTGAAGAAGGTTAAGAATTAAACATTCGCCGAAAACGACACGACATTCTAACGAAAATTGCTTCCAGTCGTAACGTTAAAATTGTTATGCGGCTGGAGTTTTAATATTTCTAAAAAATGGAGGAGTAACGTTCCTATCGAATCAAAACACAGGGCCAACTTCACATGAGAAAAAGGATCTCCCTATAAAAATTAAATCATTTAAGAAAATTTTTTTTTGCGATACGGCACGTGATAGCACAAACCAAGCACATTTTAGAACAATTTTTTTTAAGTGGAAATTCCAATATGTCGGTTCTAACTTCATGGACATCTGAATTCCCCATTAAGTATCAAGAGGATGGATAAAATTTTAAAATGTGAAAATCTGATCATTTTATAATTGAACTAAATGTCCAAACATAGAAAAAACCTTAAAAACAAAAGTTTTCCTAAAAAAACATTCTTTCATATTTTTTTTATTTTTAAAAAACAAAGACATTTTAACATCTCATTTTTGGATTTGACTAAAATTTCATTAGAATATTGAAAGAAAAAGGTGCACTTAATAATGTAAATTTGCATTTAATGCAAATCACCGTATCTATACGAATAGTATCTAATCGTTTCGTATCTTTCACGGAAGAATTTTTTTTTCCAGGTAAGATATAAGGACCCTTTGTTTTTATTTAAAGATCTCCAGAATACAACATATATTTTTTTTTTGTGTCTTTGAATAATTTTTCGATCTCGTTTGTTAATCTAAAAACCTGGTCAGTCCTTCAATGTTTGATCCTGAGACCAAATTGATGTCCTGGAATAAGACTTCATTTTCGTAATCGATCGTCCACCGGTAACGTACGAGTGATCTTTATGCAATATCGGCCAGATATCTGCAGTTCTGGTTTCATTTTTGTTTACTTTGCCGTTCAAGTTTTGAACCAGATTTCTGCCTGGCTGCGATATTAAACCGTGGTTGGGATGCTTGTTACTTTTCCTGTGTTTCTGGGCGCCTGGTGATCTGGCCGGATTATATGCAACATCTTCTTGTTTTTGTTTACTTTGCCAATCAAGTTTTGAACCAGATTTCTGCCTGGCTGCGATATTAAATCGTGGTTGGGATGCTTGTTACTTTTCCTGTGTTTCTGGGCGCCTGGTGATCTGGCCGGATTTTATGCAACATCCTCTTGTTTTTGTTTACTTTGCCGTTCAAGTTTTGAACCAGATTTCTGCCTGGCTGCGATATTAAATCGTGGTTGGGATGCTTGTTACTTTTCCTGTGTTTCTGGGCGCCTGGTGATCTGGCCGGATTTTATGCAATATCGGCCAGATATCTGCAGTTCTGGTTTCATTTTTGTTTACTTTGCCGTTCAAGTTTTGAACCATATTTTTGCCTGGCGTGCTATATCAAAGCGTGGTTGGGATGCTTGTTACTTTTCCTGCGTTTCTGGGCGCCTGGTGATCTGGTCGGATTTTATGCAACATCCTCTTGTTTTTGTTTACTTTGCCGTTCAAGTTTTGAACCAGATTTCTGCCTGGCTGCGATATTAAATCGTGGTTGGGATGCTTGTTATTTTTCCTGCGTTTCTGGGCGCCTGGAGATCTGGTCGGATTTTATGCAACATCCTCTTGTTTTCGTTTACTTTGCCGTTCAAGTTTTGAACCAGATTTCTGCCTGGCTGCGATATTAAATCGTGGTTGGGATGCTTGTTACTTTTCCTGCGTTTCTGGGCGCCTGGTGATCTGGTCGGATTTTATGCAACATCCTCTTGTTTTCGTTTACTTTGCCGTTCAAGTTTGGAACCAGATTTCTGCCTGGCGTGCTATATCAAACCGTGGTTGGGATGCTTGTTACTTTTCCTGTGTTTCTGGGCGCCTGGTGATCTGGCCGGATTTTATGCAATATCGGCTAGATATCTGCAGTTCTGGTTTCGTTTTTGTTTACTTTGCCGTTCAAGTTTTGAACCATATTTTTGCCTGGCGTGCTATATCAAAGCGTGGTTGGGATGCTTGTTACTTTTCCTGCGTTTCTGGGCGCCTGGTGATCTGGTCGGATTTTATGCAACATCCTCTTGTTTTTTTTTACTTTGCCGTTCAAGTTTTGAACCAGATTTCTGCCTGGCTGCGATATTAAATCGTGGTTGGGATGCTTGTTACTTTTCCTGCGTTTCTGGGCGCCTGGTGATCTGGTCGGATTTTATGCAACATCCTCTTGTTTTTGTTTACTTTGCCGTTCAAGTTTTGAACCAGATTTCTGCCTGGCTGCGATATTAAATCGTGGTTGGGATGCTTGTTACTTTTCCTGCGTTTCTGGGCGCCTGGTGATCTGGTCGGATTTTATGCAACATCCTCTTGTTTTCGTTTACTTTGCCGTTCAAGTTTTGAACCAGATTTCTACCTGGCTGCGATATTAAATCGTGGTTGGGATGCTTGTTACTTTTCCTGTGTTTCTGGGCGCCTGGTGATCTGGCCGGATTTTATGCAATATCGGCTAGATATCTGCAGTTCTGGTTTCGTTTTTGTTTACTTTGCCGTTCAAGTTTTGAACCATATTTTTGCCTGGCGTGCTTAATCAAAGCGTGGTTGGATGTTTGTTACTTTTCCTGCGTTTCTGGGCGCCTGGTGATCTGGTCGGATTTTTTGCAACATCCTTTTGTTTTTGTTTACTTTGCCGTTCAAGTTTTGAACCAGATTTCTGCCTGGCTGCGATATTAAATCGTGGTTGGGATGCTTGTTACTTTTCCTGCGTTTCTGGGCGCCTGGTGATCTAGTCGGATTTTATGCAACATTCACTTGTTTTCGTTTACTTTGCCGTTCAAGTTTTGAACCAGATTTCTGCCTGGCTGCGATATTAAATCGTGGTTGGGATTCTTGTTACTTTTCCTGCGTTTCTGGGCGCCTGGAGATCTGGCCGGATTTTATGCAATATCGGCTTGTTTTTGTTTACTTTGACGTTCAAGTTTTGAACCAGATTTCTGCCTGGCGTGCTATATCAAACCGTGGTTGGGATGCTTGTTACTTTTCCTGTGTTTCTGGGCGCCTGGTGATCTGGCCGGATTTTATGCAACATCCTCTTGTTTTTGGTTACTTTGCCGTTCAGGTTTTGAACCAGATTTCTGCCTGGCTGCGATATTAAATCGTGGTTGAGTTGCTTGTTTCTTTTCCTGCGTTTCTGGGCGCCTGGTGATCTGGTCGGATTTTATGCAACATCTTGTTTTCGTTTACTTTGCCGTTCGAGTTTTGAACCAGATTTCTGCCTGGCGTGCTATATCAAACCGTGGTTGGGATGCTTGTTACTTTTCCTGTGTTTCTGGGCGCCTTGTGATCTGGCCGGATTTTATGCAATATCGGCCAGATATCTGCAGTTCCGGTTTCGTTTTTGTTTACTTTGCCGTTCAAGTTTTGAACCATATTTTTGCCTGGCGTGCTATATCAAAGCGTGGTTGGGATGCTTGTTACTTTTCCTGCGTTTCTGGGCGCCTGGTGATCTGGTCGGATTTTATGCAACATCCTCTTGTTTTTGTTTACTTTGCCGTTCAAGTTTTGAATCAGATTTCTGCCTGGCTGCGATATTAAATCGTGGTTGGGATGCTTGTTACTTTTCCTGCGTTTCTGGGCGCCTGGTGATCTGGTCGGATTTTATGTAACATCCTCTTGTTTTTGTTTACTTTGCCGTTCAAGTTTTGAACCAGATTTCTGCTTGGCTGCGATATTAAATCGTGGTTGGGATGCTTGTTACTTTTCCTGAGTTTCTGGGCGCCTGGTGATCTGGTCGGATTTTATGCAACATCCTCTTGTTTTCGTTTACTTTGCCGTTCAAGTTTTGAACCAGATTTCTGCCTGGCGTGCTATATCAAACCGTGGTTGGGATGCTTGTTACTTTTCCTGTGTTTCTGGGCGCCTGGTGATCTGGCCGGATTTTATGCAACATCCTCTTGTTTTTGTTTACTTTGCCGTTCAAGTTTTGAACCAGATTTCTGCCTGGCGTGCTATATCAAACCGTGGTTGGGATGCTTGTTACTTTTCCTGTGTTTCTGGGCGCCTGGTGATCTGGCCGGATTTTATGCAACATCCTCTTGTTTTTGTTTACTTTGCCGTTCAAGTTTTGAACCAGATTTCTGCCTGGCTGCGATATTAAATCGTGGTTGGGATGCTTGTTACTTTTCCTGTGTTTCTGGGCGCCTGGTGATCTGGCCGGATTTTATGCAACACCCTCTTGTTTTTGTTTACTTTGCCGTTCAAGTTTTGAACCATATTTTTGCCTGGCGTGCTATATCAAAGCGTGGTTGGGATGCTTGTTACTTTTCCTGCGTTTCTGGGCGCCTGGTGGTCTGGTCGGATTTTATGCAACATCCTCTTGTTTTTGTTTACTTTGCCGTTCAAGTTTTGAACCAGATTTCTGCCTGGCTGCGATATTAAATCGTGGTTGGGATGCTTGTTACTTTTCCTGCGTTTCTGGGCGCCTAGTGATCTGGTCGGATTTTATGCAACATCCTCTTGTTTTTGTTTACTTTGCCGTTCAAGTTTTGAACCAGATTTCTGCCTGGCTGCGATATTAAATCGTGGTTGGGATGCTTGTTACTTTTCCTGCGTTTCTGGGCGCCTGGAGATCTGGCCGGATTTTATGCAATATCGGCTTGTTTTTGTTTACTTTGCCGTTCAAGTTTTGAACCAGATTTCTGCCTGGCGTGCTATATCAAACCGTGGTTGGGATGCTTGTTACTTTTCCTGTGTTTCTGGGCGCCTAGTGATCTGGCCGGATTTTATGCAATATCGGCCAGATATCTGCAGTTCTGGTTTCGTTTTTGTTTACTTTGCCGTTCAAGTTTTGAACCATATTTTTGCCTGGCGTGCTATATCAAAGCGTGGTTGGGATGCTTGTTACTTTTCCTGCGTTTCTGGGCGGCTGGTGATCTGGTCGGATTTTATGCAACATCCTCTTGTTTTTGTTTACTTTGCCGTTCAAGTTTTGAACCAGATTTCTGTCTGGCGTGCGATATTAAATCGTGGTTGGGATGCTTGTTACTTTTCCTGCGTTTCTGGGCGCCTGGTGATCTGGCCGGATTTTATGCAATATCGGCTTGTTTTTGTTTACTTTGCCGTTCAAGTTTTGAACCAGATTTCTGCCTGGCGTGCTATATCAAACCGTGGTTGGGATGCTTGTTACTTTTCCTGTGTTTCTGGGCGCCTGGTGATCTGGCCGGATTTTATGCAATATCGGCCAGATATCTGCAGTTATGGTATCGTTTTTGTTTACTTTGCCTTTCAAGTTTTGAACCAGATTTCTGCCTGGCGTGCTATATCAAAGCGTGGTTGGGATGCTTGTTACTTTTCCTGCGTTTCTGGGCGGCTGGTGATCTGGTCGGATTTTATGCAACATCCTCTTGTTTTTGTTTACTTTGCCGTTCAAGTTTTGAACCAGATTTCTGTCTGGCGTGCGATATTAAATCGTGGTTGGGATGCTTGTTACTTTTCCTGCGTTTCTGGGCGCCTGGTGATCTGGCCGGATTTTATGCAATATCGGCTTGTTTTTGTTTACTTTGCCGTTCAAGTTTTGAACCAGATTTCTGCCTGGCGTGCTATATCAAACCGTGGTTGGGATGCTTGTTACTTTTCCTGTGTTTCTGGGCGCCTGGTGATCTGGCCGGATTTTATGCAATATCGGCCAGATATCTGCAGTTCTGGTATCGTTTTTGTTTACTTTGCCTTTCAAGTTTTGAACCAGATTTCTGCCTGGCGTGCTATATCAAAGCGTGGTTGGGATGCTTGTTACTTTTCCTGCGTTTCTGGGCGGCTGGTGATCTGGTCGGATTTTATGCAACATCCTCTTGTTTTTGTTTACTTTGCCGTTCAAGTTTTGAACCAGATTTCTGTCTGGCGTGCGATATTAAATCGTGGTTGTGATGCTTGTTACTTTTCCTGCGTTTCTGGGCGCCTGGTGATCTGGCCGGATTTTATGCAACATCCTCTTGTTTTTGTTTACTTTGCCGTTCAAGTTTTGAACCATATTTTTGCCTGGCGTGCTATATCAAAGCGTGGTTGGGATGCTTGTTACTTTTCCTGCGTTTCTGGGCGCCTGGTGATCTGGTCGGATTTTATGCAACATCCTCTTGTTTTTGTTTACTTTGCCGTTCAAGTTTTGAACCAGATTTCTGCCTGGCTGCGATATTAAATCGTGGTTGGGATGCTTGTTACTTTTCCTGCGTTTCTGGGCGCCTGGTGATCTGGTCGGATTTTATGCAACATCCTCTTGTTTTTGTTTACTTTGCCGTTCAAGTTTTGAACCAGATTTCTGCCTGGCTGCGATATTAAATCGTGGTTGGGATGCTTGTTACTTTTCCTGTGTTTCTGGGCGCCTGGTGATCTGGCCGGATTTTATGCAATATCGGCCAGATATCTGCAGTTCTGGTTTCGTTTTTGTTTACTTTGCCGTTCAAGTTTTGAACCAGATTTTTGCCTGGCGTGCTATATCAAACCGTGGTTGGGATGCTTGTTACTTTTCCTGTGTTTCTGGGCGCCTGGTGATCTGGCCGGATTTTATGCAATATCGGCCAGATATCTGAAGTTCTGGTTTCGTTTCTGTTTACTTTGCCGTTCAAAGAATGGACGTTACAGCACGATAACGCTGTCATGCACGCTTCAGCATACGCAAAAACTTTTTTAAGTCGAGATATCCCCACTCTACGTTGGCCTGCTCTAAGTCCTGACTTAAACCCAATAGATGGGTATATTGAGCATATTGTCGAAGAGGGTTTACTCAGAGGGACGCCAGTTCGAGTTTTTTTGCAGTTAAAAACCGCTATTTAGAAAGAATTCAAAATTTAGTTAATTTTTTGCCCCGTCGCTTAGTAGCAGTAATAGCAAGAAAAGGAGGAAGAATTAATTGTTAAAATTAAATTATCGAAAAATTTTGCACTAGTTCGTGCTAGAGTTCTAAGTTTGTTTTGTGGTTTGAATGGATTTTTGTAGCACTGCTGTGAAGACATAATACTGAAAGCAGGGTGTTGAGTAAATCCTTCAAGCTTTCAATTAGTCGATATCAAATCATACGTCTAATCGTTTCGTATCTTACACGGAAGAATTTTTTTTTCCAGGTAAGATATAAGGACCCTTTGTTTTTATTTAAAGATCTCCAGAATACAACATATATTTTTTTTTGTGTCTTTGAATAATTTTTCGATCTCGTTTGTTAATCTAAAAACCTGGTCAGTCCTTCAATGTTTGATCCTGAGACCAAATTGATGTCCTGGAATAAGACTTCATTTTCGTAATCGATCGTCCACCGGTAACGTACGAGTGATCTTTATGCAATATCGGCCAGATATCTGCAGTTCTGGTTTCATTTTTGTTTACTTTGCCGTTCAAGTTTTGAACCAGATTTCTGCCTGGCTGCGATATTAAACCGTGGTTGGGATGCTTGTTACTTTTCCTGTGTTTCTGGGCGCCTGGTGATCTGGCCGGATTATATGCAACATCTTCTTGTTTTTGTTTACTTTGCCAATCAAGTTTTGAACCAGATTTCTGCCTGGCTGCGATATTAAATCGTGGTTGGGATGCTTGTTACTTTTCCTGTGTTTCTGGGCGCCTGGTGATCTGGCCGGATTTTATGCAACATCCTCTTGTTTTTGTTTACTTTGCCGTTCAAGTTTTGAACCAGATTTCTGCCTGGCTGCGATATTAAATCGTGGTTGGGATGCTTGTTACTTTTCCTGTGTTTCTGGGCGCCTGGTGATCTGGCCGGATTTTATGCAATATCGGCCAGATATCTGCAGTTCTGGTTTCATTTTTGTTTACTTTGCCGTTCAAGTTTTGAACCATATTTTTGCCTGGCGTGCTATATCAAAGCGTGGTTGGGATGCTTGTTACTTTTCCTGCGTTTCTGGGCGCCTGGTGATCTGGTCGGATTTTATGCAACATCCTCTTGTTTTTGTTTACTTTGCCGTTCAAGTTTTGAACCAGATTTCTGCCTGGCTGCGATATTAAATCGTGGTTGGGATGCTTGTTATTTTTCCTGCGTTTCTGGGCGCCTGGAGATCTGGTCGGATTTTATGCAACATCCTCTTGTTTTCGTTTACTTTGCCGTTCAAGTTTTGAACCAGATTTCTGCCTGGCTGCGATATTAAATCGTGGTTGGGATGCTTGTTACTTTTCCTGCGTTTCTGGGCGCCTGGTGATCTGGTCGGATTTTATGCAACATCCTCTTGTTTTCGTTTACTTTGCCGTTCAAGTTTGGAACCAGATTTCTGCCTGGCGTGCTATATCAAACCGTGGTTGGGATGCTTGTTACTTTTCCTGTGTTTCTGGGCGCCTGGTGATCTGGCCGGATTTTATGCAATATCGGCTAGATATCTGCAGTTCTGGTTTCGTTTTTGTTTACTTTGCCGTTCAAGTTTTGAACCATATTTTTGCCTGGCGTGCTATATCAAAGCGTGGTTGGGATGCTTGTTACTTTTCCTGCGTTTCTGGGCGCCTGGTGATCTGGTCGGATTTTATGCAACATCCTCTTGTTTTTTTTTACTTTGCCGTTCAAGTTTTGAACCAGATTTCTGCCTGGCTGCGATATTAAATCGTGGTTGGGATGCTTGTTACTTTTCCTGCGTTTCTGGGCGCCTGGTGATCTGGTCGGATTTTATGCAACATCCTCTTGTTTTTGTTTACTTTGCCGTTCAAGTTTTGAACCAGATTTCTGCCTGGCTGCGATATTAAATCGTGGTTGGGATGCTTGTTACTTTTCCTGCGTTTCTGGGCGCCTGGTGATCTGGTCGGATTTTATGCAACATCCTCTTGTTTTCGTTTACTTTGCCGTTCAAGTTTTGAACCAGATTTCTACCTGGCTGCGATATTAAATCGTGGTTGGGATGCTTGTTACTTTTCCTGTGTTTCTGGGCGCCTGGTGATCTGGCCGGATTTTATGCAATATCGGCTAGATATCTGCAGTTCTGGTTTCGTTTTTGTTTACTTTGCCGTTCAAGTTTTGAACCATATTTTTGCCTGGCGTGCTTAATCAAAGCGTGGTTGGATGTTTGTTACTTTTCCTGCGTTTCTGGGCGCCTGGTGATCTGGTCAGATTTTTTGCAACATCCTTTTGTTTTTGTTTACTTTGCCGTTCAAGTTTTGAACCAGATTTCTGCCTGGCTGCGATATTAAATCGTGGTTGGGATGCTTGTTACTTTTCCTGCGTTTCTGGGCGCCTGGTGATCTAGTCGGATTTTATGCAACATTCACTTGTTTTCGTTTACTTTGCCGTTCAAGTTTTGAACCAGATTTCTGCCTGGCTGCGATATTAAATCGTGGTTGGGATTCTTGTTACTTTTCCTGCGTTTCTGGGCGCCTGGAGATCTGGCCGGATTTTATGCAATATCGGCTTGTTTTTGTTTACTTTGACGTTCAAGTTTTGAACCAGATTTCTGCCTGGCGTGCTATATCAAACCGTGGTTGGGATGCTTGTTACTTTTCCTGTGTTTCTGGGCGCCTGGTGATCTGGCCGGATTTTATGCAACATCCTCTTGTTTTTGGTTACTTTGCCGTTCAGGTTTTGAACCAGATTTCTGCCTGGCTGCGATATTAAATCGTGGTTGAGTTGCTTGTTTCTTTTCCTGCGTTTCTGGGCGCCTGGTGATCTGGTCGGATTTTATGCAACATCTTGTTTTCGTTTACTTTGCCGTTCGAGTTTTGAACCAGATTTCTGCCTGGCGTGCTATATCAAACCGTGGTTGGGATGCTTGTTACTTTTCCTGTGTTTCTGGGCGCCTTGTGATCTGGCCGGATTTTATGCAATATCGGCCAGATATCTGCAGTTCCGGTTTCGTTTTTGTTTACTTTGCCGTTCAAGTTTTGAACCATATTTTTGCCTGGCGTGCTATATCAAAGCGTGGTTGGGATGCTTGTTACTTTTCCTGCGTTTCTGGGCGCCTGGTGATCTGGTCGGATTTTATGCAACATCCTCTTGTTTTTGTTTACTTTGCCGTTCAAGTTTTGAATCAGATTTCTGCCTGGCTGCGATATTAAATCGTGGTTGGGATGCTTGTTACTTTTCCTGCGTTTCTGGGCGCCTGGTGATCTGGTCGGATTTTATGTAACATCCTCTTGTTTTTGTTTACTTTGCCGTTCAAGTTTTGAACCAGATTTCTGCTTGGCTGCGATATTAAATCGTGGTTGGGATGCTTGTTACTTTTCCTGAGTTTCTGGGCGCCTGGTGATCTGGTCGGATTTTATGCAACATCCTCTTGTTTTCGTTTACTTTGCCGTTCAAGTTTTGAACCAGATTTCTGCCTGGCGTGCTATATCAAACCGTGGTTGGGATGCTTGTTACTTTTCCTGTGTTTCTGGGCGCCTGGTGATCTGGCCGGATTTTATGCAACATCCTCTTGTTTTTGTTTACTTTGCCGTTCAAGTTTTGAACCAGATTTCTGCCTGGCGTGCTATATCAAACCGTGGTTGGGATGCTTGTTACTTTTCCTGTGTTTCTGGGCGCCTGGTGATCTGGCCGGATTTTATGCAACATCCTCTTGTTTTTGTTTACTTTGCCGTTCAAGTTTTGAACCAGATTTCTGCCTGGCTGCGATATTAAATCGTGGTTGGGATGCTTGTTACTTTTCCTGTGTTTCTGGGCGCCTGGTGATCTGGCCGGATTTTATGCAACACCCTCTTGTTTTTGTTTACTTTGCCGTTCAAGTTTTGAACCATATTTTTGCCTGGCGTGCTATATCAAAGCGTGGTTGGGATGCTTGTTACTTTTCCTGCGTTTCTGGGCGCCTGGTGGTCTGGTCGGATTTTATGCAACATCCTCTTGTTTTTGTTTACTTTGCCGTTCAAGTTTTGAACCAGATT
Organism: Orthonevra nobilis; assembly: GCA_963555765.1. Taxonomy (NCBI): domain Eukaryota; kingdom Metazoa; phylum Arthropoda; class Insecta; order Diptera; family Syrphidae; genus Orthonevra; species Orthonevra nobilis. The sequence continues at coordinate 32,322,719 of OY743224.1, forward strand.
TCTGCCTGGCTGCGATATTAAATCGTGGTTGGGATGCTTGTTACTTTTCCTGCGTTTCTGGGCGCCTAGTGATCTGGTCGGATTTTATGCAACATCCTCTTGTTTTTGTTTACTTTGCCGTTCAAGTTTTGAACCAGATTTCTGTCTGGCGTGCGATATTAAATCGTGGTTGTGATGCTTGTTACTTTTCCTGCGTTTCTGGGCGCCTGGTGATCTGGCCGGATTTTATGCAACATCCTCTTGTTTTTGTTTACTTTGCCGTTCAAGTTTTGAACCATATTTTTGCCTGGCGTGCTATATCAAAGCGTGGTTGGGATGCTTGTTACTTTTCCTGCGTTTCTGGGCGCCTGGTGATCTGGTCGGATTTTATGCAACATCCTCTTGTTTTTGTTTACTTTGCCGTTCAAGTTTTGAACCAGATTTCTGCCTGGCTGCGATATTAAATCGTGGTTGGGATGCTTGTTACTTTTCCTGCGTTTCTGGGCGCCTGGTGATCTGGTCGGATTTTATGCAACATCCTCTTGTTTTTGTTTACTTTGCCGTTCAAGTTTTGAACCAGATTTCTGCCTGGCTGCGATATTAAATCGTGGTTGGGATGCTTGTTACTTTTCCTGTGTTTCTGGGCGCCTGGTGATCTGGCCGGATTTTATGCAATATCGGCCAGATATCTGCAGTTCTGGTTTCGTTTTTGTTTACTTTGCCGTTCAAGTTTTGAACCAGATTTTTGCCTGGCGTGCTATATCAAACCGTGGTTGGGATGCTTGTTACTTTTCCTGTGTTTCTGGGCGCCTGGTGATCTGGCCGGATTTTATGCAATATCGGCCAGATATCTGAAGTTCTGGTTTCGTTTCTGTTTACTTTGCCGTTCAAAGAATGGACGTTACAGCACGATAACGCTGTCATGCACGCTTCAGCATACGCAAAAACTTTTTTAAGTCGAGATATCCCCACTCTACGTTGGCCTGCTCTAAGTCCTGACTTAAACCCAATAGATGGGTATATTGAGCATATTGTCGAAGAGGGTTTACTCAGAGGGACGCCAGTTCGAGTTTTTTTGCAGTTAAAAACCGCTATTTAGAAAGAATTCAAAATTTAGTTAATTTTTTGCCCCGTCGCTTAGTAGCAGTAATAGCAAGAAAAGGAGGAAGAATTAATTGTTAAAATTAAATTATCGAAAAATTTTGCACTAATTCGTGCTAGAGTTCTAAGTTTGTTTTGTGGTTTGAATGGATTTTTGTAGCACTGCTGTGAAGACATAATACTGAAAGCAGGGTGTTGAGTAAATCCTTCAAGCTTTCAGTAAGTCGATATCAAATCATCCGTCCCATTTTCGGGCTCCACCCATCGAATCGAATTGAAACCAAATAAGTCTTAGTTTCTCAAACGACTACAAAAAAAAAATCGTTTCCTATTTTTCCACTCGCTCTGTGATACTTGCACAATAAGGGTATTCATAACCTCTTGAGAGCGAGTAAATTATAAAAAAGAATTAAAGTCAAATGGACTTCTATATTAAGTTCTTGTCCGCTACACTTTTTTCGTTCGAAATAATTCAAATTATATGGTAATAAACAAAGGAAATTGAATAAAACAAAGCTTTGAAAGAAATTTTTTTTGTAAAGATTTTCACTTGCTCCATATAATTATTTCGCGAAAAATTCTAAAATGTTGGTATCGATCAACATTATATAATAAATAAAATGTTTACACACTTAATTGGCTTATCAGCTGGCACAGTATTAATAAAAGTTCGTAAATATGTATAACATTTGTAAAATAACATGCATTGACTAAGCAGCATTCGTTAGAATGTCGTGTCGTTTTCGGCGAACAAAAAATTGTATTAGCTTTGACGGCGTAGATTCAGTTTCAACGAAGCAGATATGGCCTTGACATTTCTATGAAGAGATTGGATTTCGCACGGTAAAGCCCTGTTGATTATCACATGAACTGTTAACATCGACTTTAAGTGTATATAAATCAATCTTCTGAAGAAGGTTAAGAATTAAACATTCGCCGAAAACGACACGACATTCTAACGAAAATTGCTTCCAGTCGTAACGTTAAAATTGTTATGCGGCTGGAGTTTTAATATTTCTAAAAAATGGAGGAGTAACGTTCCTATCGAATCAAAACACAGGGCCAACTTCACATGAGAAAAAGGATCTCCCTATAAAAATTAAATCATTTAAGAAAATTTTTTTTTGCGATACGGCACGTGATAGCACAAACCAAGCACATTTTAGAACAATTTTTTTTAAGTGGAAATTCCAATATGTCGGTTCTAACTTCATGGACATTTCAGCATGACTATATTGTAAAGTTTTTAAAGGCTGCAATCATTCCGAAGACAAGGACAACTTGCTCAAAATTTGCCGTGGTGTGTGTGACATCCGTTTAGGTGCTTATGCAGCTTCAATATTAAATTTTGTCAAATTTAAATCGTAGTATAGAGGAAATGTCGGAAAATAACAGATTTGCACATTACCAAAAAAAATATATAAAGGGCCCGCCATCTAACGTTTTTTTTCAACTAGTGCTTATTTCGTAAATGGTAACACTTATTGATTGACAGATAATTCGTTTTATCCTTCCGCTGAACGAATATGGTTGTGTAAACGCTTGAACAACGCTGGGAAATATTGCGACATTACTTTGAAAATCATGGTAATGTTGCAGAATGTGTGCGAAAATTGCGTACGTATTACGGATTTTGGAAGAAGAGAAGCACCGTCAGCACCGTATGTTCGTTATCTTGTGAAAAAAAGTGAAAGAAACTGGCATCCTCATCGATAAACCAAAGCGTGAAAAGCCAAAAACAGTTCGTATATCCGAGAATATTGCTGCTGTGGCAGAAAGTGTGCGTGTACCGCCATCAACATCAATTCACCGTCGTTCTCAACAATTGAACATTTCGGAGACATCATTGAGACGAATTTTGCATAAAGACCTTGGTATGCCATACAAAGTCCAATTGGTTCAGGAGTTGAAGCCAACGACTTACAGAAGATGCCGATTTTGCCAAAAAAATCATCTTTTCAGATGAAGCTCATTTTGATCTTGGCGGGTATGTAAACAAGCAAAATTGTCGCATTTGGGGCACAGAAAACCCGCACGCATACATTGAAAAGCCGATGCACCCAAAACGAGTCACTGTTTGGTGCGAATTTTGGTCCAGAAGCATAATTGGGCCATTTTTCTTCGAAAATGAGCAAAGAGTGGCCGTTACAGTCAATGGCGATAGTTATCTGGCATTTTGAACGAATTTTTGTTCACAAAAATTGAAGAGGAGAATATTGGCAACATTTGGTTTCAACAGGAAGACGCTACGTGCCACACAGCCAAAGCTACACTCGATGTTTTGCGCCCTGTTTTTGAAGATCGCATTATCAGCCGCATAGCTGATGTCGTTTGGCCACCTCGGAGCTGCGATTTGACACCGTTGGACTATTATTTGTGGGGTGCCCTCAAAGATAAGTGTTACGCCGACAAGCCAGAGACGCTTCGTGAAGCCATTGGTGAAATACAGCTGCACACAATCGATAATGTGCTTAAAAATTGCACCGATCTTGTAGGCTACTGCATGGCCAGCTGAGGCAGCCATTTGAATGAAATTATTTTCCGTTATTTACCGGTAGGATTGTACTTTCAAATTTAAAAAGAAATTTGAGAAAATATTCAGCAGTTTTTCTTATAGCATTTTCAAAAAAAAACGTTATTTGGCGGACCCTTTATATAAAATGTTTTTCTATTGCCTTATAAAACATTATCATAGAAACCTTCGGTTTCAAGGATGGGCTTCAAATTTTCCTTTGGAACCAATGTAAAACCGAACAACTATTCAAGTACTAGAAGAAAATATGAGAGCCGATATTAAAGAAATAAAAAGCAAAGCCATTTTCGTGTATTTACTTTTGTATCAACTAACAAACTGCTTCTGAACACAGAAAATCAACTCAATTTCTTTCTAATTAGAATTCTTCTCCAAATAAACGAGTGCACATGTGCACTAATTTAATTTTGTTGCAGTGTCCTAATTTATAGAAAAATCAAATGAAAAAAAAAAACAGATACGACTCAAAAACGTATGTATAGTATGTTGTCTATGTAGCTAGCTGCGCCCTCAGCAAGGAAAGAGGAAAAGAGTCCTTGATGGAAATTACAAGTGGTCACCACGGTTACATTTTATATGAACATAAACGAAAGCCATCGACAAACCAATCCTAATACAAAGCCTACATACATATGTATGAATGTAGGAAACCCCCAGTCAACATTTTTAATCACTATACCCTCTGCATTCGATGCACATGGCATCTACAACGTTTTAGTACATACCGCATTAGTTTGCCTCATGTGAAAATCGCATGTGACGTGAATTCATAGAACATCGTCGTCGAAAATGAGATAGAGTCCTTGTCCTGAGAAATGCCTTCATCTGTCGTACGTACACCTCCTTCCCAATCTGCAATGACAATAATCAACGGTATCACTATCCTGCACGTAAATCGTGTGTAATGCAGTAAAAGTGAACAAATGTCGTCGCGAGTTCACACAAATTGAAATTCCCAGCGAACAGCAGGACGATGGGGCAAGTAGGACAAATAAAAATACAAAAAAAACAAAAAGAAAAAAACAGAACCAACGAAAAATTAAAATAGGGAAGGAAGAAAAAGTAGAAATCCCAAACAGAGTACCTCGACATCCTTCGCAGGATCAGCAGTGGTGGAAATGCAATAAAAATTTGAGCTTTTTTTCCTCGTTTTCTGGTCTCCTCTCCTCATGCCTAAATATATGTATGTGTGCATTGCGTGGGCCGACAAAGAGAGAGAGAGAGAGAGAGAGATAGAGCGAATCAACCAAGTACTGTATATACATATATTATCATGTGCTCTGAATTTCCCAGTGGAAATGGGAAAAATATGTAATTTTCTTTCTTTTTTTTTTTTGCTTGCTGCTTCGTTCTTGTCCCAAGAGTTATGTACACATTTTTCTCTGGTTGCTGAGCATTATTTTTTGTTTTTTTTTGTATTTTCCTTGTTATGTTCCTTGATTCCAATGAAATTGGATGGTTTGAGACGAAAGGACCCGCCTTCTTCCGTTGGTTCTCCTATCGCGTCGACTCCATTTTTCTTTTTTCTTATCCTATTTGTTTTTTTTTCTGCTGTGCTGGTTTTATTTTGTGTTCTGTGCAGGACATTCATACATACAGGACTCTTGTAGTGGAGTGTACAGTGCAATCGCTGGTTTTATGTCCCATTTTTAGGTATCCACTACTTCAACTGTGCAACAATGCATTCAGCTAAGATGTGCCAGGTCCTTCCATTAAAATAAATGCTCCTCTGTGTGGAAATGGACCGAATGAAGAGCAAGGAAATGCACACAAAAAAAAGAGAGAGATTGAAAAAAAAATCTTAATGAAGTAAACACACTAGGAATGGAATTTCGATATTCCTTTTGAAAAAGGATCCTCGAGTCAGAGGAGTTCTATTTTTTTTGCAGCAGCAGCAGCAGTGAAGGGCTTGGAAGTTAAGTCAAGCTTCGTGTCGCTCCGTTTGCGTTCGTTTGTGAATTATTATGCCTGCGAGTCCTTAAAAGAAATACCTTAATGCTCTGGAGCGTTTTTTCTGCTTCGTTTAATAATTAGCTTTGACTGAATTCCTTAGTATTTTTTTTCATAACAAAATACGACGGCTTTTGTGAACTATTTGATTTGCGTATAATTCTGCGTAGTTAATTGGAGAATTCAATTTTTAGAATTTCTACAATAAGAGGTTGGCTCAATTTTTGTACCTCAAAACTTGCTAGATAATTGTTTAAAAATTGTTCCGAGCAGGTACAACGACAGATGAACTAATACAAACTTTGCGATTATTTGTGTGAGGACTTAGAAGTTCAGGAATTTTAATCAGACCAACCACGTTGGTTTCCTTATTAAAACTTAACTATTTGTCGAATTAATTTTAAAACAGTGCCAAGTTCAAATCGATCAATGCTAAAGAGCAGATATGCCAACAATCAGAATCAAAATCAAGCTTGTTGAGAACCACTTGTTTTCACCGCATTTAGCAATTTTAAGCGATTCCTTTCGAAGTTGCCGTAATGTGGCTTTCTTTAAATTTGGTCGCACTCAAGAGCAATCTCAAACGACTTAAAAATAGCTTACGCTTTATTCACAAAAATTTATCCAACATGAGTTTGATAAGCTTGAAAATTGGTCACACTTTGCTGTCAGTGTCATGCCTTCACACCGAAGCTACAAGACTTTTTTCGAAAACACGAATTAAGAATTCTAGCAGCCGATACAGCAACCACTACAACAAAGTCACCCATAAGTTAGACTAGTAAAGCTGGTCGACCAATCCAGTGATAGCACTATTAATTTGTTGCAAATACAAACGGTGACTGGACCAGAATGAAAAATCAATACACAGTAGGATTCGAACCTGGGACCGATCGATTAAATTTATTAAATGGCAGGCGTTACAGAAACATTTTGGCCTGTTTTTAAAATACTGACATATGTATCGCTTTCAAAATATAGCGTTCTAGAAATATGTAAATTCAATTTCATACTCACTTTATCCGCTAGATGATGACTTGAAACTTCTTCTTCGCAAATTTCTGGCGTGACAATTCTGTCGGCACCAAGGATCTTTACTTTAGCACTGACTTGTGGACGTTTCAATTCCCATGATACATGACCGCTATTAAACCGGCAGCAGTAAATTCAATATAAAACTATATCCTCGAAAACACATCAGTCATTATTTAGGCCGTTCCTTTGCAGCAGCAGCTGAATTTAACAGTTCTGAAAAACTGGAAACATATTTACAGACTTATGATGGGTCATTCATTTGGTTATTCCGAAATTTTGTTTATAGTTCTTTGCATTTATAAAATATTTTCCATGAGAGTTAATGCGGGAATCTTTTTTGACAAAGTTTCGATGAGTTTTTGAAACATATTGCGCACAAACTCGGTCATAATTTGGGCACAAAAAAGCAAACCAGTAGTTAGGCTGAAGGTTTGGCACTTTCTTGCTGAAACCATATCTACGACTGGAACCTTAAAAAAATCAGTAAGCAATTGGCTATTTGAATGAGACCTGATCGTGATGCCCACACCTTCATCATTTTCGAAGAAATTGGGTCTAATAACCCCAACAGCCCTTATTGCTCATTATGAGATTTTTATCACTCTGTTGAAAGACGAGTAGAAACATGCGATCTAATTTGTATTCGTTCAAAATTCGCGGTATTTTAATTGTGGTAGAAAATATGTTTAATCTTGGACGATCTTATGTCGGTTTTGTGGTCAAGCAACAACGCAAATAGAAATATTCCTAAACATATATTCTTTCTATATCCGTGCGATGTAAGCTTTGAGCTTCAGCATGAAAGGCCGATAGCAACACCACTTTGCCACGGCCACCCACTTGTGTTTATGTATAATTCAGGTTTAATGACTTTTTATGCTTTTAATGTGTTTTTGAAAAGCAAACGAATAAAGCATTGTAGTTGAAAATTAAAACAAATCTCAAAAGCAACAGGGTGCTCGGATTTTCGTGTCTTCGCTAACATGCAGGCTGAACTCTTTTTACCGATCTTTTCGATCGACCCAGTGTGATCGATAGATTATTTTCTTCCGGACTAAATTCAAATTTTTGTACAGATCCTAGAAATCATGACTATGGATTTGCCTCTTTTCGCCCTCCATTTAGATGGGACCAGATGCGAACAATTTGAAACGGATCGGAATGGGTTTTTTTTTTGCTGTTTTGATTGTCGTTCAGGATTTTTCTCAGTTCCATCAAAACTAGCGCGTAAAAAGCAAAGTATGTTTGATCGTTATTTCAATTAAGAAACTTAGTTTTTTTACAAACAAAAATGGCTTTCAATGCTCGTGGTATGACCGAAAGATCGATAATTCATTTTATCTTCACTAATTCTGGCTCTCCTTGGAGGCAGCTGTCAGGAAATATCTATTGGTTGAGGCCGTGGTCTACCGAAGACTGCAATGTCATCAAATTAAATAGAAATTCGCTTAACCGGAATTTCATTTCTTTTGCCTGCTCCAGATACGACATATGCAAACTATACTTTCCTATACAATGGTGGGGTTTGGAACTACATTTTGCTGCCGACTTCCAACGGCCCCCCATGGAATTGTACTTTTTGGACAATACTTGACGTCAAATTGGATATTTGACGAACTCTTGTTGTTCACAGAGTTCGAAGACTTTGTTTTTACATCGTTTTTGAATTCTTACTTCGACACGGAATCCTGAGTGGTACCTGCTCGCCGCTCTGTGCATGTCAGCTGATATGATGCGAAGGGATTTCCTTAAGCTTTAAAGTAAAATCTGTAATCGATAATGCGTTGGAGCCATCTATCACGAAGCGAGTTCCCGGTATTTCGCAGATTTCTTAGCTTGGTTTAATATGCGGGTTTATAATGAAGAATTTTTTCTCAAGTCTCAAGTCCAAAAATGACATAAGTACATTTGACAGATTCAGGAACTTAGAAAGTATTCTGTGTCCACAACTATTGCACATTCAACTATGGTAGCCTATTTCAATAAATATGGCAACATCAACTCCTGAGAGGTTAGGTCTGCCTTTTCTTAATATCTTATTTTCCAATAGGGACTTGACAACTTTGAATTCCATCCTTTCACTGATCATTGAACTCTCATTGTCAATATATTCAGTAAACTCAACAATTTCATCATGGTAAAGTACACGAACAAACAACGTCTGAAAATTATAAAAATTTTCTAACAAAATTTCGGAGTCGGTCCCCGCAACTTTAAGACCGTTAGCTCCAATTTTCGGTGGTGATTCTCACCCACGTAGACAGGCAATAACAAGTGCATTGAAAAAATTTGAGTCTTCATATTTGTTATGTGATGATCCCGTGTCGTTGAGACAACGAGTGTCGAAAATATCGCTGTCGTTCAGGCGTTTCTAGCAAACGATTAAAATCAGTCAATTCCACGAGGGTTCTCAAGAATTGGGCATCGCTCAGACCACATTTTGGCGTATTTTGCATAAGGATCTTGGTTTACAACCATACAATATCAAGTTGACTCAAGAAGTTTATTTTCTTTGGGGCTACATTACGTGATTGCTTAATGCCAATAAGCCGACGACGTTAAAAGAGCTCAGAGCTAATATTGAACGTGCTATTTCACATTCAACAGGTCGTTTCGGCCGAAATGTCTTGCCGATTCATCGAAAATTGGGTCCAACGAATCCACCGCTGCAAACGTGTCCGCGGTTGCCATATGACCGAAGTCAAGTTCCATTCATAAATGCTTTGATTGTACTTCAAGGCGATACTAAACTTTTTGGAATATCTCAAATTGTATTGAAAAAAAAAAATTGTCATGTCGTTTTTGGAAAACCCTGTACAAGTTGGCTCAATATGAATCATCCAGCCAGAGAATATTATATCTTCTGCAGATGCCGTCAGGAGACAGTTTTGTTTAAATATTTGAGAAGACAACATTTTCAGAATACACGCCAATAAGCCATGAGATATTTATTGCTTGAGGTCGCAAAATTTTGTGACTTTAGGGCATGCTAGTCATATTATATTTACTGCATATCAGCTTGTGCTTCTTTTTTAGTTTAGTTTTGGTGGGCTCTGAGGTAAATCAAAAGTGCGGTTTCTTCCGCCATTCTCCATTGACTAAATGGTTCTTAAAGGGTTCTTCCTTTACAACATTTGCTCTTCCAATTTTTCCTGTATTTTAAGGTTTTCAATCTCATCCTTGATTTTTGAAAATATGTTGAACAAAAATCGATTACGAGGCTTAAGTGTCACATGTTTATTCAAGAGCATACCATATTCTTTGCTTTTTAAATTTGCATTTAAAATTTGTTCCTATACAGCGGCAGGATTTAAATTCATTTTCCAAAATATTCACCACTTTAACTACCCAACATCGCGATGCCATTCTTTTTCAAGACAAAATCAATGCATTTAAATTCCCCCATCTAGCCGAATGGAACGATGGAAATTTTTAATTACCAAAAATGTCACCGAATTAAAATTGACACATTTTCTTAATAGTCCTTCGCAGTCATAAATTGTTTACTCCTCATGACCGAAGCAATGCCGATGGAGAGAAATTCCTTCATTTCGGTTCACACCATACTCGAAATCTCTCTGGCGTTGTCGCGTTCGCTGGTTTGTTTTCAACCCCCCCACGAACACTGTGGCGCGACAACAAAAGTGTCCTTAATGCAGAGCGGCACCAACTCAAGGGGTGGCAAAGTAAATGGAGTGGGCTGAGCCGGTAGTTGAAAAACACCAAGAAGCATAATCAACTCATTACGAATCCCGTCAAAATATTATAAGAAAAGAAATAATTGCGGATGCGAATTAGCGAAAGGATTTTTATGTCTTAGCAGCAGCAGCTACTGGATTGTCTAGAGTACGCAATTCTCCTTGTGAAAGATTGTAGACACTCTGCTTCGAGATGGTGGATTGCGAAACATTCAAATGCTTTTAATGTGCGACGCTTTAGGAATAAACTCCTTTCTTGTCTTGTAGTCGTCGTCCTTTTTTTCATTGTTTTGTTTTATAGTAGAGTCGCTGTATATTGGAAAGCAACAAAGAAATTGGATTTCTCGTTGATGCTCTTCTGCGAACCCGATGTGATAAGCTCATATAGCTGAATGGAGCAAAAATCCACCACAGACCCGACCGCAGCACGCACCCTTCTTGTCGGGTGGTGGTGGTGGTGGTGGCACAGGGTTGAGATGTAGTCTGGCGTATTAAGTTCTTTCATATCCTTTTTCCATAACCTCTCGTTTAAAGAAATCAAAAATCTTATCTGCGAAGGGTTAGAGAGAGCAGAGACTGCAGGAAGGCAGGGGACCTTCCGATAAGCTTGAAGAAGCTGGGAAATAAAGGGCAGGGAAGAAACTGTCATGCCGGAGTGCACAAAAGACACTTAACACCAGAGTTTTGGTTTTAAATTAATCCGAGTTCTTAAGGTTTGCGGAGGAGCTGGTTCCTTAATGTTTTTCTTACTTTTTTCCTTGCCTCTCCTTGAGTCTGTTTCGTTAAATCCTTTCTTCGCAAGCAGAATTTTGTGCATAGAACTGTTTTTTTTGTCTCCAAAGAGAAGACTCGTTGGAGAAATGACAGTGGCAGTGGATGTGGTGGAACACCTTAGCTATTATGGAAATGCCAAAAACCACGAACGTTACCGCTCACAGGCGGAAAGGGAATCATCCAAAGGATGAAGTGCCGTTCTTCATTTTCATTCAATTTAGTTTTTGTGCCCAAAAGTCGTTGCTGTTGTTGTTGTTGTTGGTGCTGGTTTCTGTCGCTGCTGTATGTCCCCTATACGATTGAAGTTTTTCATTATCCAATACATCGCTAAGAGTACCTTCTGTAAGGATAAGGACGAGGCACGGAACATGCCATCACCCGCAGTATTAGAAGAAGCATGAGCAAGAAAGAGTTAAGATTTCCGTGACTGTATAAGGATTACTCAATTAATTTAATTATGCGCTGTCAATCATTTTGTATGCTAAATGCGATTTTCAGTTGATGGTATTTCGGTTTCGTGTTTTTTTTTTTTTCTCGTATCCTTTTTCTGTGGGCTTCATAATGGGTATCCAATGGAACGGTGAAAAACCTTAAGGCAACGTCAAGTTGTTGATTAATTTCATGGATTTTAATTATATTTTGACTTTGTTTTATGCAAGGAGACTGAAGAGCTTCGTTTTTGGATTGCGGGGATATGATGATAAATGTTTGGGTCGCATAGCTAATTAAAAGGGGTGGCGAAGAAAAATAAAAGAAATTTTAAATTTTGTCTTTAAAAGGACTTTTTCATTCTTTATTGATTTCTAATTTTGTATTTTAGTATAATTAAATTATTTTACATGTAAGAACATTTTTCAGATTTTTAAAATATACAGAATATTTGTGTTTGTTTATTGCCATATACATATTCTTTTATCATTTCAAATATTTTTAAACGTTTATTTTTACTTAAGATTAAAAAAATTAAAGAAAAAAAGGATACAAAAAAAATTATATATTAATTTTGAAGTTAAAAGGCGGTCCATAAATTGTCTTAGTCAAAAACAAGATATTTTGATATAGACAGCTCTTATGTTGATAGAATTTCAGTCTTATATTTTCTCGGCACGAAATGGATCGATCTTCGTTTGCATAACTTTGAGAAAGGTTTTAAAGTTACTTCCAACGTAGATGCTGTGTTGATGAATCAGTGGGAATTTCAACTAAAAATGCCAGTCTAAATAAGTGAAGATTGTTTCTGAGTCCGAACATTAAATCCGACATATTCCCGTGTGCGACATGGACGCTCCCGCCGAAAGTGTGCGTCAAGTACCAAAGGCATAAACGGACGAAAGATCTCAGCAAGTGAACACTAGTCTCACAAGCCTGAAGAAAATTTAGCAGTCAAAAGAAAGCGTTTCGAGAAATTATGGATTTGACTTTATGAGATACAAGCCTTACAATCAATCGATTTTGTGTTGTTGCTGAGATGACACGAAATTGCGAGTTAATGCCGTGAGATGTTTTTTGTGGGTTTATAGTATGCGAAAAGTTCAAAGCTGATTGTAGTCAATTTATTCAGGCAATAGGGATCAAAGCCAAAAAAACATGTCTTGATTCATGTGTTGACTTCGGAAAGAAAAGAAAGTTAACTCTCTCTACCACCCAACCTTTTTTTTATCAAGATTGTGGTACTCATAATGACTGAAACTCATTATAGCTTTTTTGTAATCATAAGGTTCATCCCACACTTAAATTTTTTATTTTGCAATCCCTTTACACGCTTACGTAACATACCATGACCCAAAACGTATTTTTTTAAAAATTTTAGTTTAGTTTAAAAATGCTATCGCATCAAATCTTCTATGCATTATTATCACACCATTTAAACCCAATGACATTTGAAAGAAAAAAATCAACAATTTCTCGCGAAAAATTATTGCAAACCTTGAGTCCTTTCCTGCTGAGAAAGTGAAAAATAAGACCAAAAATGAATGTTCTGTCAATAGTTTAATAAGTGAGCTGGCAGCAAATATTTACGACCAAAATAATTTCAGAATACACCAGTTTTAGTTCCAAAATTTCGCTACATGGCATAATGTAAGCAAAGTCATTCAACGAGCTAAAAATTCTTAAATTTCTTCAATTAAATAAATTGTGGATGCACTTCTTCTTTTAACCCCATGCTCGCTCAATGAAGTCTACATATGACTTACATCCTCGCTAATCAAGCATCATATTAGACCAAAATTTCGAAAATAAACTAGGGCGTTGATATGATTCTTACTATAATAAAGGCTATAAAAATGGACTGCTCAATTGATGTCTTATTAATCTTAATTAACTGTCCTTTACTTTGATTATGGAATATTATTTCATTCAAAGGAATGCATTGGTCATCTATGGGGAATATTCAAGTCACAATATGAATTCAAAAGAATCACTTGTCCATTCAACAAATCAAATTTTGTTTTTTTAGCGGAACAATTCCTCACACGGAATGCAAAAGTTTCCACTCGGAGCTCGGTTTTGTGTTATCAATTGCTTAACCTGAATACTACAAACTTAACAAGAAAATTTTAGAATAAAACAAAAACTCGTATTTCTTGTATCGTCTTTTTATCTTCAAAGATCCACTTGGAGAATAATTGCCCGATAATCTTAGGGATTTGAAATCTTTACGTCTGCATATTCTTAAAAATTTGTTGGACTTAAAAATTGTCAGCAACAGTCTGATGTCAATCCAACTTTTCAACAGACGAAATAATCAGCACCAGGACCTTTTTATTTTCTCTTTGTTCGGTTTGTATAAGTTATTAAGCTTTACATGAACTAGTGAGGCACAAGTTCAAAATCAGTTGTGTTTTTGAGTAATATCCTTATTACAAAATAAATTGTAAAGTTTGGTTTGCGGCCCCTCAATTGAAACAAATAACTACTTTACAAGAATTCTTCACAAAAATTCTGAAAAACAAATTCATGTATCTTGGAATAAAATATCTATCAGCCCTCATAAGTTTCTAAACAAAATTTTACGTTTTTCAGACTTTTCCAAAACTAGAACTAGAACATCCAATGGTTCGAAAAAAGTTTATGCAACACGCTGACACACCATTATGAATGCAAATATGAAGTTTGCCGAAGTCTCACTAAGACCGATGAGTATATCTACGCTTTTAAAACTAGGATACAAAATTATTGTTCGACTTAATGTCTCTCTGTAACACAAAATACTTGTTTTACTCCTTTATCAATAAATAAGATTGATGTTGCACATTAATATATATATAACTAAATATAAGTAGTCCAATGACAGTGTTTTTTGCTCAGAAAATTTAAAAAGTCTCGACATCATATAGGACGAGTTAAGCTATATGGTTTGAAATGAATTCAACCAAATGAAGCCAAAATACAAGGCTTTACCAAAAATTTGACTTATTTAAAAGTTATATGAACGAGCAAGCCTTGGTTAATTTTTTAATGCAACAACGAGTATGGATTAAAACTCCAAAATTGCAAGGAGAATCAACGTGCATAGTACTACTTTTTAAGAAGAACCTGGTATTATTATTGCATTGAATGCTTGAGTCTAGAACTACACAAAAACACAAGCAAACATAATCTTTTTGAAAACAAAGTAGCCATATTTTTGAAAAATTAAATTTTGATGGCATGTGGGATGCTTCAGTTCTTTCTGGAAAAAAATTGTAGTTTACGATCTTTCTACCTACAGAAATTAAATTGAGTGACTTTAAGACTTGAATCATCACTGACTTCCTCCGATTATGCAGGTACCAACATTGACATTCAAATCTTTCCACGTGTCACGCTCATAATTTTGACATCGGTAATCGAAGACAAGGCTAGTTGAGTTGGCCTTTAAATTAATGAGAAAAAAAGGACCTGCTGTCGGCAAGAAGTCGTTCGACTTATTTACTCTCCAAACAACTAGGAATGAAACTCCTTAGCCGAAGAATATTAAAATATCTTGCTTTAAAAACCCTTATCCTGACAGTTTTCTCTTTTGAAGCTGGATTTGCAAAGCAGACTCAAGAACCATCGGAAATAAGGATTGTCCGTCGGACATTTGGTCCTGTTTGCAAGTTAAGCAATGCAGGCGAATTAACAACAGCTAGTACGGTACCATACACAAAGCTGTGGATCTGGTTCGGTTGACACACATATGTCGATAACAATAGTCTGGGTGGACAATACAGCCGTAAGATTCATGATAAAGGGACTAGCGAACCTTTATTTCAAGGTTTTTTCCGGCATTGCGGATGCAAGGAAGCTACGAATAGTGACCGTGAAGGATGGGAAACAATCAAAGCTCATACTAAGAATATCTCGGGAATGTTAACCAGGCTCCTCTGGTGTTAAAACTGTTCAAAGTGGAACCAATCACCAATAATTTATGCGTCGGCAAAAAAATGTCAAGTCCCAAGAAGTTAATCACTCATTGGAAACATGACATGTAACAAACAAAAAACTTTTGCAAAATATTACCACTCTCAACAACCCCAAAGATTCTGTATTTGCTTTGCGAATAGTAACAAATTCCCCCTTTTTTCTTTTAGACAGATCACGTGTAAAATCACTGCACACACGTTGCATCCATTCTAAACTAAGTTCGTGACGTATTACCCCTGAAGAAGACCCACAAGAATCAAAAAATTGTGAATAAAAACAAAACACAATAGAAAATCAAAACACACATAAACAAAACTAATGAAAAAACAAAAAACGTTTATCCTTTGACCGGCGTTGAAAAACTGACGTCTAAGGCGGTCGTTGGTAAGCTTTTGTGTATAACATGGAGATAAGCAACCATTGTCCAGTGTTCAATTCAATGAATCACATAGTTTCACTCCCACACACAGAAACGACGGGCACACACTCCCCCAATCGCTGAAGCAGGACATCCTTCCGTTGCCGGTCAATAGCAACAGCAGCTGTAGATGCAAAACACTTGTCCTCACAATATCATCGTCTGTACGTGGAAGAATTGACTTTTTTTGTACTAAAATTTCACACAATCAACAACAGCGGCAACCGTCTAAACGAACCACATCACCGTCTGGATAACGGAGAACTGAGTCCTCCGAAAAGGCAATAAGAATCAAAAGAAAAGCTTCCAGTAAGTGAGGAAATTCCTTGGAAAACCGACGAGAGTTCTTGCGCACGTCGACGTTTTATATCTCTGTCTGGCCACAGGACCTGCTGTCTTTGTTGCATTTACTCTCCGAACCCCCTCGTTCGCCACCCCCAAAATGTTGTGATTTTTTTTCTTCGTCCTTTCTCATCAGTTCCTTGGGAGTTTTCCCGTTTTTATGCTTTGTCTCTCGTGGAATTTGGTTTTTTTTTTTACTTTGCTCCTTTTTATATTTCCTCCATAACAACACATCACACACAACATATGCGATCAGATTAATACACATATACATGCATACGCGTTCGCATCTACATATCCTTTGGCACACTAGGGATACAGGCACACACAGAGAGTCAATTCATCTACTGTGTGGAGGGGTGACCGCCTCCTTTCTCTCTCTGTTTATGGAACAGGCCAGGAGCAAGCCAGCCAGCCAGCCAGCCAGCCAACCATCCAGGCAAGAGCAACAACAAAAAAACAATTTTGGCTGCAGTTCCATCGTAAAGTTCGACAACTTTGGAAAACTCCGGGTAGTTTGGTGCCAGTTAGCTACGAACTTAGTACAGGTAGAGACGAGTTTTCTAAATTTCTGTCTCGCCCGTGCAATATCGGTTCAGTTCTGTGTGCAACAATAAAAGGGATAACCCATTGCGATACACACATAATTACACACATAGACACTACTAACTTTTGACTCTCTAACGAACAACTAACCGATCTCCGGGATAAGAAAGATAACAAAAAAACACAAAAAACTTCAAAAGAACAGTGAAAGAAACTTTATCAAGTACAAGTCGCAGGATAATAACCAACCAAGACGAAGGAAGACGGCCACGTTGACAAGGATGAAGACGAAAGTCAGCCGAGAAAGAATTGTATACGAAGTTTAGCAGTTGCACAAGTTTATCATCGCAGTAATCGCACGCTTAACAGAAAGGAACCCATAAAAAAATATTAAAAACAAAAAAACAAAAACTTTCTTTCTAAACTCAAGTTGGGTATCCTTTTTTTTTATTATTGTTTTCGGTGGAAGCAGCAACTTCGTTTTGGCCCAAAACTTCATTAGACAGTGAAATTTTCGTTAAAGAACATCCAAAGTGTGTCTGCGTTTTTGAGATCAAAGTCAAAAGAATAGTTTTACTTTTATTACTTTGCCGGTCTAAGAATTTACATACATATACATCTGTGATTTGTGTAATAAAATGCCATCACTACTTTGGCACAAGTGATACTCCTCGAAATCTATTTAAAACAACAAAATCAAAAACCTATCCGGGATTTAATTAATTTTCGCAAAAATATATTTTTAGTGTTGTGAATAAATTAAAAAAAATATATTCAGTGCAACAACGTTCTTTGAATTCATTTAGTTAAATTTAACAAATGCAGATACAGAATAAAACTAGATGACTTACTTATTGTGTAGGTAAATTTAAATTAAACAAATAATAAGAAACTTAATTTCTGTTTATGTAAGGAACTGTATGACAAAAAAAAAAAAAATCCTACGAGAGAATACTTTTAGGCGTTCCCTGGTGCATTGGTTCCTTAACAAATAAATTAGCTCTCAATGTAGTGATTCATAGTGATGACCAAACTACAGTCTATTTTTATAATCTTATTTATTTAAATTATGCTTCGTGATAGGAAAGAGATACTACACAATAGTCCTTGTAAAATGTGAAAGCACACAAAAACAAAATAATTCGCAAATAAAAACATTGCACATTTCTTTGTTTGACTTCAAATAATATCCTGTGCCGTGTTTACAAAACAATTAATGTGTCCCTGTACTACAATTTATCACATTGTCTATAAGAAATCCATTGTCAAAAAAAAATAGAAGAATCCGCTTACATTTATGGTTTTCTAAATATTTTTCAAATTGATTTCCCCGCAAGAAAAACATTAATTTTGTAATTAGAAATCATTTCGGCTTTCAATTCTTTGATCCTAAAAAGATAACATACTCCAGCTCCAAGTTGAACAAAAATGTACGTAGATTTTTCAGAACTCAATTTTTTCATACGTTTTAGTAAGCAGAACGTTGTATAGTCGGACAGTTGTCTTGGAAGAAACGTTACCTGATCATCAGAAATCCACAGATTGGTTCAACTTCAGAACTATTTTTAACAATACAATGCAAGAGATTTCAAAAGTTGTCTTAGTGTGAATATAAGACTGTTAAAATTAGCCATACAAAAGCTTGCATTGTTTATTTTGTATGTGACCCTGATCCTATGACTTCATACAGCTCTTAGTTAGCCATAAAATAGATGATTTTTGACAAGCATTCAAGAAACAAACAAAATTTTCGAAGCGTTTTTCAGTCTACTATATATTCAAAATCGGTGCATACAAGCCAACCATGATTTTAGACTTATATTCTTTACAATTGGTGCTCTAAATTGTATCACAAAATGTTATCCGGAGTCTCCCTTGAGTGAGAAAAAAATTAAGCATTGTAAGAGTGCCTCATTCATTATTATCAAAGTGAATATTTTTGTCCAATTTCTGTTTGGAACATTGACATTTTCCATTTTCTTTCGATGTGGAAAGCTAAGTTGAAAAAATTATAAGCTCTAAGGGACTAAGCAAAATCTTATACAGAAAGAAAACCTTTATCAAAAACTGTTTTAGCGGGACATGAACGTATCCAAAATAAGGGGAAAATATTTCCACTCTGTTCTTGAAGTGAAGGAATTTAGTTCTTTTAAAAAACACCCCAACCAGATTTTTCTTTGAAACAGACACTGGATATAATTCATTGCTCCAGTTTTCCAAAGCCGAATTCAACAACGCAGATCATTCTATGCAACGGCGGTCATATCCTAGTTTGCAAGATTTCTTTATCACGCTTATGCTATAAACGAATTATTCACTTAAGGCTAAGACCTTTTTCACTGTTTTATATTAAAAAAAAACACGTTTGGAATCGTTTTTTATTCAGCGATGCGTCAATACCTCCTGCCGCTTAGCCCCTATTCTTTCGGCCCAATCTTTCCTTTACCATTTGCGTTGTGGTCGAATCAAGGGAATTCGAAATACCTCTGGTAACTTGCACAAAGAGTTCATTACGTCTAAATCTACGTTTTACACTTGGAAAATATATACCGTGTTTGATACTATATTAAGTCGCTGGTTCATAGCACATGTTTTGAATGGTTACCAATCCTGATATTATTTTACTTTTAGGAGACTTCTGTAGAGCTTGTCGTACGATGCGATTCTCTCTGCGATTTGCCTTTATTTAAGAAGGGTTATGATTTCAGATCAGGTCTGGATTTGGGATTCCTCAACTTTTCCAAATTATTGGCCTTTCAGTTGGATCAAATAATAATTTCCAGGTTCGAGTCCTGCTGGAAGCCTTGTACTTCCATAAAACTTCAGGATACTAATCAGTGACCGTATGTAAATGGTAGTTCATATGCAAAGGAGAGTGAAAAATAGTTGTTATGTAAATAGGATAACTCAGGAATTTATGCACTTCATTGAAATCTGGATGAAAGTTCACATATTAAGCTTCAATATTCAAAAAATCATTGTACCACCGAATATTGTAATGAAATAAATAATTTAGAAGGCCTTAACTTATTACTTTCATACCAATTGCTTTTTGGGACTTTAAATTCCATTTTGATCTGTTCTATTGCACTGTATTGACTTACTTGAAGTGGACATTAGATGAGCGCAATTTCTCAGACTTACTTTTGAGGAAAACATCGCTCTGAGGTGAGCGTCCAGTGTTAACGTTTTTTTTTATTGTGATTTCAGTCAGTCTCATTCTGGCTTTCATAATGTTTTCTACTCGACTTAAATCTCACATATATAATAAGTATAACAGTGGCAACAGGACACTTCATTGAAGGAATTCAATAGCAATCTCGTAAAATGATACGTAAGGACTCGATAGAAGAAGAAGGAAGAGCCTGCAGAAGCTTCTATAAAATACATCAATGCACTGTTTTTTTTTTTTTATAAATCAGTCGAGATTATGAAAACTATTATATTCTTTGTAACCATAACACGACTGAAAGGAGTGGAATGGATCAGAAGAGTGCAAAATGGAGGTAGCGATGTACTTTGTTCTTGAAATGTAGATTGTTACATGTTAGAAACACAAAGCGAGTTAGATAGTACGTCCGAAAATGGGCTTAAGTGAAAACTAATGAATTTTTCAGGCGAGTCGGGGGAAGAAGTGAATGCAGCCGACTTTTTCTCTAGAGTAATTTGTTATGAAAAAGCGCTAAAACCGTCAAATTCAGGAGATGTACATGTGAAGCAGCAAGTGTTCATAATTTCTTGCAGCGAATGTATACATTTTGAAAAAAATGTCATAAAGCCTTATGCAAAGTTATGTCCAATGCTTTTGAAATATCAAGCACAACAATCCTTTTTCTTTGAAAGATGCAGAGACTGAGCCGAAGGCGTAAATTATTTAAGGAACAGGCCCTTTACCTTTTAACTTATTCTTCTATGGCTTTTCCGATTCTATTTGTTATCCTTGTCAATTGTAGAGTGTCATATATTTTCGACATGCAAATAGATGGTTGAATGCGCCTTTAAGTTATTTGATCGAAAATTTCTATCAGTCTGACAATTCGTATTTAAATGCTGTCATGTTTTGTTATTCCAATCTTTAAAGAAACTTAATTATTTCCTCAATGTAGTCGGAAAACAAGTTCACTATATCTTTGTTTTCAATCGCCAAGTGGTTGTTATTAAAATTTATGCAAAACCTGACCGTATTGACCATTTTCAATTTTACATGCAAATGTAAAAAATTTGCGGTTTCTTAGTTGTCGAAACCTCTTTTTTAGGCTACGTTTAGTTAATCACATTTTAAAATCGCCAGCATCAGATTGCTGCCAATTTTTCGAAATCTTTCTTTTCCAATAAATAAAGTCCATTATTGGACTAAGGTATACAACTTTTCTGATCATGGATTAAGTATTTTGTCAGCGAGTACCTCTCCAGGTTCTCACGGCGTTTTAAGAGATGCGTTTAGTTGTACGACGATCAAAACATTCTTACACTGCAAGTAATTTCCGACTTGATTCTCCTGAAGACGGGCTAAAAAAGTTCTCTGATATTTTAAAAATTTACTTCGGGTCTTGAAAATGCTGAAAAAATAAGATCTGATTAAAAAATTGTAACGTTCGTTTATGGAACTGGAGTAACTAAAATTAGACGTACCCGAATAGGGCTTTAAAAATCCTTAAACTTTTTTTTCTTACTGGGAGTAACCAAGAAATGAAAGCTTTTAAAATATTCCCAGTTAAATAGGTTGGAGTTATATATACATTTTTTTTAAATTTAATTTCAATTATGATTTTCAATTAAAGTAAATGAGCTATGTACATACATTTTATTCTTCAAAATAACATTAACATTTTTATAAAAATATATGTAAAACAAAAAAACAAAACGAACTTCAAATATGTATCTTCCTTAAAGTCGATCTCCGAAATGATGGCATTATCAAAGCGACCTTTGTCCAAGGACCTCCTTCCCGAGTCCAATGTAACGAGTAAATGCGATGACCAAGAGACAGCAATTAAACGCAAGAAACGTTCTACTCGCGAAGACGATTCGACCTCTGTATGTCACAATAGTCAAGTGATTAAATTAGAAAGCATCACAAGTGAAAAGAGTACACTGCCTCAAAAGAAACGGTCTGTAGCACCAACGGTTATGAATGGCCGGAGTAATACCCCATCTTCAGCTCAACAGAATGGTAAGCTAGCCAGTGACGATCAGGATGATGAAACGCTGATTCGTGAAACTCAAGCTGCCCTTAAGAGCTTGTCGGGTAGTTGGCCAGATGCTCGCAATAATCTCTATCGCCTGAATGATCAGGATGAGAATCCACCCTTTCAGAATCTCTTCGAGGAGCACAAACATAATGGGGCATCGCCGTTGCAAAAATACGCAAAGTATGATTCAAAAAGTTTAATGTGCATCCGACGTGAGTCCGATAATTTCTTGTATTTCCCTAGACAAAAAGAGAACGACCAAGCTAGGCTCAATTCACAATACAAGTCATTGACATCGCCTTCGTCAACATCATCATCATCCTCGGTCGAGTACGGGCCTGATTTCAAGTCCGATAACCAAAACGCCGACATGGATTCGAGAAAGAAAATCCCATTTTCACAGGCCTCCGCATTTAAGCCACCGACTGACATTAAGCGCAACGGTATAATGTCATCGTCTTATGGCATCCCGACGATGGCTACAACATATGGTAATGAATCGTCGTCGGCTTTCCTCAGCTATCAACTACATCCTGCCACAGAAGCAGGTGTGCATCATCACCCACATCACCTGCATCAACTGCCGCCGCTGCCAGCGCCGCCAACATTGGGGCTCACCGCTGTTAGTGAGGATGCTGGCAACAAGGTAATCAACACAAAATCCCTTAAGGACAATGAAGATGACATTCAGAACTCAAAGCATCACCTCCTTCATCATCAGCAGCAGCAACTGCAACAACAACAACAACAGCATCACCATCATCATCTTCATCATCATCATCATCAGCAGCAACAGCAACAGCAGCAGCAGCATTCACAGACAATTGAAACACCTGACACAAAGCACTACACCATCCTGCAGCCGGCAGGAGTTGGTAGCCGAGCGGCATCTGTTATGCAGGATATTGCCCGTGAGGGGGTCGTTACCGTATCGGCAGTCAGCAGCAGCAGCAGCAACGCTGGCAGCGCCAACAACAACGCCACCACCACCAACACCATTGACAGTCCGGGCATGGGAAATCTTGTATCCTCGACGACTTCAAATGACAAAATTGCCTTTGATCAGGGCGCCGCAACACAACCATCCTTTTCACCTGGAAGCTTGAGCAGAGGTAAGCGTATTTGTGTTCATCAGGTTTGTTTTCTGTTTTTTTTTTTTGTATCCTTGAATATAACATTTTGTGTGTGCGTCCTTTTTTATGTTTTGCGCCTTTTTAAAGCTTTTACATTAACCATATGTGGAATTTCTAATAAACTTGGTGTTGTGGGGAGGAGGTTAGACTAGTAGTATTGAGTGGATTAGGAGGTACACGAGGTAGACTTAGTTGGAACAATAAGTAGAGACCTTTAAGTAAAACCATTCTCCGCAACAGGGACGCTTAAAAGTATTCTTTGCTTATTAATTAAAAAAAAAATGAATGTGAAAATTATTTGTGTACCTTTGTAAAAACAAAGACCGTATCCAATTGTTTTGCATGAAAATTGCATTTGCCAAGGCAGTAAATATATTTTTTCACTTAGAAAATTATATTGCAAGCTTTTCATTTCGATTAATTTTTTCCACCCAATTTGAGGTAAACAAATTGAATGGAAATGGGTACTGGCCTCTTGAAGGTCCTCAGAAAACCTTAGGAAATCAACTTGCAAATTTTATGATTTTAGCATTTTAATTTTTTTTTTGTAAAGCTCGTAGAATTTTATTGACCAGCCTTTTTTTTGTATTAAAGACTTGAAAAAGGAACGAAAGTCACAAATTTAACAACTTTTTAAGGCTTACCTAACTACTTATTATTATAATTATTTACACGCAAATGATGTTTTTTTACTCCCTGAGTCCCTTTTTCCGCTTGTTAATGAAAGAAATAAAAGGCATTTACATAAAAAAATTTAACTCTGAAGACGTGTATATCGAAGGGACTTAAAACGTTTGATTAGTTTTAGTTAATCATTAAAACAACGGTGTTTGCCTTTCACCAGAATTCTAGCTTATGCTTGGTAAGCTCACAATATAACTTGATAGTTCTAAAATAAAAATCTTATATTTCGCATTTCAAGTGTCAAAACAAAAATATAAAAAAAATCCCTCCCAGATATTTTTGAAGCTCGCTTATTGCCCGAATAGTTTTTCGGATCACATTTGGTGGCTTACTCCAACATCTTTGGCTTTTTAAAAAAAAAAATAAAAAATATTATTATTACATTTGAGGTTGCTTTATTGAAAAGACTCAGTTTACTTTTTATTTCGTTCAAACGACAGCCTCGACATATTAAACAGAAGGTTATGATGAGAGGCTCTGTTTTAAATACAGTTTAAGTAGTTTCAGTCCCAAGTTGACCAATTTCGTTCTTGAGTAACTGATTTGTCTGTAAATTGCTTTATGGCTGGTTTGTCATATATCCGCTACCTTCTAGTTGCGCTAAAGCATTGGTTTCACATGGCCTACGTGTAAATTTGCCGAGCACCAAATAACGTTGTTATGTCTGTTAACACGCCCCAAGCGAGGGTTTGCTTTGCTTCAATTCATAAGTCCCTTATACCTAACTGCTGCCAGAGTCAGAGGATCATAATTGGACCTTAAGTTATAAATCCTTTGTTGGACCGTTTATTTATTTATTAATTTTTCAAGAATACTTATGATCTAGCCTTAATAATTAAACATAATTATTTACATGTAAAAAGAACATTTTTTAAAAATTGGTATTTATCCTAACACAACTGCAATTCGAAAGGTGTGAATATTTATTAAAGATAAGTAAAATTTCATTTAAATGAGAAACCAAAGACGGCAAAATGGTGAGATTCAGAGAATGTATTAGGTCTATTTCTGAAAAAATTTTTTGTAGTTAATTGAAATTGAGACGAGACAAGAGGAACATAGAATCATTGTTGCCATTGAAAAGTTATCAATGAAACTGAATCGTCTGCTCTCAAGGTAAGGCTTATGAGACTATGTCTGTTTGCTTGCCATTCCAGACCTTTCAAGCAAATCTCAAAAATCTTTTTTGAACTCTTTCAATCCTGTCGATATGACTATTTTTGTTCGGAGACCACACTTGACCAGCACATTTAAAGATCGGATGGACAAAAGTTATAAGCAATTGTTCTACAATATTAGGATCATTGAATTGTTTTAAGTCTCTTTATTGGACAAATCGTTGATGTGTTGCTTAAACTCAACTTTCGGATCCAACACAACCTCTAAAACCGAAAAACTATCAACTAAACACATTTTCGAACAATTTAAATTGTATGCGCAAAAAATGTATGTTTTTCGTACAAAAATAATTTCATAACATTTGTTGGCATTTGAAAACAAACAAATAAAACGCACCAAATCACTCTGCAGATCATGACAGTTTCCAATGTAATGTATCTTCTTCTAGATCTCTCTTTAAAATAGGAAACAAATCATTTTAAAGCTTAAGGAACAATAATGGACCCAAGTGGCTACCTTGTGGTACTCCCTAATCAAAAGTTAAATAGCTCGAGCAACAGCCATTTTATATACAGAATAATACATTTAAGTCGAACACGACTCAAGCCAAATTAAGAACTTTATGCTGCAACCAATATTGTTTGACTTCAAAAGAAAGATGCGTTGAGAAAGCTCATCAAAAGCTTTACTCAAATCAGTGAATATACAGTCTATTTGGGTTTTAAATTTTAATTAGTCGACGCAGAATTGTGTGAGTTCAAATAAAAAAGTAGCTGTAGTGTGACCTCTACAAAAACCATTTTGATAAGGGACAATTATAGATTCAATGTGAAAATACAGTCATTCACACAAAACAGATTCGAACAATTAAGGTATCGCTGGCAGCCTCGTGATCGCACTATAGTTGTGGATGTTATCTTTTTGAACCTACAATGGAAAATGTACAAAAAATACATATTTTGTTGTAATGAGAAAATATGTAAACTTTAGGGGAAACAACCAGCACATCAATTAAAAACGTTTTAAAAAAATCACATATGGGTTAAAAGCTCCTTAATGAACATTGATGAAGAGAATTTTTAAAATAAATCTAATGTCTCATATTGCAATGTGTTTTTGAAAGTTCAAAGAAACGAAACTCGGGGACCCTTGTAAAAATAAAATTTGTATATTTAACGTGCTCTTAAATAATGTTATTCTTAAAATAAGCAACTAACAAGAATATTTATTTGCGCAAGTAAGAACATTTCAGAAAATACATTCCCCAATTCATAAGCTAGTATTACCGGCCTGATTGATATTCAAGCAAAGTGCAAAATTTATCTCTGATAAGCTCACACCCCATAAACTATTTTATACGAGCTATTCCCAAAAACCAAATTCCTATCCATAGCTAGCTAAGCCCATAAGAATTTCGTATCAAACCCATTGACTTAAGTTGCACAACCCCAACCCCCTACGACACACGGCGCGTTTGTAAGTTCTTTTATACTATTTAACCTATACGAACATATATCATATATTTAGCTTGAAAACATCCAGTCATGTGTATGCCTTTAGGCCCTTTTATCCCTATTTGCATAACAAGTCATTATGATCCACAAGTGCCTAACAAAGATGTCGCTTTATGTTTTTCATAGATTATAATTATTTCCCCATTTACTTGGCATTTTAGATACACTCTTCATTAGATACGCACGCACTCGTTCATATGCCTTGAGAGATGTCTTTTGTGCGAGCTCCTTCACGAAAGAGAATTATGATAGAAAAACGACATTTAAAATACACAGAGAACGATAGGGTATTTGTTTTGTCATTATGACAACACACAAAGTGTTTCTGAGTGACTTTTAAATAGTTCGTTGAGAAGCCTCCTGCCCTTAATGTATGTACGACTTAAATTGACACAAGACAAGTTGAAATATTTAATTTCGATTTAAGCCACTAATATCACTAATTTCAAGGTTGATTGGTAGAAGGGTGACACGAGATGTGCCTCGGAAAGAAAAAAAGGATGTCGCAGAGAAGAATTTCAATTCGTTTCACCTTTCTATTTCGAAGTTGACTTTTACTCTCATTATTTTATGGCGAAATTTTAATTAATCACTCGTGCGTGACTGACGTGGGTGGAGGGCAAATACTCAGAATTCCTATTCTCAATATCGTGCCTACTCGTACCTGAAATGCGGATGACAGACAGACGTTGAATATCTTCCACAGTTAATTTTTTTTTCTTTGTTTTTCGATTTAACGCAAGTTTATGTTTTGAAATTTAAAATTTGCCACTTATGCAAATGAATTGTGAATCACATGTGACATGCCGACTGTGCGCCACTGAAAAGCTTTGTCTTTGGAATAAATTTTAATCCAAGTGTTTTCGTTCTTTTTCAAAATTATCACTGAGATTTATTCAAAATTTCGCAACGGAGGAGAGGAAAAAACCAAGTTGTATGTAAAGTGTACTTTTTGGGGATGGTAGTCCACGGCGTAAAATATTCAGTTCCACATCTGGTGTCATTTTTATGTTTGTTGCTGCTCCTTCTAAAGTTTTGTGGTTTTTGTATGCAAGCTATTTTAATTTAGTGTTTTCATTTGCATTTTGAAAAAACATTATTGAGATTTGGAATATCTCTAGTTGTGCTGCTGGGAAACTTTCAGGCTGCAATTTGAAGTAACTCCGTTGAGAGAGAATTTTAATACTAGTACAATTACTTTGAAGTGTTTTATGTTTTTTTTTATTTATTTTCTTACAAGTGAAATGATTTTTTTTCTTTAAAATTAAATTAAATTATTTTGTTTTTTTTTACAGATGGAACAAAGTGCCCAACTCCTACTTGTAACGGACAAGGTCACTCCACAGGACTGTATACGCATCACAGAAGGTACGCTATGAAAATATTTTTTTTCTTTTCATCATTTTCAATTATATTCATTGTTTTTGAAAAATGTTTGATTTGTGTCATCATAGGAAGATTTCTCCCTATTTGCCTATAGAGACCATTTTCGTGCAGATTTTTATAGAGATTGGCATTGGTTAATGAATAACGAGTACCTTATAACTTTTTCAATTCATCTATTAAATGACTTTTTTGGTAAAATACGCGTTCCATTTTTCGATTGAGAGCTCCATTGACTTTTCCATTGTACTAAGTTGTCAGGTCATCGATACTTGGTGAATCTAACCTTGAGCTATAGCTGCTAAAGGGTCCGCCATCTAACGTTTCTTTCAACTAGTGCTTATTTCGTGAATGGTAACACTTAGCTCATGTCTGATTTGACAGATAATTAGTTTTATCCTTCCGCTGAACGAATATGGTTGTGTATACGCTTGAACAACGCTGGGAAATATTGCGACATTACTTTGAAAATCATGGTAATGTTGCAGAATGTGTGCGAAAATTGCGTACGGATTACGGATTTTGGAAGAAGAGAAGCACCGTCAGCTCCGTATGTTCCTTATCTTGTGAAAAAAGTGAAAGAAACTGGCATCCTCATCGATAAACCAAAGCGTGAAAAGCCATAAACAGTTCGTATATCCGAGAATATTGCTGCTGTGGCAGAAAGTGTGCGTGAAGCGCCATCAACATCAATTCACCGTCGTTCTCAACAATTGAACATTACGGAGACATCATTGAGACGAATTTTGCATAAAGATCTTGGTATGACGCCATACAAAGTCCAATTGGTTCAGGAGTTGAAGCCCACTGACCGTCCAATGCGTTTTCGCTTCGCTAAGTGGGCCTGCGATCGACTTACAGAAGATGCCGATTTTGCCAAAAAAAAATCATCTTTTCAGATGAAGCTCATTTTGATCTTGGCGAGTATGTAAACAAGCAAAATTGTCGCATTTGGGGCACAGAAAACCCGCACGCATACATTGAAAATCTGATGCACCCAAAACGAGTCACTGTTTCGTGCGGATTTTGGTCCAGAGGCCTAATTGGGCCATTTTTCTTCGAAAATGAGCAAGGAGTGGCCGTTACAGTCAATGACGATCGTTATCGGGCCAAGTTGAACGAATTTTTGTTCACAAAAATTGAAGAGGAGAATATTGGCAACATTTGGTTTAAACAGGAAGGCGCTTACGTGCCACACAGCCGAAGCTACACTCGATGTTTTGCGCCCTGTTTTTGAAGATCGCATTATCAGCCGCAGAGCTGATGTCTTTTGGCTACCTCGGAGCTGCGATTTGACACCGTTGGACTATTATTTGTGGGTTGCCCTCAAAGATAAGTGTTACGCCGACAAGCCAGAGACAATTGACGTTCACGACAATATACGTGAAACCATTGGTGAAATACAGCTGCACACAATCGATAATGTGCTTAAAAATTGGACCGATCGTGTAGGCTGCTGCATGGCCAGCCGAGGCAGCCATTTGAATGAAATTATTTTCCATTATTAACCGGAAAGATTGTGCTTTCAAATAAAAAAAGAAATTTGAGAAAATATTCAGCAGTTTTTTTATAGCATTTTCAAAAAAAAAGTTATTTGGCGGACACAGGCACGATGCCGCCAGTTTACTAGATAAAGCTACTAAGTATTCGCGATTGCTTTGTCGTTCAAAACTTAACACAAGCAAGAACTTATATTAGATTTTTTTCTTCGAAGGAACTTTAATTATGAACTGTGACCCTCTGATGAATATTTCGACACTGTTCGAATCTGATGCCCTTCCGAATTTCAAGCTCAAGTTGTCTGAGTCGATTTATCCGGAACCTATTGAATGGCTCGATCTATTTCGTTGCAAGGGGACCTAATGATCACTCTCTCAAGGCCGTACAGTATGGGTGGCATTATATTATCCTGGTCTCTCGAGATGCAGCCTTAGGCAGAACGCATTCCATGCTCACCTCGTGGAATCGTTACCGACCTTACAGAGTAGGGATTCATTGTCTGCCGGCACATTCAAACGCATTTGACATAATTGTCTAAATTAAGCTTGTCTCTACGCAACTTTCTCTATCTTCGCTAAAAATGCTGTCAGTTGCAGAGATCAAACCAAATGGCTTTATGGATTCGAAACTTCAATATTTTTTTCCAGGATCTGCTGCCGTGTGAAAGAGACTCATTAAGGGGGTCTCCTCTTTCCACTTCTGCAAACGATGTTGAGGTTTAACATACATACAATTATACTTTGGAAACAACTTGGTGTTATCAAACCTGACCAGTTCAGAAGGATGTCGGTGCAACAGCCTCATTGCACTTAAGATTAGCAATCTCTGTTTTCAATTAATTTTATTATATTTATATTATTTAAGTCAGGTGCTTAACATTTCCGTCAGTCATCACGAAAGTATCCAGAAATAGTCTCGCCGTCTGGTCAGCATACTTGGTTGTATGTATATCTGATCTAAGACGTTGTGTGCTGAGCCATCCCCTTGAAGCCTTTCATGTCTGAGATGATTGCTACTGACATGATAAATAAAAATATTGCAAATCATAAAACTGCTGCGCTAACTCCATTTTCAGATATAAAAAACCCTTCCTATGGCATGCAAATCGCATCAGTGACTTTTTCGCTATTAAACGGAGTCTCACAAGACTCATAAATAACCAATTAAGGATCACGATTACCACTAAAGGTGATTCGATTTTTAAAATGATCAACTATATTACTATTTGCTTTTTAACAAATTCACTGCACACAAGGTGCACGATGGTTTTATTTTCTGTACCAGACAATGATCAATCCTTGCAGGCGTCGAAACGATTGATCTTGGTGCATGGTCATACATTTTATTGTTTTAGCAGGATAATGCCTTGCATATCAGTGTCGGCACCTCATGTTTCACTTTGCCATTGTTAATAATACATTTTGGCATATGTTAGAGGTATAAGGATAGGATACTTGAGAGGAACGAATATTTTGTCTCGATATCATACTCATTGGAACGATTTTCGAGTTGTTTAGTCTCACTAATTTGCTTAGTCTTTGTCCATTTGCAAACTTTGCTCAAGGATTTTTGAATTATTTTACCTGTTGCCCTATCGACTAAAAACGTGGCTACAATGGAACAACGGCGGACTATGGGCACTTTCTTGTGAAACTCCATAGGCAAAAGAGGTAGGGTCTCTTTTCATTAGGGAATTCTCACATCCTACATGATTCCATTGTATAAAACCTGCAGTAGCTTTGACCTCAAGTCCTTATGGCACACTTTATCTAAGGTTTCAGACACGACAAAGAACGCACCGCAATATATATTTTTGTATTCGAACGGCTTTGAGTTCGTTAGTTATTCTGTTACGCCAGGTTGATTGTTTGATCCTGGAGATACCATAAAATAAGCTTTTAAAACTTTATCTGATTGGCAAAAGCAATATTTGATTTTTGTTTATGAAATTTGATTACGCTTATAGCTAACCAAAGATTTAGGATTAATAAAATACATTTTTTCTTTCTAACTAGCCTTTCCGGGTGCCCGAAACGCGATAAAGTTACCCCTGAACGTAAGTATTAAGCAAGATCCAATAACTTTTCGACGTTTGACATGTACCTTTGCATTTGCATGCTTTTGTTGTTTATCTTTTTCCGCATGCAACGAAATTCAGCTCTTAAGTAATTTCTTGATGTTTTAGACTTTTCAGCGGGGTGGAGATTGTTTTTTTTTTGTTTATTTAAAAAATAACTTTTTGCTTTTCATTTTTGAATTAAAATTGTTGTGTAATAAAATGTGAAAAATTTTTGTATACGTATTAAAGAGTGGTGAATATTGAGTACAAAGTTGTTTTGTAGTCTTCTAAATGTACATATATAAATAAATAAAACGCCGAATTTCTTCTAAAACTCTAAGGACTCTACTTTCGAACTTCTTTCTTCTGCATCTCGCCCCCCGCAATATCTAACTCTCTTAAACTCTTTTAACTCAAGACTTTCCCAAAAGTAGAAGCATAACAAAACACCTAACTGCAACCATTGTGATGTGGGTTGAGAATATGTAATCAGAAATTGGTAAAAAAAAAAATTGGATGTAAATGTTTTTGCCTTACTCAATATTTACCAAAAAAAAAAATAAAAAAACTAATAAAAAATTATAAACATTTTTTTTTACTACCCAATAATGCAAACCATAAATTCATAAACTTTCACAAAAACCTGTCAAAAAATGAACAAATACAAAAAAATCCAAAATTTTGCAAATCGAAATTCGAAAGTATTGGCGATGCATGAAACAATTTTGAAATGCCCAACACCGGGTTGCAATGGCCGTGGTCATGTCAGTTCCAATCGTAGTGTACACCGAAGTTTGTCCGGTTGTCCGAAGGCGGCTGCCAAAAAGGCAGCAGCCCGAGAGGCTAAATATCAAAATGGACTCATTGGCTTGCAGCAGAAGAATGTAGCCAAAGGTTTGTAAATACAAAAATTACCTTGAGTTAATTTTTTAATTTCTTACTCTTTTTTTTTTAAAGTTTGTATCTACCCCGCTCAAAAGTTGAACTCAAATTAAATTTGTCAATTTTCTTTAATTCGATTTTGATTTGTTTGAAAATAATCAAAACACCTTACAGCCGTAGTCAATCAGCATTCGCCTTCCATCAAAAGCGAAATGAAGAGCCTTTATCCATTGAATTCGTCGTCAAACGATGTCACGATGGACAAGGATCCGCAGCACCACATGAGCGACAAAGTCAAAATCACCTCGAATGTTTACCTAAACAATAACAACTCGAATTGTGTGAACAACAATAATCCAACAAAGTGCAACAACAACCTTATAATGGGCAATACGACAGCCAATCCGACCAATACGATGCCAATAATTAAATCAGAGTTCAGCCCATCAACAGTTCACATCAAATCTGAGTCGGGGGTTGGCATGGGCAGCAGCTATTCGAAAAGTCCGAATCCACATAGTCACAGTCATTCGGTGATGCAGCATCACCCCTATCTGGGCAGTGGTGAATCGAACTCAGCGCCTGTCTATGGCACTCTTGCGGACAGTCAGTCGAAATCATCGATTACAGTCAATGGCAATGGGGAAGGTACACAGCAACCCCAGTCGGCAAATAATCCAAACAACAACATTGACAGTATGCATTCATCACACTTAAATGGCAGCAGCAGCAACAACAACAACAACAACAACAATAACAACAGCAGTAACAACTCGTCTGGTGGCAGTGGCAGTCAAAGGACAAATGATGTTGTTCTTCGTAATGCTGGTGGCAGTCAATTGTCATCCGGCGGAGCAACACTTCAGACTCAAGAGATGAATGGCTTTGTTGGTCTGCAACAGCAACAGCAGCAGCAGCAGCAGCATCAGCAAATAAATGAGCAAAACTCTCAAGAGAGTCCACAGCAAAGAGGCTCGTTTGAAGGATCCGCAAATTTAATGAGGAACAACAACAACAGTAATGGGACTACATCCGCACAAGCATCCTCTCAACAAAGCGCCAATAACAGCAACAACAACAACACCAGTAATAATGGCGCGACAGTGAATCCCCCGCATTTGAGTTCCATGGACGACCCATATGGCAGGGATGCGGCCACTGTAATGCGCTACTCCCACATGGGCGATATGGTGAGTAATGGATCAATTACCAAGCCATCAGCCTCGTATGCGGGGGGCGACATGCTAAATGGCCACGGTGGCGGGTCATCAGATTCGAGCCGTACACCCACATACGACACCTCGAATCGTCCATCATACGAGCCGAATGCCATGTCAATATCATCGACGGCTTTCGAGAGGTATGACCCAAATAGCTGTCTCTCGCAGAGAACACCCACCAATATGTACCATTACCTGCCACAGTCGTCAGCGGCCATGGATGATCTGAATCAGCAGCAGCAGAAGTATTTGCAGGAGCAGCAAATGGTTCATGCGAGTATGCTTAAGGCGGAGCACGACGAAAATAATGGTCCGATATACCCGCGACCTATGTATCATTATGACCCGAGTATGGGTCCCCTCCCACCAGGCTTTTCCGCTATAAATCTATCAGTCAAGGTAGCAGCAGCGCAGGCAGCGGCAGCAGCGGCTGCATACAACAAAGGCGGTCCAGGATCGCCATCACCCAATGGACCCGTCATCGACTTGTCCACATCGAGTGTGACCTCCTCGAGTCCACAGGGTTTCAATTCACCGCACTATAGTCAGCGGATTGGAGGAAGCCCACAGCCTGGATCGAGTCCACATTTAGCTAGCCCTCAAGTGCCAAGTCCGCAGGGACAAACCCTGGATTTAAGTGTCACGCGCCTGCCACACAGGTAGTTTGTTTGCAACCGAGTTTGCTGATTTTAAAGCATTTTGCCTTTCCTTTTGTCCCTCGTTTACATCGCTTTAGTATTATCACGAGTCCACAGTATGGCGCCCATCCAGACGCTCTGGGTCATCCACATGGTTTTGGCAGTGCTCCAAGATCGCCGCAAACCGAACCGGTTGATTTCAGCGGACCACCACGACCGCTGGGATTCGGTTTGGTGGGACATATCGGCGGACCAGGACCCTACAGCAGAGAATCAACTCCAGACAGTGGTGGCTCACACTACATCGATAGTTACAGGGATCCAAGTGGTACGAATCCATTCGTTACAATAATTTTTGTCCTTATTAGTTAAAAAATTACGATAAAGATTTTAATGTTTTGGCTTCTTTATTTGCAGGTTATAGTCCTCATCCTGGCTATGGCATGGTCGTGCAATCCGATTATCCTCCAGCTGGTTATCATGGTTATGGACCAGCCGCATATCAATGTAGTAATCCGTATGCAACTGCTGTCGGTCCCGGCGGATATCCGACACCAGTTTCAGGTGGTTACTCACCGAGTCCGGCGTCTTGTTATTCAATGCCACCACCGCAGCACATACCACAGCACGATAAGACAAAGGACGGGTGAGTACGTGTGTGTCTGTGAAGGATTATAGTATAGAATTGTAGTAATTTTATTCTGGTAATTATCTTACGACCGACCGACGGCATGTGTGGACATTGAACGTGGCCTTTTGCTTCCTTGAATTTCATTCCATGTCTCCAGCATTAGTCATGCACGACTTGGAATTTCCTTTGGGTATCTTCTGGTGGATAAGAAACGGATTTTCTATTCTTTGAATCGTTGAATCCGGTGGGTTATTGTCATAACGAAGAAGTGAAAAGAATTGAATAACTAGGGTCGAGCTGAAATGAATAAAATTTATGTACAAATTGGTGTAAATTACAAATTCATTGTCCTAAGGATTCACATCCTTCTATAAATTTATGTTTATCTAAAGGCCGTAGCTATGTCTTTAACTCTAGAGCACTAAACTTTATATCAAGATATGTGTCTGTAAGGTTCCTTAATTTTAAAAATACTCTGCGCCAATTTTCTTGTAAATTTTTTTTAAGAAAAAGTAGGGAGGTTAAATAATTGCCAAAGAAATGTGATAATCAATTAAGTTACATTTTAAAAATATTTAAAACTAGCCGTGTCCTGCGAATTCGTCCCGCATTGGTTCGTGTCGATAGAAAAGTGGTAGGACTCAAAAAAGTTAACGAATCTTTTGAGCTCTCAAACTTTTTTTTAACAAAACAAGAAAATAACTCTCACCGTTATTGCCCAGAATATTTTTCGGTCAACTGTTTACGAAATAATATTGGTTAGTGAATTGAAACCATCCACGGTTCCTTTCAAATACACAAAACAAATTTCAGCAAAATCGGTTAAGCCCATTAGGAGGAGTTAAGTGACAAACACATAAGATCAAATAAAAGTATTTTACCCTGGAGATCAAGACATTCTGAGCAATTACAGTGGTGATGAATTTGCCAGACACGAAGCAACCATCAAGCTGTCTATTTAGATAGCTGAATCAGGCCTCTTCTTCAACGAAGACATGTGCTTTCGTAAAACTTATGCGTGGATAGAACTTTGTTTTTTTTTTTTTTTTATTAAGAACGTAAACTCCTTACATTTTTATAAAAACGGGAGAAACGTTCTAGATTTTTCTTGGTGCCTTGGAGCAATTTATTTTTCCTTGCTGATTTAGGAACCAATTCTTTTGCAACGGCGTCATCAGTCAACTTCATTTTAAAAGAAGCAAAAGAAATGACAATTAAGAGAGGCCATGATAAGGTAAGAAATAAAAAACTTCTCTTAACGTAGGAAAAGCTTTGTTATACAATCGGACTATCGCTATAAGTAGTTTAGTTGTGAAAAAAGGGTCGTCAGAATTTGATTCGGCTAAGTTTGAAGATTTATGGTATTTCTCTGAAAGCTTCTTTTGACCCGATTATTTTGTTTTTGGTAAGACTTTTTTTTTTCTGTCCTCAATGTTGACAGGGAGAGACAGGAATGCAGAATTAGTGGACGGTTGATGCATCGTCAGATATGGAAATACCGAAATCAAAAATAATTTACTTTTTGGATATCATAGACTTTAGGCATAGAAGTTATAATCGCAGTTCTATTGAAAAACTCACTTCGAATACAGGCAGCTTAGATGTTAAACAAGATTATATTAGGAAAAGATATTCTGGGCAGTAAAAATGTAAACGATTTGCTGAATTCACATGCCGCTGATGGTGCTGTTGCTCCGCTCATTGCACGAGTTGGCATAATAGCGTGGTATTTAAAGAAAAGTAGCCAAGTGAGAGTTGACTCTCACGCGAAGGGTTCCGCGCCTCATAAGAGTATGCTATATATTTTAAATTTAAGATTGCTCAAAGTATAGCATATACATATATACGAGTAAACCAGTCAAAGTACAAACTCTACATCGGTTTAATATAAATAAGAATAAGAACTTACAGATGGGAAATTAAAAAGGATTTAAATATTGAAGACGATTAAAAGATTTAAAGAAATGTGACGTCAAAAAAATGTGTACGCAATCGCAACTAAAGATATTTATAATTATGGAAGGACCTAGAAAAAAAAAAGTAAAAAAGACAAGTGTATCATGATTCTTGAGCGTATTTAAGATACAGTTTTCGACGTATTCCAAAAATTGCTTTAAAGAATGGATTGGAAAATATTGAAAAATAAGAAAAAATGTTAGCATGTACCTTTTATACAACATTCAATTAGTACAAAGACCACTACATTTTGACATTCATTCACCAAATTGCATAATGCATATTTTTTCATTTTTCGTATTGGAATTCGAGCAACGAGATGAACGAAATCGTTGCCTACGTTAAAGAGTTGTTAAGGAGCTCCATAAAACTCAGTGCCAACTTTTAGGTGTTAAGTTGCGATTTTAGGAAAAACTTTCTTTGTGTCTATATCATTTTTATTATTTGTTGTTGGAGCGGAAATATCTGTACACTTCCTGTGAAAATCGCAAGTGCATTCTTTTAATGATTATGGAGACACAGCTTTCTGGAGACAGATGGACGGACGGACGGGCAGCGGAGGCTAAGTAATAGAGTACTAAAAAAATTAAATTAAAATAACGCAGAAGACAAAATAAAAAAGTAACAACAAAAAGAAAAAGTGCGAATTGGACTCTCGCAACGAAGGTTGCGTACAACACTGTAGGTGTGTAAATAGTTCGTGCATCATGGGAATCGAGTCTCGAATATTTTTCCCGCTTCTCTTTATTTACGATTGGTTTGCAAGTATCAAAATATGCATATGCCGCATATGCCGCGTCTTGAAAAGACCGCAATCGTTGGAATTTGTTCGCGTTCCTGCGAAAAAGTGGCGTGAAAGACCGACGAACAACGATGTGATCATAAAAGTCGATCACAGTAGTAGTCGAAGTACGGGACCTTGGAAAAAAAAAGTATGTGGAACCCTCTCATGAGATTCAGAACCCTGAAGCAGAGCTTGAACTTCAAAATTCGCCAAGTCAAAAAAGTGTTGGGTGTTTTGCCCTTAATTGGAACCTGGGAGTTAACACTTAACACCGAGCCTTGTTGGTCAAGTGGCAAGTTTTTAAGTGAATTTTTCAAATCGTTTTCGCAGAATGTTTGTTTTTTAATAGTTATTTCAATTCGCATAAAGTTGATGTTGGCATGTTGTTGTACATATTTGACTTCAAATAACCTCATAACCTAACTGAATAAATCCAAAGTTGATCGATTCAGGGAATCATGGGGGCCTGCAAAATTTCTTTCCAAATAAATGATAGCACAGCGTAATGTGGCACCATTTTGCTGCACTCCAAACTCAGAGCCATTCATGTTAAATTTTCTGGAGCTCCCAAATTTTTCTTTGATAATTTGCAACAATTATGATTGAGGCATTTCCCATTCTTGGGCATTCAATAACAATCTGCCTCACAGCTTCAGTCTTTTCTTGCTTACGTAGCCCAAAATGTTTTCTGGTCTTTTCTTCATTTCCAATTGTATGCTTTTATTTTTAAAATTATACATTACAAAACGGAACTAGATATTTTATTTGTATACCACTTTTAGTTCCCTGGCAAAAGTCAATAATTACGACGTAATCTTCCTTAAACAAAATTTATAAGCATGCGACCTCTATCCATTCAGGTTAGATGTGGGAATGATAAAAGCACCCTCTATCTAAACTGATCTATGTATATGTACTGGCTAGTCACTTAATGCAGTCACCTAACCCACCCTGATCTTTTGTTTCATCAGCTATTAAATTGTCCTTTTTTTCATTTTAACTATGGAGTAGATTGGTTTTTAACTTCCCACTTTAATTAATCTTCTCATAGATAATCAGCAGCCTTTAATTTTTCGGATCACTTCAGCATTGAGACTTAAAAAATGCTTGT
Source organism: Orthonevra nobilis (assembly GCA_963555765.1). Taxonomy (NCBI): domain Eukaryota; kingdom Metazoa; phylum Arthropoda; class Insecta; order Diptera; family Syrphidae; genus Orthonevra; species Orthonevra nobilis. The sequence continues at coordinate 32,361,290 of OY743224.1, forward strand.
GTTGTATTATTTGTTCAGTAGTCGTAAACTTATTGTTTTTGTCTTTTATTGAAAAAATTGTATGCAAAATTATCTGCGAGACGAAAAATCCTGAATAACTAAACTGAAATATTTTCACTTCATTTTCAAAAAACCGAAAAAACAATCAATGTTTTACAATACAACAATCATTTGTAACCTCCAATGTTATTTCAGAATTTAAATTTACCTTTAAGTCCTGTCATAATATTTATCCTCTTTCCCCGCACCAAACAGTTTCAAATCCATTGCAAGGACACTCACTCAATGTGTGGTGACGCAGACCATTCACTAAGTGGTGGCATTGTCTGTACCCCCGGTCGTGTGTCGTATTGAAAATGTGTGAGCCAACCCCCACATTAATGGTTCACTATTTAACTTCTGGGGATAACCTTCGTTAAGATTTCACCTTTCAACCCTTTTTCGCTTCTAATGAAAACCCTTACGTATTCCATGTGCATAACCGATTTCGGTCTAAAGCGGGTATGGGGCACACATAAAATTCTCCATAAACAGAAGCATCTAGCCAGCACTTACACAGCAAGCACATCCTTAAGGGTATACTATATAACTCCAGGTCCACCGCTCTCGATATGGTATCCCCAAAAGATAAGAGTCTTGAGAATCTCCTTTTTTGGTTATTAAAATAATTAGGTGCTTTATGAGTCTGCTGTTCACTTTCCCATTCACTCAGACAAAGGAATGGGGCACAGCACAGCACAGCACACCTATGCACTCGATGTACTCGTATCACTAGTGACGTGAAGAAAGTGCACAGGCATATCCTTGTTAAGTTTTAAAGAAAATTAAATGATATATGGTGTGTTCGTCGTCGCAACCTCATCCATGGTAATAAGTGCATATTCCATACAGAGTCGAAACGAGGAACTATGGACCACAGAACGTTTCAATGGTAATTAGCATCCTTCCCCCATAAGCGTATTTTATCATCATCAAGGAAAGGCACACAGACTTATAGCTTTCAGTGGCATCGCAGCAGATGCTTGGCTAAATAAGTTTGTGTGTTAGTGTTGCACCTGAAGCTAGTTTAAATGCCCGCATTAGAACTTTGTCTACATCTTTCCTACTACTCTGATATTTAAGAAAAACGAAAGATTTGCAGAAAGTAAAAAAAAAAATCAGGACCAACGAACGAATATCCTTAGTCAACATGAGTCTGCTTCGTGCAGATAAGTTAAGGTGGTGATTTAGCACATTTAATCCAAGCGCCCAGCAATGCAAAACCTCAAGAGTGGCAGTCAGAGAAGATGTTTTTTTTTATTAAAAATGACGGAGGGATTGCCAAAGGATTTTCAATTAAAAAGTCCACTTTTGCTCCAATCATGAAGAAGAGATAAAAAAAAAATGACAGAGGACTTTAGACACTCGAACACTCTCTGTCCAAAGAAAACTGGAGGAGTTTCTTTGTGTAATCCTACTCCAAGTAAAAGTTTGATTTCTGCCCTTCCTATAAAATTCAATAGAGTTTGGTTTCACATCTTTGTTTTTATTCAGTGGTTGGCATTAATCTCTTTTAAATTGATTTGATGGTTGATTGTTAACATTTTACATTGAATGGATTATCAGGTTAATTTTTGTTTTTCGGATGATTTAACAATGTACTCAGAGGCAGATACTACTTCGTCATATTATACATTTATATATTTTTCAATTAATATACAATAAAAGCAAAAGCTCGTAAAATAATGTCCTTAAGATCCTTTCGCTGGTTGTTATTGCTATAATTGTAAGACGTGAAATAATTTGCTGCCACAGAAAAAACAGAGCACATCACTGATGCTGTCCTTCATGGTTTAGTTGGTCATGTTCATGTAAGGATATGCTCGGAAAGAAAGTACGTTGAATTCACCTCATTTTGCATCTGGAGAACAAATGCCCTCAAGAACATGAAGTGTTATAACTTGCCTGCTCATTCGTGTAGAACAGTAAATGATGCACGATCTCATCTTCATCCTCATCAGCGCAGCTTTCCTAATTTCATTATGCGGGTCAAATGGTGCAGTAACTTGTGAACATGCCTACGGCGGTCGTAGCCGAAATTAATGGTGCATTGTTCTTTTAAAGGCTCCGTACCAAAAGTGTGCCAATTGAATTCTGTTATTTAGCCATCGCAGCCCGTCCGACAAAGGGTGGAATATTCTGATCCACAATAGGTAGAACAATGTATTTTTCACAAAATTGTTACTCCTTTAGCTGCTTTAAGAACAATTAATACAAAAAATTTAAATAAAAAAAAAAAAATAGTTCCTATACAAAAGAAATGAGTCATACTATATTTACATCAAAAAGTTGGTTATGAAAAATGTAAAATTTCTTACGAACGCAACTTAATTTAAGGGCTATGTAGTAGGCTATGTACGGTGGTACGAAACCCTTCGTGTGCCTGTTCGATTCGCACTTTCTATATTTAGTTCAGGCCATCGTGCATTTGAAGGGTTGCAGTGGCGATTTTGGGTTTAATTCGTTTTCATATTTTGTGTTGGTTTTCTTCTCCGATTTTAAATCGAAGGTTTAACCCTTTGAGTCAGAGTGGTACTACCAGAGCACCACCTTTTTAAACCGCTGTCAAAAACGTTCTACTGCATATTTTGGTCTGAATTTTTGTACTCGGGAATTTTTGGGGTCGCTAAACATAAATCTGAGGTTATATTGAAGGAATTCAAAATGGCGGATCCAAGATTGTGGGCATTATATGTGGAACTGAACTTATATTTTAGACCAATCAGACAAACATTATTTCACTGTATAGTTTGGTCTAAATATTTGTACACGAGGGTTTTCTGGTTCGTAGTTCATAAAACCAAAGTTATATTTGCAAAATTCAAATGGCTGATCCAAGATGGCGTGAAATTGAACTAATCATTTCGACAAACCAATCAAACTTTATTCTACTGCATATTTTAGTCTAAATATTTATTACTGACAGTCGGACATATTGGATCCGCCATCTTGGACATGAAAAGTACCGAAACATTTACATTAGACTCGTGATCTGTGACCTTGAAAACCCCTATAAACCAATTTTTTTTGGAATTTTATAATTTGTAAATCTAACCTCAAATTTGTAATTAGTCACCACGAAAGGACAATCGAGTATAAGAATTCAGATCACAATATGCCATAGAATTATGTCTGATCGGTTGGTCTAAACGATTCAATTGCACAAAATTTAGGCCGCCATCTTGGAGCTCATATTCGTGATCAGCGACCCCAAAAATCCCCGAGTACAAAATTTCAGGTCAAAATATGCAGCAGAAAAAAGCATGACTCAAAGGGTTAAGGGAATTGCCTTAAAACTCGACGCATGTTGCCAAATGTTGTTAAAATGGTTTCCGTGAAGTTACCATATCTTCCCGATGGTGATTTAACAGGCGTAGAAAGTAAAAAATCTTTCTTCAAATTCGATTTTGAGTAAGAAATGATTTTAAGGTATGTAGGATTAGTCGGGGAGTTGACAATCGGGCCTTCAAGACTTGGAAGGAATTTCAAGTGTTTCATTCGAAGCCCATTTTTTTACTCAATTTTAAAGTTCTTGCCAAACGGATTTATTTTTTTAAAACACACATGTGGTCAAGGGGCTTCAATATTGTATTGAGTAAGATATATAGTATTTACCAACTTCGTTTATATTGTGCGGCTAAAAATTGAATCTCTATACTTGACTGTGCTACGGAAAAAAGGCCTTAGGGTGAACCGATGAGCATTCCTGGTAAGGCAAGTTTTATGGTATGAAATGGATGAGAGGAAGGAATACAGCTGGGTCACTGCTTTTAATGTGGTTCTTTGTATTTAAAGATATTTGATGTTTCTCTGATGTTAGCATTATTAAATTATTAAGAAGATTGTGTACTGAAGTTGGCCATCCCACCCACTCCGGTATATTGTCCAGTTCAAAGATTTCCTAGATTAATGCTTTCTCTTAAATTACAAAATCGGATAAACTTTATCAAGAAAGTCTCTTCTCCCACTGTGTTGATATGGTTGTACTGAAAAGACGCAGCATAAATGGAAGAATGAAGAATAAACGTTTTCTTCGGTGGTATCCTTAAAGATTATATTTCCGTCTTTGAAATTAATTAAATGCCTGTAACACGAGCTTACTTCAGAAACCTGGGTACATTTGGTGCAGGTGGTGCAATATTTCCCCCAAAATTTGTATTAAAATAAGCATCCACATTGGGAGCAACTTTGTTAAATTCCTAGACGCTGATTAAGCATAGATCGGGTCGCATAAATATATTTCTGAATTTCTGTCACTTTTAAGGTTCCGCGCCTCAAAAATACAAACGAAACTTTAAAGGATAATTCCGTTGTCCGTCTGTCTATATTTATAGCCTCTTTTTCTCATGGTGAGGTATCAATTTGGAATTTACATCATGACTGCGGTCCCTTTAAAGCTCAAGCTTCTTAAAGGCAATGTTTTTTGTACAAGTAAAGACAAAATTAGTTATATTTAAAAGAAAAAAAATCGAATCACATTAGTGTGGAACCCTCCTTTTGCCTATATCATTCCCAGTTGCCTTTTCTTTTTCTTTTTTTGAGCGCATCGTAGTTGCCAGCGTCAAATTAACAAATAATTTTAAAAATAACTAAAAAATGGCCTTCAGTATAGGTTGCCAAGGTAGGCGATTTCCGCAAAATTATCCTTTACGTCTTAGAACCACTGCAAGAACAAGCGAATCAGATTTCATAAATCAATCCAGCATGAAAGATTGAACTATGAAATTTCTTTTTTTCAATTTATTTCAAATTTTATTTGAAGAGTTGCGTAAACTTGGGAATTAAAAATTGCTAAGCGAAGTTGAATTCAATTGATTTTGTTTTTATTTAAACTTATTTTAACTTTATTATTTACTGCTTTAAGTTTAGAATTCGCTCATTCTTCGTTAGGATAATTTTTAAGGAACCAACGAAATTGATCACATTCCCCCAGTTTTGACAGCAAAATAACATGAAATCGGAAAAAAAGGAAAACAACTTTTCTCGACTCATTTTAGCATACATTATAAAAGAATAATGAATGTACAAAGAAATTAACCCCGAAGGATGTTCATACATATACATATGTACGTCCGTTCATTTGCATATATAAATAAAACCTTCCAGATATCCGTTTTGGAGTTGTGTGTATCCTCGTGTCCTCAAACAATGCGTACAATCTCCAAATGGGACCGAATGATACAACAAGAAGAAGCTACTACCTCATAAAACTCTGCTTATCTTGCTCGTTATTAGAACATTTTTTATTTGAGCGGGTCTATGGGGGCAAGGATATGTGTTCGCTGTATTTGGATGTAATAAAACAAAAATCAAAGTTCCATTCCGCCCCGTTCTTTCATATGAAGGAAAAATCAAAAAATGTCCTCTGCTTAGTGCTTCTTGACTCGTTCTAATCCTTCTACTGTACCCAGTCTTTAGTTCCGTATGTACGTATGTAAATAGATACGCACATATGAAATGTGTCTGCAAAGTTCGGGGCTTCAATGTTCAAAAATTATTCCATTAAACGTGTAAATGTGTGTGAGAAGGATTAGCATAATCAAGACGTGCACTATGCTCGTTGGAAAGTCAATACGAGCTTATCTGTATCTTGGTTTTGGCACAAGGTAGCGCTACTGAGCAAAATCAAATTGAAAGTCATGTTTAATTGAAATTTTTGTATCCTTTGTGGGATGGTGGTGTGTGTATGCTTTTTCAAATTGAAACATTAACATTTCGTTTCGTTTATCTTTGAATAAAATGTTTAATTACAGCTTAACGGGTTGTCCACGTACCGATAGGAATCACCTGCAATCCCATTCGCAGGAGCTCAAGTGTCCGACCCCGGGTTGTGATGGCTCTGGTCACGTAACCGGCAACTATTCATCACATCGCAGTCTTTCGGGATGTCCTCGTGCGAACAAACCGAAGAGTAAACCACGTGACGGTCAGGATTCAGAGCCCCTAAGGTACGGTTAAATTTTAACTTCGGATCTCTTTATTTACATTTGCTTTTATCGGTGTATTTTTTTTTTGTTCTCATTTTGTTTTGTCCATTTTTACAATGTCAAAACGCTTTGTTTGAATTTCAGATGTCCCATACCAGGATGCGATGGTTCTGGACATTCAACAGGGAAATTCCTTTCCCACAGAAGGTAGGCAGGGATGTTCTGTTGGTTCTGTACATTAATTAACATAATCGTATTTGTGTTTGGCCATTATAGTGCATCCGGATGTCCGATAGCGAATCGTAACAAAATGCGGGTCCTGGAGAACGGAGGTACGGTGGAGCAGCATAAGGCAGCAGTTGCGGCCGCAACTGCAATGAAATTTGATGGTGTGAATTGCCCCACTCCGGGTTGTGATGGCACCGGACATATAAATGGGACATTTCTAACGCATCGGTCACTTTCAGGTTGTCCGACGGCAGCGCAAGGTATAAAGAAGCCCAAGTTCGATGAGGTCACCATGGTCTATCCGAAGGGATACTCAGGTTAGTACTCCTCGCATTTGCTATTTACTCTCCTTATTTTCGCTTTGAATTTGTTTTCAATTATTCGCGTTTCATATCTGTTCGTATGGGTGTGTGTGTGTGTGCTAATAACACTTAAACTCTTAACAATAAATTCACTTGAAACAGCAAAATAAAGTTTACTAATGAAAAATTAAAACTAAAAAAAAAATATGCATTTGAATTCCTTACCTGTTTTTCTTATTGTTTTTTTTTCCTGTTTATTTTTTTATTCAGATTACGCGACGTTTTGTATCGGTGCCGAATATCTTCTCTAAAATTAATCAAAAACAAAAATCTACCCGATTTTTATGCAGGTAAGATACAAATCATTGTATAATTATTTTAAAATAAGTCTTTTTTTTGTTTTTATATTTTTTTTACTAGTTCAGTTTTTTTAATTTTTATTTATTATTTTTAAGTTTTCACAAATTATTTGAAGCAGGTTTTTAATGTTATTGGCACACACACAAGACTTGAATGTTGCTATTTTATTTTTTCTTTATGTAAATAAATATGTAGTTGCACGGCTTTTTATTATTTAGTTATATTAACAAAAAAAATTAACATATAAAAAATCAAGAACAATATTCAGCCGTTTTTTGGGGCTTCACATTTTAAAACGAATACTGCGAAATTTTTTTAAAGATGTATTATTTTTAGATAGGAAATATATTTTCGTCCCTATAAAAATGATATTGTTTTCCCTTAGTTTCGGCAAGTTCCTGAGCTTCCACAGACTGTTACACCGACTTGAAGTACACAACTCAAATTTGTGATCTCATCCTTTAAATCCTTACTGAATTATGTCACCATTTATCACCGTAAAGTCGCTGAAGCTCTTTCGACAGACTACTTTCACAGCACAACCTTTAGTTTACAGTCAATTCGGAACAGCCATAAGAGCTACGTGGCAATTATTCTTTTCAGATGATTTTAAATCACAGAAGAGAGGTAGGGTGTAAAAAATTACACTATTTGAGTCGAAAAACTCACGCTCAACATTCTGTCGTGCTAACCAATGACCGATCGACGCCTTAGTGGTAAACTGTGTTTTTAAATTTTTTTTCTTTTTAGAAAAATGATATACTGAATTTAATGAGTCTTCAAGATTCGAAAAATTGGAATGTCCCAAACCTTGTGAATTAATCTACGATAATCCTTTTCTCTTCACCCAGAATGATTTTGAGGTAATTTCTGGAATAATTTTAAGTTGTCCCAACATCCGATTGGGATAGACACCAAGATAGGCAAATCTTGGACCTCAATCTTTTTTGACCCAAATCTTGAAACGGAATTCGGGGTGTGTATTTTATGATACTTCTGATTCTGGAGTTTCGATAACACTTCTTAAGTTTAATTTAACCTACCAACTCACAATAATAGTGCAACGAAGACGAGTAGGCCCTTACCTATTTAGATCCTGGAACTTGCCCACTGAATGTTATATGTTGGCACAATTTTTATACTTGGTCGGAGTCTCAAATCTTTTTTTTACTTCCAAGCTTTAAGTGAAAATAATTAAAAGAATCGGCCTCATTTTCCATCCCTGCGGAACACCATAAAATCTCTTTACATCGTCATACTTTATAAGCCCGGTATTGGCTTATTTTTAAAAAACACTGTTTAATTTAATTTCACAAAAGTTGCCCTCCGATAAATTATGGAATGTTGAATTGTTCAAATGAGTGCCACGGCTGGTTTGGCAATTTTCGAAATAATTAACTTTTACCCATAAGATTCGGTTATTATGCTTCATTGCACTCTTCGTTGACTTTAACACTTGTTCCGTGGTCAGATGGAGGAATAATTACCAATAATGCCAATCTAAAAACAGTCGCCAAGTTCAGCTTCCCTATGATGACGAGTGAAATTCGGGGATTCCGGAATCCAGATTTGGTGTCTTAGGTTCAGAAAGAGAAACGATACCCACGCGGGTTTTCTAGAGCTTGAATTTCTACGTTTTCTAAGCGTATTGAAAAAGTATGTTTATCACTGAGTTTCTATAATTTTTTCACTGCATAAGGGCTGCCGTGGTAAAAATAAAAGATGATTTAAAAAAATGACTTACAGATGATCATCCACCCTGTACATTTTTTTTTCTGCAAAATTCTCTGTGTTCTAAAATGCTTAAAATGTTCCTGTCGGACTGGGTTTATGGTTAAATAATTTTTCTTGAAGCAACATTTTGCACCCAATCCGGAAAATATCGCATTCTTTTCTTAAGTTTACCTCAAAAGCTTGAGTTCGACGGTCTCCAACTTCTGAAACTCATTTACATTTTTCATCTCCATCAAAATTTTTGATAATTTTTTTGGTTTTTATTTTTCATATTTTTATTTAAGCTTCAGCAAAAAATCAATTAATTTCTTCCATTGTTGAAATAATATAAAGCTTAAGCTGTAGACACAACAGAAACAGAAAATGTCTGTTAATTGAATTAAATGTTCGAAAGAAAATTTGTTCAATATCCTTTTTGTCTTACGGCGTTGACTGTGAAAGTAACCATCATCTTCTCATCCCTTAATTCTGAATCGCCTCAGGTGGTATCAGAAATGGCTATTTCAAAATCTTCTTCGTTAAAATGTAAAACTCGTTGTCACGTCCTGCGAGCAATATGATGAAACTTTAATCCATTATTTCCAGTTCTCAGTCTCAAGGACCACAACTCTATTACTATAACATAGAACGGCCAAACTGCAAATACCTAATTTAATTTGAAAATCATTTGTGCTCAATCCAAGCGCACTTAACTCATATCCGTCACTGTCCTGTTTCGATTCGTCGAGTCCTTTCGGATTTGTGTACGAAAAATGAAATTTCATCCATCCTAGTTCGAGAGTACACGTTTCTTGGAGTACCAATTCGTTGAATGTCAAGCGCCAATTGCTGCTGGGCGAATAATTTATTACTCGATGTTTTGCAGGAAGTTTTAATGGTTTATTTGCGTTTGTCATATTGGCGGAGGGACAAGAGCAGAAATGTCAAAGTGACGACCGTGAAGGGAAATTGATTAATCAAGTGCTCTTAGTCAGCGGTTTACCTTAGAACCATTGATTTTAAAATATTACCAATTGTTTCGTGTGGCTTGTGTTTGGTTAAAATAGAATGGCAGACGTTCTAGGAGACTGCGGAATTCAGTGATTTATAAGGTTGTCTGCTTTGATTCCGATCGATATTGAGGAATGGTGGGAAAAAAGTTTACCCTGATTGATGGATTACCGCGAGCAGGATTTTTTTTTCTTTCTCAGAAGATTTTTTTTTTTGGTTAGCTTTGATTTATTCGATATTAATGACCATATTTTTCAGCATTTAAAAAAAAAATGGATGGTAAGGTATTAGATGCTTAGGTTTTTATAAGTTGTAGAATGCTATCTCTTAATGGGAAATAATATTGAAATGAAAGACAAGCAAAATATGGTTTTGAAAAGTTTGGGTGTTAACTCATTCCGAAGAATGATTTAAAATTTGAATCCAAGATCTCACGCACTAAATAATAATCCACGTTCCCTCATCCTTCATAAGAAGTGACCGAGCGGCCAAGGATCCCGGGGGTCTATTTACTAGCGTGAATGAACGTTTTCGTCTGATCGCATTCTCAGCAAGGTAATTCGACACATATTGGACCGACGTATTCCGCTTACAACTGCAGTGACTTCATACGTTCCTAAGTACAGACGTTGACGTATGATTGACTCTTCTTCATGTGGTGTGTATCCGTATCGGGTACATTTTTTCCCAACATGATTAATGTCGACCACGTTTGCTTGATTTGACGAACAAACAAAGTTAAAATTCATTTTGCGAATCGAAAGTCAACTTAGAAAATATGATTGAATAATAAGGAAGAATTCTGCTTTACTTGGACTATTTATGAAGACCTGTAATTTTGAATTTGTAATGTAAAATCTTTGTTAAAATATCTATAAAAAGTATACTTGGCATTTCACTTCTAATATTTTTTTTTTCTAATATGCTTGCGTTAAAAATAAATTTCAGTTAACAATTTTTCTTCAGACCCTCAATATCTGACGATTCTTTCAGAAAGTCACACAAAGCTCAGAATTTTTATATTGTAAAGGGTTTTCCTGACAGGGACCTGACAACTTTTCATCATGATTAAGAATACGAACGAACAACGTCTGAAAATTATAAAAATGTTCTACCAAAATTCGGAGCCAGTCCCCGCAACTTTAAGAGCGTTAACTCCAATTTTCGGTGGTGATTCTCACCCTAGTAGACAGGCAATAAAAAAAAAAATTCTGTGTTCATATTCGTTGCGTGATATAACCGTGTCATTGAGAAACTGGGTTTGTCAAAGTGTCGAAAATATCGCTGCCGTTGAGGCGTCCGTTGCAAACGTTCCAAATCAGTCAATTCCACGGTGTTCTCGAAAATTGGGCATCGCTCAAACCACATTATGGCGTATTTTGCGTAAAGTTCTTGGTTTACAAATACACAAGATCAAGCTGACTTAAGAATTGAAACCGATGGACCATTTGAAGCGACGAAAGTTCTCCGATTGGGCTCTGGAGAAGATTCGACAAAATGATGAATTTCACCGCGAAATCATCTTCAATGACGAAGCTCATTCTTGGCTCAATGGGTTCGTTCATAAGCAAAATATGTTTTATTGGTCGGGTGAAAGTCCACATTTGCTTCATGAATAACCACTTAATCCACAAAAAAACTGTTTGGTGCGGTTTGCTTGCCGGCGGCGTTATTGGGCCATAGTTTTTCGTCGACGATAACGATCGTCACGTTACTGTGAATGGCCAGCATTATTGCGCCATAATTACCGGTTATTTTTGGCTCATATAAGAAAATATGGATTTGCATGACATGTGGTTTCCAAAGGATGGTGCCACAAGCTACACAGCACACTTTACTTTATTGAAGAGTAAGATTGATGAGCGTGTTATCTCAAGATATGGGCCAGTTAATTGGCCGCCTCGTTCGTGTGATTAAACGCCTGTAGATTCTTTTCTTTGCAGCTTTGCTTATGCCAACAAGCCGACGACGTTGGAAGAGCTCAGAGCCAACATTGAATGCGAAATAGCGGTCGTTTCGGCCAAAATGTGTGGCCGAGTTATCCAAAATTGGGTGCATCGAATCGACCGCTGCACACGTGCCTGCGGTGGCCATATGAACGAAGTCGAGTTCCATTCATACGAGTTTTGATTGTTCTTCAAACCGATAACAAAATTTTCTCAAATGGTTTGCGTTTAATTGTAAAAAAAGTTGTCAAGTCCTTATTGGAAAACCCTTTATAACTTGTTTTTGTTTTTAAAGACGACATCCACCTTTCCTTTGAAATTATTTGTTGTATGCTTGTTAGTCTATTCGTATGAGATGGCACATTCCACTTTAACACCAACCAAAATAGAAACAAACAAACCCTCAGAAGATAACGTCTTCCACTGATAAATTTTAAAATATTAGAGCCCAGTTTTGCTATACCTTAGTCTTCACAATAAATTGTGACTAAAGCTACCAATTGTTGCATGAATTATTGCACTTAAAAAAATGATTTAAAACTTAAGATGCCATCATTTTATGGAGGTGCAATTAAAGAGTCCCTGAGTTCCATGGTCTTCACGTGTGATATAAAAAATAATAAATGTCGTGCATAATAATAATACATCGTTGTAAAAATATAAAAACCGAGATCATATGGAAGTGAAGAAAATTAAATGAAAATTAATACGAAGCGCTGCAACAAGCTGCTTATTGTAGCTGTCATCGCTTTTCGCTGAGCAGGTTAATTCTTTTATAGCAATCAACGAGCTTCGTAACAAGCTCAAAAGATTGGATATCGTTAAGGTAGTGGCTGAAATCCAAAATCTAGACAGCCACCTAACCTATCCTACCTGAGGAATTTCGCTTACAAGCTTAACAATGTCAACTTATCAGAGAAGACGAGCTTAGAATTTTTCGCTTAACTATTAATAAACACTCAATTGAAAAGCATATTTTCAATCGAAATTCATTTAAATTTAACGCACTAACAGCTAACAGGTTACGATATCAAAAATTGAAAGAAGAAATGGTCGTCGAATGGAGCCCTGTTGGACTCCGCTGATAATGATAGTAACACAAAAATTAATGCCTATTTTGCGTCCTTTTAATGTCTCTTTGAAACTAAAACATACTTATGTTTCCACTTCTCTCTCTCTCTCTCTCTCTCTCTCTCTCTCTCTCTCTCTCTCTCTCTCTCTCTCTCTCTCTCTCTCATGTAAAAATCATCATCCATTTGCAGATTTGATACGACATTTTTCCCAACTTCACTATTTGCCAAATCACAGATGTTTTGCCCAAAGACTGTAATATGAGTAAATTGAAAATTCACTCTTTCAGAAAAAAGGGAGGCACAAATAAATATCCTTCCTACCACTCCAGTTTCAGAAAAAAACCCAAATTGAAGACGTTTTTGAAATTCCACTCTTTTAAGGGGAAATTAAAAATTCACACTTTATCTTACAAGGGGAGCTGCCGCTGTTGTTTAGCACTCGTACTCATACATCTTCCGCAATATTGTAAAAAGTAAATTTTACGTCCTCAAAGGATAAAGCATTCTTTGACACCAAGTGCCTTCGCCTTTCGCTGTCGCTTATCGTCGCAACATCATGTTTGAGTGTACTCGGAAATCGATGTTGATGATGATGATGCCTGATGGTGGCGGTTCTTCCATTTCATGGTTTTAAGGCGAAATTAACATTTTATAATTTTAAAAGCATTTCACAATCGTTCACCGTACGCCAATGGTGGCAGCAGGCTTATAGCTAAAAGGGGTTAATATAAAATCGTGTGGTTGTACGGATAATGGAGGATGGGAAGCAAATACCCAGCGGCTGTCGTACGAAAGTAGAAATCTCAATGATTCAAAACAAGCCAGGAAATAAGACATTTGTTGAGTTTTTGTGATTTAAAATTAAAGTAGTCCTTGGATAGAACTAAGAAATGATTTTGTGTAAGCAATTCACAGAGTTAACAATTTTTTTTTATTTTTTTGCAGGCATGGATATGATGTTGAATTCAGTTGGCGGCGGTGGTACATCGACCTCATCAGGTGGCACCTCATCATCACTACCATCGGGCCCAGCGAATACTAGCTCGAATGTATCGGCAAACAACACATCAAACAACGGCAATGCTCCTCAAAATAGTGTGACCCCAAACGGAACCGAAGATCTGACTACCTTGGAAGCGGAAATTTCAGAGCTGCAGCGAGAGAACGCTCGAGTGGAATCACAAATGCTGCGTTTAAAGTCCGATATCAATGCCATGGAATCGCAGCTCAACACCAGCGATCGGGTATGTAGGCTAAGGTTGGTTGAAGCAAACGCAAATACCAGAATTGGCATTTTATGTTTGTAGATAATAAGTTGGATTGTAGATAATAAGTTGAATTGGCGCCAAGGCAAAAGTCACGCTACTCTGCCAGGTAATGAAACTTGAACTTTTTTGAAAATAATTTCGCTGATATTTTCCAAAGAGCTTGTTTTGGCATTGCATTATGAACGAAACAAATTTATTATAAATTTAACAATCATGTTTGAAAACAATATTAGAACAAAAAACACCTCGAGTTAGTTATCGTTAAATAGGTCTCCCATAAATGACGTAAAAAATGTTTCGTAACCAAACAATAACAACCCAGTCATAGTGAGGCTTTTAAGTCTGCTCAAAAAAAGTTAATGAAATAAAAAATAAGAATCTCATTATTGCCTGTAGGGTTTCCATTAGAACAATTGACAAACAGTGCTGTTGTTGACTGCAAACACAATCCTCCATACGTGTAATATCATTCAACTTGCTGCACCAAAAAGGATATGATCCTGAGATATTTTCTTTTACTTTTGATTTTACCTTTTTCCCAATAATTTTTTTAGTTGCAGACTCATTTCTCTCCTCTCCGAACGTGATAAAGATGAGCCAGATGTGATTGATCGATAAAATGATTACGTACCAAAATGATAATATATTTTTAAACACTTAATTTGACGTTTTTTTTTTTTAATAGGACTACCGGTTGAAAATGTCGTTATTGCAGACAACTTCATATCTATTACTCTGAGATGAATTTTGACCATGACAGCTGTCACATCAGAAACTTCATGTCATTGTCTTATTATTTCAGTCTAGGTTATTGGTCATTAGTGAAAACACACAAGTTTTTGTAGAGCCGTAAAATGTCTACATTCGTGCCATCAAAACAAAATTTGCGGGATGTTTTAATATGCTTCTTTCATTTAAAGAAAAAAGCAACCGAAGTGCATCAATTGCTAACCGAAGCTTACCCGGGCTATACTATAGACGTTAGTTAGAGCTGTACTATAGACGTTAGGTCGCAAGACACGATAAAGTTTTTTTGCAACTGACAATGCTCGGCCACATGTTGCAAATGTCATCAAAACTTACCTTGAAACGTTCAAATGGGATGTCCTACCCCACCCGCCGTATAGTCCAGACATTGCGCCATCCGATTACTATCTCTTCCGATCGATGCAACATGGCCTGGCTGACCAGCACTTCCGTCATTTCGATGATGTCAAAAAAATGGATCGATTCGTGGATTGCGGCCAAATTGGTCGTTTTTTTCAGAACGGGTATCCATGAATTGCCAGAAAAATGGGAAAAATGTGTGGCTAGCGATGGGCAATACTTTGAATATTGAATTTATATCGATTTTTCCTCAATAAAGCATTGATTTAAAAAAAAAAAACATTTTCAACCGGTAGTCCATTATCTTAAAAAATCATGAAATTAAAGCAGTTTTATCCCGTCTAAATTTTCATTAATTAATTATTCAGTTTTTGTATTTTTATTTATTTTTTACATATTATAGCGATTTTTCGATATTTCCATTTTTTCGGGACAAAACACTTTACTTGGCGTTAACCAAAAATCGTTAAATCGTGAACGAAACAATTTTACTTTAATCTCTTAAAGAAAACTCCATTTTTTATTTAATTGCCGGTCATATTACGGGCGCACAACACAAAGAGACCAGGCAACGAAATTTTGGGAAATCAGAAGACAGTAAATTTACAAATGAGAAACAACAAGAAACTAATTCTTCGAAGACCATCTTAAACAAGACTTCTGTTCCGTGCGCATTCGAATAGAGATTAAATGCTTTCCATGCAGACTTAAAAATTCAATGAAGCATGCATAATATCCCGAATAACTTTTTTAAGGTGCAGGGAATTTTGTTAAATTGCCATACTCACTAGTCATCCAATTCCGGAACGACATCCCATTGAGAGTTGTTAGCACTGTAGAATACCAACCTTGTAATTTCTTAACCTCGATTAAACATGATTTAACTTTATTTTATTTTTTAGCATTAAACCATATCAGACATAATATATTATTTTGAGTTAATTATTCGATGTTAACTGCATTTGTGTATTTAGCAAAAAGCAAAAAGATTTTGCAGTGATAAGAAACTCAAATGTATAGTACTTTGCTTTCGATTCAAGAGGTGAGAAGAATAGGATAGAATATAATATCGATTTATTTGCATTCACCTAATTCACAGTTTTTTTTATGTAAGAACACTTTTTTTTATGTAAGAACACTTTCGGTGGTTTGTGAGATATGCTATAAAATTGTGGTCTCAAAGATGTGTTGTGAAAATGGGTATGATTCATTCATCTTCTTCTGCTTCATTTACAGAATAGCAAATGTTTCTACATCTTTACAAATTTTAACATTTATTAGGGCCAAATTGCAAAGAAGTTACCAACAATTTTACATCTAGTGTTATCAAATGCAGATACCCACAAAGTACTACCAAAATGGGAAAATTATGATTTTCTCAATTATTTTAATTAAAACAAAAAAAAGTGTACACTCTAAGCACCCATTTTACAGATGTACATCCTATGTTCATGAAAATCGGAAGAATTTTTCATATCAGAAGAGAACTCACACCACAAACAGGGTATACCACAAAAAGCATAAAAAAACACAACTCATTAAAGTTTAATGTACATGATCCTGAAAGTTTATTCGAATTTAATTCACTCAACCACTAAGTATTTCCTGTCGTTCTGCTCCATTTATCTGACAAAATAATAATGTATGAGGCTTATTTTATTCACTCAAACTTTTGGCAAAGCATCTCCCTTTTGCCAGTTGATAGATGACGCCGATACGAAAAAAAACACAATAATAACCACCAAGTTGATATCATTTTTATGGAAAACAGATTGCCGCCATTACTGTTTCTAATGGACTTTTTATTTATTAGTTCCCAATGTCCATTTGGAGTGATTCCATCGTAATCCAACATCTTAGGGATACCTTACTTTAGGCATGCAAAGCCTATTTACATTGTTTCACGCAATTCGAATCCGTCAAACGTGAACAAAATTTCTCTGGAGTGAGTATGAAAGCAACAAAAAAAAAAAAAAAACAAACGATTTGAGAAAGTTTTGAAATTAATTGATAAACTTGTGGCAGTGAAACTTTGCCGTCGTTGACCTTGAAAAAACGAAAGATTCACGCGCCATGCGAACATTTGTTCAAACTTTAGCTTCTCACTTTCAGACTTAAGGTGAAAAAGTTGTTAAACTAAAGTGAAGGTGGAAAACGTGAAGAAGAGTTCATTAACTTGACTTTTGGCGAAAATCTTCAGCTTTAAGTTTTGGCGGAAAGATTATTATTTATTCGATGGGGTAAAAAAACGTTAAGGCATCCGTTCAAAGAGTGTAAATTTGGTCCTCATAAACTTGAGAATACTTCGAAAGTCGTTGTTTCAAAATTCGATTTTAAAATTTTCACTTAAAAAATGTTGCATGTGGTCATATTTTTTGGCTATTTTAAACCCTGCTTCAAGGGGTGATAAATACCCTTATATTGACAGTTCGAAATGCGGGTAGATGAAATAAGGACATATAGTGATACAAATTGCTTTTAAATTCCTGTAAATTGTAAGGACATGGAAATGACTTGCCTTACTTCAGTGAAAAAGTGAATCGATTGACTTTGAATTGTTTTCATCTGCAATAAGTTTTATCATTCGATTATGATCTCTGTCAAGCAGACTCATGATGGTCTTTGGAACACGTAAGCTATGCGTTAGTTTTGGGAAAGTGTAGACTTTATAAATGCCGCTTTAGCTCTATAATTAAAGTACGGAAATATAAGCCGAGCGAACTGATAATTGTGTCATGATAATGATTATAATAATAAATATTGAAAAATAATGCGCACCCTATTGCAATAAAAACTCCTTCAAGAGAACTTCGTACGTTTTCATTCGAGTCATTCCATCTCAATCCTAATTTTTTAAAAAGAAAAAAAAAGATCCTCCGATACTGTGTAGTTCTGAAAAGAAACCTGATTTAAAACTAACGATGGCGATGAAAAATAAATACAGAGTGGTCCAAAATACTTTGCCTTTATCTTTTATATCTTTAAGAAACTCGAAAAACTAAGAATACTGCCATCAGGGAAAGAATGAACTAGTATTGGATTAGACGTGTTAGTCGAAATCTGATTGATGAAAATCAGAAGTGATCCCTGCGGCACACAAGCTGTTAAAATTGTAAGCGTGGTTTGACTTTCGTCACATCATCGAAACTTTATCAGTCTCATCCAGATTTTGCGACGTCATCAGCTTTTTCGTTGCTTTGAAGTGAAGTCATTTAGAAATGACCCGTCGTCCAATGTAATATGAAGTAGTTCTGATCGCACAATGCCACGAATATTTTATGACAATTAAAGATATGATGTTTCGATTTTGCTGTACAGGATTCCAGAATCTGTCTCGCAAATCAAAATATTACTTCTTCAAGCAGCTCTGCAGTATTCATTGTAGCGAGAGTTTCCGCCTTCGCTGCTGCAATCCGATAAGTAAAGAGGAACTCAGATGTTAAAGGGAAGTTCCGAACATCTTTTTCCGTTCAAGGTATTAAAACTGTCCGTGTATACTGAGTTGTTACAAAGCTGTGGTTGGTAAAACTTGAACACTACAAGGTTTTTGTGATGCATCAATGGGGGTACAACATTGATTCCAAAAAGTAATCATGCACGACCTCAAATAATGTTTATGTTATATCGAAAGATAATTTACATTTTAATTTAATTTTAAATTTGAGTTATTATTGACAGAACTTACCTCACGAGTTTTCCAAAACGTGTTGGATTGCTATTGTGTCGAATTACTTAGTGGTTCTAAGGTAAACATTTCAAAAGAAAGCAAGTAGAGCTTCTGCAGAACTATTGCTATGAAAACTTCTTGCGAATGCATAAAAAGTTTTCTAAAAACAAAAAACGGAACTCTTGCTTTCATGAGGCTTGCTTATCAAAAATCATTTCCAATAAAAGTTCTCTGCGGCCAGCAACTAAAGAAACTTCTTTTGAGGGAAATAGTTCTGTCAATAGTTTCCAAGTTGTACAGCAATCCACCTTATCCAAGGCTTTGGAAAAATCGAGAATCTATCAGCTGTCTGCTATCCAAATTAACTTTGTTGCAAATACCAACAACCCCCAGTATAGAAATTCTTTATAATGATCTTAAAGAGCATGGTGAAATGCAGGTTGTGCAGGTGGCCGAATAGTCAGAAGTTACTTTAAGACTTGAATACTGTTAGACTAAAACTAAACATTAACAGATACAGCATCGATTTGACCTTCTGATATTTCTGTATTGTTAATTTCGCCAAGGCTTCTTGTGTACTATTTTTTTTAGAGGTGACGTGAAGTCACTTAGCCACTCGGAGTTTTAAAGTGCGCCACTTGGATGCCGTCAGTTCTCCTCCCATATATCACTAGTCTGTCTTTGTTTCTATTTGGAGATAAGTCAGTGCTAAACGGAAGTTTTTAAAATACTGAAGGAATAACATTTTGTTGCAAATGAATGCCAGCGGCTTGCGTCCGCGTAGATTTCAAGAACGTATACTAGAAAAGTTTAAAAATTTGAAAAGTCAATTTGTCGCCTGCTCACATTAAAGCATACTTTATCTCTTAGCAACATTTTTTAAAAGAAAGTTTTTATCTTCATAAAATTCGACTATAAGCAAAATTAACAGATCGAAATAAATTTAAATTATATTTTATGTCAACAATTAATCATGACATTTCTCAATATTTCACATATAGAGTCATCGGGGACTTTGTTTTATAATATTTTGAGTAGTAAAATATTATAAAAATATTTAATATAAATCAATGAATATTAGTATATTAATATATAGTGAAAAAACAAAAAGTTACCTTGGTAAGATAATTTTCGCACTTAAGTTGCGAGTAAGACATGAAAATAGTGTGACCATAGTCGTGCGTTTTCTAAAGAGTGTAGATTTTTTCTATTATAATGATTAACGGAATTATTACAGGGGAAGATGTACTCAAAATGTTACGTACAAGTATCGAAGATTTAAATCAATAAAGAGCGTGGTATAAAATGGCTCTAAGATGGCACCCATAAACAAATTAATTTTATTTTATTATATTTACCATTATTTTTAAGAGAAAAATGAAGCTTTTTATTTTAGTTAAGATGAGTTGAAATATAAACGTGCACTGAGAGATTTCCATATTTAACCTAGAATTGGTCATGATTTTAACCATCTACTGTTTAAAATGGGACCAACATATTTAAAATGGAACTCTTGCGCTGTCTCCTACTTTTCTGTAGTCTGTTATTTGTATGCGGTATATGGCCTTACTGAAGGTTTGGTCTTTAGGTAATGATTTATGAAGTAATCTTACCAGGTCTGTCGGCAATTAAGCCATAAATGCATTTATTATACATATTTTTTTTTCTTTGAAGAACAACATGTTGTTTGACTTTGTGCATCACTTTTGTTCAATAAACTCCTTAACTTTAGGTTTGGTCTTTAGGTAATGATTTATGAAGTAATCTTACC
Organism: Orthonevra nobilis; assembly: GCA_963555765.1. Lineage (NCBI taxonomy): Eukaryota > Metazoa > Arthropoda > Insecta > Diptera > Syrphidae > Orthonevra > Orthonevra nobilis. The sequence goes on from OY743224.1 coordinate 32,381,702, forward strand.
AGGTCTGTCGGCAATTAAGCCATAAATGCATTTATTATACATATTTTTTTTTCTTTGAAGAACAACATGTTGTTTGACTTTGTGCATCACTTTTGTTCAATAAACTCCTTAACTTTATTTTCTGTAACTACCTTGCCATTGGCTCCAACAGAATAGTTTCCAAACAATATGTGGACTAGGTGGAAGTTGCTGGCTTCACGTAAAACTATGTTGCAGCTCTATATTACTGTAGGCTTTACAGAACTGCTGTATAGTTCGTAAAGGCATGTTATCCTTTCTGCCTTTATCTTACGCTCTGTGCAAATTGAGAATCGCTTGATTTATAGAGTGGAGAAAAATTCTCCATCACCTAAATTGCAGAAAGTATGAGTATCTTCTATTGATGTTTATGAAAGGATGTGTAAGGCCCCTTTGAGCTAAAATTTTCGCTAAACTATTGGAGAGTGTCCGTAAAAGCAGTTCTTTTAAATACTAAACATTTGATGAATCGACTAGATTGGGCAGATCCATGACTTCATATTAATGGAGTTGATTTGAAAATTCATATTTAAAAAATTATTTATTATGTTTAATATTTAATAATATGAATATTTGAATTGAACTGACTGGAAATGGTCGTGTCTTTGAGATTTTAGTACAGACCGCAAAGAGTGAAAGGGTCACACCATCAAACTTAGCATCCCACGTTGTTTTATTTTTTGACAATAATTGTCAATAATAATTATTATTATATATCAGAAAGTTAATAAGAAAATATTTCTGTACCTTCATTACCTTCTTAAGCTAATGCATCAGTCTCATTCAAGCCTCTTTGTATGCATATAATTTTTTGAAAACTTTGCAGACTTATATCGATTTTATCAAAGAATTATTGTAAAACCTCCCAGGTTCTTTCTCAGGTAGTTCCCTTAGTTCCTTCCCAAGTCAAGCTGCACAACCGTTCCTTACTTGCATAGAAAATGATTTTAAGCAAGTAGCATTTATTTTTTTGACTTATTATCCTTCTATGGCAAATTTGAGAAAAAAACTTTTTTAAATAAATTTTGTATCCGATCAGTCGACCTGAGTGATACAAAAAAAAAATCTGATGTATGTACCTACTATGTGAAGTTTACTCAAGTGCTTTTAGGTGTCACCACCAATGAAGGATATATTCGTAACCGTGGTGGCGTCCTCCTATCAATACACTCAAACACAAATACGACACACCGATACACATCGACCAATCTTCGATTGACGTCAATCGGATGTGTATTAAAACGAATCAAATCCTTACATGAAATAAATAAATTCTCTATATGGAATGTTGTCAACCACCCACCGCTCCACACACATACAGGACAGAACCTCTTCGTCCTCGGCAAGCTCTCCTGAATATCTGAATTCTGAATCAATCAAAACGGAATCCGAAAAGCTCCACTGAGCACTTACGTAACTCATTTCTTTCGAATAATTCATGCGCGAATGTAGAATGTGTTTTGTTCTGTTTCTAGGTTCTCGGTCCTTACGTTGTTTCGTGCTTCCTTTTTTTTGTGTCCACGTCAAGGTACATTACACCTTATGTATACAGCACCAATCAATGCAGACCCCCTTTTTTTGGACCCTAGCGAGCGTTCATGCTCACGTTCACCTTAATCTTTTCAATTTTGTTTTCTTCTTGTTTTGTTTTTTATTTTATTTTTTGCTTGTGCATGTCCTTTGGGAAATATATTATATACAATTTTTATATTTTATTTTATTTATTTTTTTTTCCTTGCATCCTGTGCTGCTCTGATTGGGCATGAGCATTGAATTTGGCGCTGTAGCCATTGGAAAGCATTAGCTACGCCCAACTCCAACTCCTGTTGCCATTTTCGCTCTCATGTGCTCCACACAGAGCCTGGCTGACTGACTGGTTGGCTGGTTGGTTGGTTGGCTAAGCAAAAGAGTGTGCTCCTCCGTGCTCGTGTAGTATGTATATAGATGAGTTGCCTGCCGATGCCAACTCCAGTAATCGGGCCAAAAGGTTAGACCAAATGGGTAGGACGAGAAAGAGAGAAAGAGAAACCAGCACAGGGGTGTATTTCTTTCGTCCTTGGGGAGGATGATAACTTGGGGATGAGGCGGATGGCGGATTCGATGGAATGCAACTTGCGCTGTGGTAGCTGTGGAGCTTTGCAAAAAAAAAAAAAAAATACACATAATATCGCCCCGGAGAGAAAAGTTGGACAATGATGTTTGTACGACTCGAAGAGTACACCAACAAATGAAATTCGTCTATGTATTTGTATCTAAGCAAGAGACTGTGGGCAAGGGAGACTGCATATCTGTGCCAACACTTGGAAAGTGCATTATTGAATTCAGTTGTCGTGAACAACACCCAGCCAGGATGCAAAGTAGGAGGGAAGGACACTTTTTGTTGCAGGATTCTATTGGTGCACCGGGCATACATATATACATACATACAAACAGCGAAAACTTATCCTGCGACGTCGGCGGTCGTACAAACGATTGCACTTGGAAAATTAATCGCAGGGAAATGGATGTCGTTTGTTAGTGGGGCATGTTTCTTGGCGATAGTGTGGGCCACATAAGGTGTGACCATTACTTACCTTTCCGAGAAAAAACAATTTGTTGGAATTGAATTATTCTTCCTTTATTGCAATCACCGTCAAAGGGATTCGCTGCAGGATGATTGAGTGCAATCCGTCACTGCGTTGTTTGTCAATTTAAATTCAAATAGTTTTATTGTTGTTGCCGCACAGGTATCTTTAACTAACTGCGGGAAGCAATTGATTTTTTCGATAAACGTCTAAAATGCAATTTGTTTGTTTTGATTTATTCGTTTGACAGCTGCAGTAAACTAATAATTTGTTTTTCAAAAACTTGTAACGATTTAATCATATTTAAGGCCTCAACAAAATCAGGAACGAAATTTTAAACTTATTTTATGGCAGCTAGTTGGAAATCCATACTAAAATATGGTATAATTGATTTAAAAATAAAGCATAAAAGGCATACACACGTACGTCAAAATTCAGAAATTCTCCGTAGTATTCGACCAACTTTTTTTCAGTCGAAGTTGCGAAAAAGTGTATTGTTTGGTTTTCAAAGTAAAAGAAAAAACTTCATAAATTGAACGACAAATTTTGCAATTTTTTGGTTAAAAACCGATACAATTTTGATTTTTTTTTATATATTTTCTGTATTATTTTGAAAATATCACAGGTTTCTTGTGGAAAACTTTGAAGAAGCGTAGTTTTGAATGAAAAGAAAAAAAGGATTCGTTTTTGCTTGCAATACAAAAAAAATTTGACTTAAATGATGCGAAAATCACGTTTGACACTGTTTTTTTTTTTAAGTTTTAGTGTTAGAGAGTGGATTCTATTTTTTTATGTTTCTATTTTTAACTGAAATCGATACCTGATTTTGGTCGAAATTATTGTTGGATTTACAATTTGTCTAGAAAAATTTCGTGTAGATGTGAAAAAACCTAACCTTGAAGTTGTTAGGGAAAATTTTTGATTAGTATATTACAGGCAAACCTTTCGCAAATTCAGGGGTTACTTTGTGAATAAACAAACCCTTGAAACCTGCAAGTTTTTGAAACATTAAGAACAATCTCGTCAAATTTGACTGAAAACCCCTCACATAATAAATAAATTGGTGAGCAACACAGTTTAAATAAGTAAGCATTTTTCAACAAGCTAAGTTAAGCTTAAAAAAATGAAAACTATTGTTTTAAATTTATGTTTTGAATTCTTGAATCAAATTATTCGTCTTTGGCTCTATAAGTTTTTTCGTTGTTTTGATAATTTTACTAATGTTAAATGCTAGACTCTTGAATGGTGATGAAATACGAGTTTTATCTCTTAAAATTGTTATTCGGATCTTTTCTCACTATGGTTAAATGATATAAACATTTTAAGTGATTTTGTCGCGTTTATAAACAATTTTCTTCCATTTACTATTACTTCGCGGAATGTTTATACTCGTTCGTGTGATTTTTGAGTCAAATTTTTCGGATTTAATTCTGTGTAAAGTGTTTGCCTTGTTGAAGGTGTTAAAAATGTTTCCATGGAGAACTATACCATTTCTAGCATGCAAACTTCCTGAAATTTCTATGCCTTTATGTCACACTGTTGATGTTTCGTTTAAAAAATTGACAAGAATTCAACTGACTTCACGACCAAATCATGGTTTCATACAAGAGCAACTCTTTCGAAGACATCCTGTCCATTTTCCAATAAACTCGAAGTTGATTCGATTGAATTGTACTCTTATGAAAAAGGAATCCCAGATCTCGTCACTAAATCCTTCAAGCTTCAAAATTAGTCTTTTAGTTTATATTTTCGTCTAAACCATTATGCTCTCTAAATGTTCATTGAACTTATAGTGGCTTGATAGTGCGACGCTGTGCTTTCCGCAGTTAACAAGGATTTGGAATGTCCTTTTGATGATGCATTTATTGATGAATCTCGTGAAACTTCTGGCTATCCAAATCAGTAATGCGAGAATAGAGGAGGTGGCACTTCCTCTTACTCTTGATTAAGTCTTCCTCATAATCTTCATACTCTGATGAAAGAGCAGAACTGATAAGCGTGGAGCAACTAAACTTACATCGATAGCGCTATGGTGGGGCTATGCCTGAACCAATAACTATTTCGAGCCAACACGAACCTAAGCTAGCTATGTTCAATTGCGTGCACTAAGTTGGTTAAGTCGTTGAATATCTCGAAATAACATCAATCTTTTGTGTCATTTTAACCCTTGTACCAGCGTTGGGTATCCTCTTTTGTTGGCAACTTGTATTTTGTTTGTTCATTCACATTGGCCCAATGTTTTGAGCTTAATTTTCAATACTAGCAAAGCACTCATTGTATTCTTTCCAGTTATATCGTCTGCATACGCGAGCAGCTGGACTGGATTTCTGAAAACTTCAAAAACTTAGCTTGGTTATACACAGCTCATTTCTATAATCGTTGTCAAATGCGGCCAAGAGTTCGATGAACAGGTTGCGGGTATCGATATGGTACTCATTCGTTTTTTCCAAGATCCCCCGTAATATGAATACTTAATCGATTCTGCATCTTTTTGGTCCGAGAATGTCCTGATATTGGCTTGCTAATTTTATGACTACGGCTCTTAGGCATTCGCATTGCAAAAAAAAAAGTTTCATACGACTCTGGAGGTCTCCTTCTTTTAAGATCATGCGAACGATGCTTCGGTTCCAAAACACTCAAGCAATGCTAATATATGTTTATACAAATAAACATAATTGTGAAAAATATTGTACATAGTTTAATTATAAATCCGTCTGTAAAAATAACATCAAAAGCATTTTAGCAGCCATTTACCCATACCCGCTGCAACCCGTTTCACTATCGTTTTGACTATTAATGGCAATCTCAAAAATATTCACAAAATGCCACTCACTAATTAAAAATAAATTCCAAAAGGTTGACGTTAAAGGGAAACAGCAAACCTTCAGCAGTAGCAACCAACGTAGTGTCTTTTAATCAGTCCCAGAAAAAAAAACTGTACGAAACTGCCAATGGTCCTTCACTAAAAGGCTAGTTTATAATATTTTTTTTTTTTTTGGATGGCATGAAAACTTTCATGGCCATCCACACCTAAGCCGGTATTTAATTAGCATCCTGTGAATAGCAAAAAAAAAAAACAACATAAAACATCAACAACTCCACTTCCTTTAATGCTGCAAAAGACTTTCCGCTTTTACTGATTTTCAAAATGAAAATTTCATTAAAACTTACTCTAATCAAATTAATTCGAAGCAAAGAAAATGACGGAGGTATAAATTCCAATTGAAGGACATGAAGGACCCACTATAATTTTTTTTTTTTGGCTGCCCACTCAAAAATGCAAACATTTGTTCTGCTGGTCAATTATTCCTTTAGTTCACATTTCACATACTCGCACATTGGGGGGGGCGGTTAATAGAAAAAGGATCAATCCACTTTAGTTTTATTTACAATTGTCCTGTTCCGTTTGATTCTATCCCAGCATGGTACCGGGGTATCTCCACATAGGGGATGAAAGGTTTCCTCACTGACATATTTGCAAAAAAAAAACAATAGAAAGGCAAATGATAAAAGTCCATGCGCCAGGATACGGGATAAGGGTAGTTTTAATCACTGCCGGTAAATGTTCAAATTTTCGTTTTAACTGTCCACCAAAAATTTCAATGAACATGCCCTGTGTACGGGTAAGGAATGTGGGTAGTTTTATCGGTGGTGGACTTAAATCAAAAGTTTTTCACCCTCCACTTTCCATTTGAAAATTCTGCAGTAGTTTTCGTGTAGTTTTGAAATACTTCAAAGCATTTTGCTGACCGTACTTTACATTCACCGGAATGGTTGGCTCAAAGACCAACACATTTGATTGCACCACAAATATTTGCATGGGAAAATGGGATTTTTATTTTTTGTTGAGTTGAGTTTTACACTCGCAGAAGTTAATGGCATAAACGGTGGAACGGAACAATGTGTTTGAAGCTTGGGTAGCTTTTGTTTTTTCGCATCAGTTTTGTTGTTCGAAAAATATGAATTCTTTAAACAAACGGCAAAAAAAAGATTAGTCGGAAAAATAGAATGGCGAAGTCGAAAACGGTTGCATTAGCCATATTTGAATTTCCTAAAATGTTTTTTCTATTTTAATGATCCAGCTGATTGAAGTGCAATCTTCACATGCGAAACTCAAAACTGGTTACATACATATGTATGTAGGCCTGCAATTCTGTCGTGAGGTAGCCAAAGGAAGATCTGGAATAACACGAAACAACAACAACAACAACAGAACAACTACTATCGGATTGAACATTTCAGCTTCTTCCAATTTCACTTGCAAATTTGTTTCAAAATAGCCTTTACGTTCTCATCAATTAGACTCTCGAAAATTGGGGAAAAACGTGGACTAGACAAAATCGGATAAGTGGGGTTGAAATATACGTCGTACTTATCATACTGGGCTGCAAATCAAGCGGAAAAAATAACATTGCTGATCGTACTGTGACAAAATGCACACTAAAGCAGTCGGATCCATTCTACAGTCCGGTTCTCTGGCGTACATCTTATTCATTTCGCAATTGAAAAATAATTGTCAAATCAAAATTCGTAGAAAAAAGAGCTGTGATGAAGGTGCAGTGCTCAGTCTGCCCTAAAGCAGATGTTGAGCAATTGATGTGGCTAAACCAACTCCTTACTATTCGGCAAGTTTTACTCCATTATCCACCACATATTGAATGAATCCAAAAATGTGAAAGACTCCGCGGATGTTATTATTCAAGAACTTATAGAAGTATGAAGTTAGTCTAGTATTCCGACCAGACAACAAAATAATGTATTGATTAAGTTTATAAGAACTGGCTGCTTTTTAACAAAAATGGAAGTGGAAATTCTCAAACTATGAATTCGATGCCAAAAAGGGGGCTAGCAATCTGCTAGAAGGAAAAATAGGACGTGATGTTTTGTGGTTTGCTTGACGTTATCACGTATTTGAGAAAATGCTTTCAAAAATTTTTACTCTCTATTAAGGGCCATCAAGCTATCTTCAAATCCCACTCTTCAAAAGATTAAGCGATATTAAGAAAACACTATGAATGGAGCACTACGATTCTTTGACATCGATAAGAACGTAGAACAGTTCAATAGAGAGAATCAAGCCCGCTATGATCACGAAGAGCTAATTAAGCTCACCATGAATGTGTGAAATAAGCCATATTTGAAGATACATTGGCGCAATCCAGGTCCGATTCAGCATACTTGATGGATTGCGAAATTCCCACATGTTTTGAAGATTTTTCACTTTTGAAATAATTTATAAGCATTTAAAATAATCAAGAGAGAAGTAAAACAAATCGTTCGATTTGTTAGTTTTGGTGGACTCATCACCACCAAGATTCACCAGTAAATGACTTACTATCTTGGAAGAGCTTAAAATTATACGAAGCCATTTAATTCGAACTCGGTATAGCACTTATGGCATTTGTCAGATCAACTAGTTGGTTTTTCCTTGTTTTCTGACAAGCTGCCTGATGGTGAGAAACAGGCCATTATTCAAAAAATAAATTCTGATGGCGGTAATCAATCAGTACGAAGTAATGCTACTCAGCTTGCCTCAGAGGTTATATTAAAAGCTTTTGCAGCACAGAGAACTTCGAAAACGCTCTCAGTTCTTAATATCAAGGACCCTTTTTTCTACTAACCTCTAGAGACTTGGAATGACAGTGTTGATTACCTTCAGGGCAAAAGCTGCGCCGAAAATTTGCGTGTTGTTTATGATATAGCGGAGAGAGGTGTTAAAATGTTTGAAGATTACAGCACGATACTCACTAAGACTGAGGAAATTTTTATATCGTTCGTTGAAACAGAAAAATCGTTTCTACTCCAACATCTACATATTTTTGAAATATTGTGACCAATTTTATGTTTATTATTTGATCAAAATACTTGTTATATAAATAAACCTTAAATTTTTTTGTTTTACTTAAAATACTGAAGTTTTTGTCAGAAAATTCTAATTCAATGAGCACACCCTTGTATTTAAGAAAAGGGCCGAAATTTTTCACAGGAATGGTAGGTGTTAAAAAATCAATCTTTTTCCCCCTATTTGGGCCTGGACCACACTTTAGATGAGTAAGTACATTCTGCATATAGTTGAAGCCATATAGTTTCTCTGAGCTAGGGATTGTGATGTACTTAAACATTCAGCCCGTCATTTCCAAATGCGAGTTTCTCAAGCCATGCGAGGAGATGTGATCTATTCTACGAGCGAATATTGGAAGACCCGCCAGCAATATTCGAAAAAACGAAGGAGTGTGCAAACAGGCATGTTTTTGCGGAAAATTGAATTCGTAGCAGTTCCAACCAGCTGCAAGGGACCCTTCATTTTGATATTTTCTCATATTTTTCCAATATTAAACCTTATTTTGCTCAGTGCCGTCACCCAATATTAACGACGAATACTAATTATTTGTGAAGACCTCAAAACCTAACATTTTCATGTATGAAAAACATTTTTCGGAACCAATTTTTAGAACTTTAAAAATAAATAAAAATTGAACTTACATTTTTTTTCTCAAAAACTAAAAAAAAATGTGTTTTTTGTTTTCCAGGAGGCTTCTCCATTGAACACATCCCAACGCAATACTAACAATCCGGCTTCTCTTAATAACTACTACGAGAGTCTACGTAACAATGTGATCACACTTCTCGAGCACGTTCGTATTCCCCCGAACGGAGTTGCACCACCGCCACCAGGCACCGGAACTCTCTCATCAGCTCCGTCGATGTCTTCAACAGTGAATCATCATCCTTATTCGCACGCTTCATTGATACCCCCCGGACCACTGACAACAGCCAGTATTTCACAGGCGCAGTCTGCAGTTGGAATTTATGGTCCACCACCCCCACCACTGCCACCAAGTGCTGAGAAAATCACACACCACCACCCGCACCATCCGCATCACCATCATCCGCATCACGAACATTTCGACAGCTACATTTCGAAACTGCAGTCGCTTTGTGTTCCGCCAGATGTCTACGCGCTGCCCGATGATAACCGCCCCGTATACGATGCAGTGAAATCAACCCTTCACCAGGACTACACTGTTCTGCCAACGCCCATTTGAAATTAAAACAAATTTGTATATGTGTACTTAAAGTTGTAAATATTTACAAATGTAGATTTCAATTTTACAAATGTTTTTATTTTACTTTTACAAAACTAACTTTCACGAGATGCGAACTTCAAGTCCTTGCAAGACGGATTTACCCAAGGACATGCATAGTGCTGATGGAGTATCCGCAAATTGTAAATAAAATCGTTACACAAACGGTGCACATAGAATTAAGTAATAATTACAGGTATACTTAATATTAGTAACTTTTATTAAATCGTCATTGTAAATTAAATTTAAGTTTAAATACAACTTCATATTACATAAGGGTTTAAGGTCCTTATAAGTGTATGCTTGTCAATTAAACATTTTCGAAATTGACATCTAAACAAAACATTGACTTGTAAAATTAAATTTAAATTAACAAATAAATAAAACATCATTGTATATAGACGTTTATAAAATCAATTTGAAAAGAGTTTTCTTTTTTTAAGTAGTTCCGTTTATTCGAATTTAATGACGAGGCTCCGGATATAGGTAAACTATTAAATAAACTAGACTACATAGCTAACAATTAATTTAAGTAAACTAATTAAACAAAAAAATGTAAAAGATATGTGATTACGATAAAAAAAAAAAAAAAAATTAAAACATTTGTAAGAAATCTGTTAATGTTTTATTTTATTATTTTTATTATTATTATTATTATTATTATTATTCGTTAACCAATTTATTTCTTGGTTGCTAAAAAAAATCAAAACTTCTATCAGAGAAGGCACAATTGATATGACAGATGAACAATTTATCGATTACAAAAAAGTGCAATATGTAATTTATACTTATGCTTAAATTTAAAAATAATATTTTACTACTTTGTTTTGTTTAATTTCTTTTTAAATTATCAGCTTCTGATGAAATATTAAATATTTAATATTACATATATGAAATTTATAATTACTATTCAAAAAGAAACAAAAACTAAAAAAAAAACAATGCTTGTCTACTTTAAATAACGCAAACAAATGAAATGTGGAGAAAATGAAAATAAATGTTATGTTAAATATTAAACTTAAAAACTTTACTCTTTGTTTTTTTTTTCAAAATAATATTAAAAAAATTAATTTTGAGATTTTTTTGGATTTCAACTCTGCATCAATCAGAAGCTTCAGCTTGGCAGCCTTGAAAAAGGTATTGCCTTATATGTTGACACCTGTCCGGCAAGGATCAAATTAAAAAAAAACGGCGCTAACCCGGAAAAATTCGAAGTTATTGGCCGAGACTGCACAGAAACTTGCGTGAAACCGATTCTGGCTATCAGATAAAAGTCTACACTGAATACGATATTAAAAGCAACGAAGATTATAGATGTGCCTCGACTTTTGAAACAGCGTAGATTATTTACAATAATAATTAGTTTTTTCTTAGCGGCCTTTTGGCAAGTCCATTTTTTAAAAAGCTCAATGCCATGACTCCTGCGTAACGTTATGTCGACCCATACTCTATTTTGGGCTAATTGGACTTATAACCAAATAAAGAGACGATCGTCAGCCTATAAAATACGGGCGGCATTTATGTGGATGAGATGTGTTTCCAGCATTTATTGGCGCAAGGGTCGACACAAAATAGACATAAATATGTGCTTCGTAATATATAGGCTATGCTTATTTCCTCAATCATAAACGTTCGTCTTAAGGTAGAATTGCCGAGAAAATATTCTCAAACCTAATACGCCTGCCTTCGTATTCCATTGAGTTTGGGTTTGGTATATTTGTTAACAATGATCAAATAGACTCCGCTATAGCAGCTAGTTTAGCTTAGTCTGGATGACATTATATGGTTACTTAACCTGAGAGAACATATACAACTTTGTTTTAAACTTAGCTGCGTCCTGCGAATTCATCCGCGTAAGTTTCGTATACGTAGAAAAGTTTTAGGACTCAAGAAGTTCACTCACTGCCCAGTGACACCAAAGCAAACAAAATTTCCTGCCTATTAATAATTACCCTGACAGCTTGTAATATATTGTTTGGTTTTATTTAAAGAATGTGTGTACTAACCTTAACATAAAGAGATATATCAATGCGGACTTTTCGTAGAAGCTTTTCAGTTTTATCTCATCTTATATCTTACAATATCGAACGCGTCCGCAAGAATCGAACACTTTTTGAAAAACTTTACCGAAATAATTGTTCTCCACGAAAGATCCTTTCATTTAAATGGGTTAAGTTACAGTCTTTGTTCCATCCGAAAGTCCATTGTAAATACTGGTGGAGGTATTTTTGAAATCGAATTAGTAGTTTCGAAGATTACCTCATACATACAAACTTAAATATAAATAAACTTCTATTACTGTACATTCGTCCTCGTTGGCGTAGCTTTTGCAAAATTTCTAGGTGTATGTTTTGCCATTTAACGCTAGCTATACGCCACACTGTAGAAAGGTTAAACCATCTTTGTTCGAAGGATTTTTGCATACTAGATATCAAGATTGAATGCTTTTTTAAAACAATCGTCTACTCGTCTTTCACAATGAAGCTTAGACTGAGAGCTTGATTCCACGGCGCGTAGCCTAAGTCGAGGGATTAGCAGACCTGCTTCTGAGCTAAGGAAGGTAGATACAAATTGGTCTTTATGGTAGAAATATGTTATAAGGTCCCCTGGTATAGATAAATTGATAGTTTTGAGTCTCGCGGATATTTCTCATTTTTAGTCCACGCGGTCTGAATAAATAAGGAATTCATGTCCTAGTAAAAATCGGCAACAGTCGAGGTGCACTGAATTGTGGTCTTTCTTCAATTAGTAAGTTCAGTATTCTGCTTATCAGAATTCAGTCAACCTAGTCCGTTCTATTATTAACTATTATAGGATCACTTTTTTCGTCCATCACCACGCTCTTTTTGGAAACGCATAAAGATACATAAGCAATTTTTTTTTATTTAACAATCACAACTCCATTTTACGAAAAGCAGAGTATGCTGCATATTGTGATACATACAAACAAAAGTGGGAAAACTCTTCGAGGCCCAATTTTCAAGGACGAACTATTTCGTACCTAAAAAATTGTACGGAACCTTTTTTGCGCGAGTCCGACTCACACTCGATCGGTTTGTTTTTGCTGTTGAGGGCTCTCTAATTATTAGGGATTATTTTTTCATGTTACGAATTTTCAACCAATTAAGATATCGCTAGTAAGCTTTCAGGATTTGATTCTGATTCGTAAGATGGTCATTTCTCTAATCTGTAGCTTATAAGTCATACCTCTACCTTCTTCGATTTCACGTTGCGTAGATTTTAAGTATGGAATCAAGGAAGATTTCTTCTAAAATAACGTCCGTTTTTGAGTGGAGTGTCTTTAAACTGCCAGCTTAAGCTTATCCTGACATGCGGATTTATATTTTATGTAGAACTCAATTGCGCAGGATCTCTTATCAACCACAGTTCCTCCTTACTTAATTTTCGAAATATTTGTGCCGTTGTTTTAATTACTGGAAGCAATGTCCTTACACCCACGCAAGTTGGACTCCAATTCTAGTTTCGTTGCTAGATTCTTAATTAACGAAGTCGTTTGTCAGAATTTTGACATCTCGAGGCACTGCAAATGCAATAAACGGTCTCAAGTGAGCCTTCAGATTATTTTCGACGGTTTGGAACTTGTTGAGCCGGTGTTTCGAAACTAAATGAAAATTGCAACATGCTGGGTTCCAGGCCGTTTAAGCTCAATTGAAAATCATTCTTACCAAGGTTCGTAGTTATTTATGTTATGAATTCCACCATCCAACACTAGGACCTCAATTCATAAAATACCTTGAGACAGTTGGTGAAATAGAAAATCTTTTTTTGTTGGAATGAGCGGCTTTCAATGGAATTAAATTCTGAGGAATTCATATCCTGGGAATTTGTTAAGACTATTAACTCCAAAAACCGGACACATTACCAGGGAAGTTAAAACAAATTCTAGTGTTCACTTTCAAATATCCAAAACAAAATTATAAAAATCTACAGACTCTCTGTCGAACCTCTCCCAACCTCTTAGCCTCTTGAGTGACCACTGGAAGAATAAAACAAAAAAAGCAACAGACAGTTGTACTCCTCCGAGGACAAGTTCAATTGTCATGCACTTGAAGGTTCGTACATTTTTTATGACCAACAGCTGGACAGAAGTTTCCCATTAAATACGAGCTGCCAACCTTTCAAACCCAATCAACATTTCAATTCTTTTACACATTTCCCAAAAAAAAGTACACAGAACAAAAAAAAACAAAGGCAGGACATCCATGTCTACACAACATTTCTGCAACTTGGCACGAACACTAACGATTCCATGTCTGGCGTCCGTCCGGCAAAAGGGAGTACTCGTCGACGAAAATAAATTGTCACATCATTAAGTGGTGACAAAAAAGACACACACAGGAAAACCCTTCTTATGAAACAAAGTTCTTCGTCATCTCCAAAAGTGGACGGAGGATGTGGAAAGACGCACCCCATCTCGTGAAACGTCCAGTGAGGTATAGAATGTTCTTCGCATAGTCCTTTCTGTGGGGGGTGAGAGAAAAGTAGAATCGAGGAAATATCACCATCGAGTGAATGCTCTAATTACAGCATGCACCAAATGTGGACCATCCCCCAGGGGAACACGCCTAGAAAATTTCCAAAAACCATCTCCACGTTCGCTCATCTTGTTAGCTTACCAAAAATTGCTTTCATTAATAGTGGTCATTAGGTGAAATACTTTGCTGCAAATGATCTGCCATTATTTGCTAATAACTCATTGGGCGTGTGACTTATGCGGTGCAATTAGTGGCACCATTTAAGCAGAGCAACCAGCTGAACAAAAACCCAACTCGCCAAAGCTCGGACACAGGACGTGCCTTTTGAGAAAGTGTTACTCAAGATACTCCTCCTTTACTGAATGGTATGTGAAACCCCTCGTCCACGAATCCTTTCGCACAGATGCAGGTCAGAAGCCAAGACCCGAGTTTCCCCCAATGACCATCGCAGCGCAGGACGAGAAGTAGAAAAACTTGTACGCTCAAATTTGTTTATTTATGCCTGAGCATTGATGGATAAAATGACCTTAATCAATGAAAGAATGAATTCGGTTACAATAAAATGACATTCGGTCCCATGTGGCGCTGGATCTCGTTTACGCAACCATTCATACGGACGTCGCATGTGGTCACCCGTTGCCGTCGCCTCTATAATCTCAAACCACTCAAGGTGTCGTTTTTTTTGGACAAATAAGAAGAAACAGCATCGCATCGAACATCGGTTTGACAGAGGTGGACATGGATGAGGGATGAATCAATTTTGTTCTTCCATGCTTGCATGTGTGTAAAGTCAAGTGTCCAGCAAAATGGGAATAAATAAGATATGAATGGCCGAGTTGATGCGTCTGGGGCATTGGGAATATTAGAGTTCTAAATATTTAATACAAATGGATCGGAGAGGAGGGCCTAAGATTCTAATGCAAATTTTGACAGGTTATTTATTAGTATAGAGAAAAGTGGACTTTTGATTAATTTTCCTAACCAGCACTGATGCATAAGCGAGCAAAAACCACACAAAGTCCTTGTAAAGTCGATTGCTCTCTTTACCATCGTTATGTGCAAAAGCAATTAAGAGAGAATTTTCCATTAATTGTTTTTTCTTTTTTTGTTTGCATGTGGACCACTCAAATGCATGCCGGCAATTATTCACGGATAATCTAACCCGAAATGGGACGTTAATTACGACATGTCATTAACATGAATGCTTGGCCACATCCAGGACACTTTTAACCTCTCAGTGTGTTTGGATGAAAAAACCAATATTTTATGGCACAAAAAAAAAACTTTGCTATGATTAATTGTTTTTGAAAGTTTATGTGCTTCAATTTTAGTCGTTTGGTGAAAACTTCAAGCTCTACGAATTTTGTCATCGTCCAAAATAATTACTCGAAGCTAAGCACTTCTAAGGAGTCAAAATTTCTTAAATCGACCTGGAGGTTGTTTTCGAGACTTTTTTTTAAAAAAAAAAACGTCCATTTGCAAACCTTTGTGGGTTAAAGATTTTTAACAGTCAGTCTTCAGAATTTTTAAAATTGTCCCCTGCTTGATGCTGAGAGAACTCAATTCCAGTCATGTGAGACTAAGATACATGCCTTAAAAATTTTGTTAGCGTTGCTTTTGTTGGAAATTCGGGATAAATAGGTCGGTAGGATCCATGGAAGTGCTACTCTACCTACGCCCCGTTTATAAGACCGAAATAAGAAAGTTTTGAAGCCTTCTGACAATTTTTTTCAGCAAGCATGCGATTCTTGAGTTTGCGATACCGGGAAAAAAAAAATTTCACTGATTGACAGTTGAAGTACCAACTATCAAATAACAAAATGTGTTTGACATTTCGATTACGTCAGCAAACCTGAAAATTTAACTAAAGCCATCTATGAGTGAAATCCGCAATTACTTAAGTCCCAACCCAATATAATATTTAAACATAAGCCTGTTCAGCTGTAAGGGATAATATTGATTTCATCGCATAAAAAACATGATGTCGGTAGAGCACCAACTGGGACAATCGACACATATGACATTGCGGTAGTAAGGGAGCAGTCGTATTTAAGGGGCCTTCGGAACTAAAATTATCATTCCTTGTCCTTATCGTTTCCCTGTGCAGGGCGAGTAGAGTAAAAGTAACAACCACGAACATATCAAGTTTGACAGATGTATTGAACTGGGCTAGAAGATAAAATCTGTCGACTTCAACGGCTTTGTTCGGCAATCCTTCAGCTTAGATTTTCTTTGAGTCACAATCGAAAGGCTGACGAAAAAATGGGAACAATCAAACGGAAAACGCAATTTTCAAATATCCTGTCGTCTTTAATTCAATTATTAAACTATTATTAAAGTACTTGAACAACGAGGAAATTAAACTTCTTTCACATTGAACAACAACTATGGCTCTTTAAAGATAATTTGGTCACAAATTGGGTTGTGCGAGTAGTTGTTGATAGTCAAGAGAATAACTTCCACGAAATAATATGTGTTTTAACTTTACCCCCACTAAATGCGTCACAGGACGAGGGTCTAACTGATGCAAACTCTCATCCCAAAGAAAAGTTAGAATTTTGGTGTAAGAACGCCAAATCTCGGCAGCCAATTGAAGTCTTTATTCAGAACAATCACTCGACCAGGTAATTGCTCAAAAATAAACGATGACCACGTCCAGAGGATCATTTAAAGACAAAAAATGTCGGCCAACATTATTCGGTAACGAGAACCGTTTTTTTTTTTGTAGTCAAATCTTTATTTTTGCATATTAAAATTGATCGCAACTTTAAATTAGTACAAAAACCGCGTAAAATGTGGTATGATACATCTTGTTGGATAACCCTTAACTTGCTGCAAGAATTTACCAATAAGATGATTCACCTGGAGTTACCTTTACCTTAATCATCTGTCAAATAATCAAAAGGTTAAACATTAAGTAATTTATTCAAATGTTACAATTTCGTATTAATGTACTTGTCAGGATTTTTCGGAAACAGCATCTTTATATATTTTGTCTTGGATTTCTGAAATTTTATACTTTTGTGATATTATAACAAAAATTTATCAATGTTCCTACCTAAGTCTGTGATCTATTTTATTTAAATTTAATTTAATGCTGAAGATTTTTCATAACTGATGAAAATTCGAATTGTGAAAATGCTTGCGGATGAGCTATTCTTATACTTCGAAATCAGAGCTTGTATCAATTTGAATGGAGAAGTTTCATGATGTTGCAAATATTATATTTGACGTTACAGTTTCAAAATATAGACCAAATCTAATAAATCACTGAAAATTTTTTGAAATCCATCAATAAATGACTGAGAAATAAAACATTGCAATGTACTCATTTTTGCTTTTTCCGATTCGCCTGTCACACTTTCATACTTTACTTCAAGCGGACCCGGAATGATTTAGTTCTTGGGAAAAATTCTATACTACATGAGCCTCCTTCCATAGTATAAGAATTTCAGTTTACATTACATTAGTTTTCCACCTCATTCTCGAATTTGATTCGTCACATACTGTACACTTCACTTCCTTTTCGCACAAATCTGGTTTGGCCCGGGATGAATTCATCTTGGGTGGCCTGCACACCCAAAATTCATCAATAGGTGTATCAATCAGAAATAGGCAGCTAGTATGAATAGATACATTGGTACTTGCATCAAAATGATCTTTACACACATATCTAGTGCTTTTAGAGAATACGAGCCTGCGTCGTTAGAGTCGTATGACGTCACAGCCCGGAGCGCTGTGTTACGAAATTTTTCTTGCAAGCGCAACTTCAAAGCCCCATAACTTTTTCATTTCTATACATATTTTAACGATTCTTTCACACTAGTTTTATTTTACTTAAATTTCAATAATTAATAAAAAAAAAAGGAAATTTCTCCATTTACGCATTGTACTTAAGTTCTTGGCAAGAACCTGTGGATGATTTGATGCCTTTAAGGTGCACCGAGATTTTCACTCTGAGATGTATAATCAAGTTTCTAATCTTTCCCTGCAGATGATTCCATTAAATCAATGAAGAAATAATTGCTAAATTTATTTTTTGCATTTCCGACGAAGCGTAAACTCCTAAGACTTTCTTTCATTCACATTCTCATAGTTCGAATTTCTAGACATTTTTGTAGATCTCTGATACCTTGAGTACAATCAAGTGAGATCCAGTTATTAACAAGCTCACAGTACTTTTGACAAATTTTAAGACCAAGACCAAGACCAAGACCAAGACCAAGACCAAGACCAAGACCAAGACCAAGACCAAGACCAAGACCAAGACCAAGACCAAGACCAAGACCAAGACCAAGACCAGTAAAGCTGTCATGTTTGAGAGTAAGCTAGCGGCTTTATTAACTGAACTTGAAAGTGATGGATGAAATTTGGCAAACAACAACTATTAGCTTAAGACATTGCTACAATCCCTTATATTGTGTTTAAGACTGCTATCACTTCTTGAGTATCTTGTTACTTTTAATCTTTAACTAGAACTTGCCGAAATGTCAGGAATCCAGGACATTTTTGAATGATCCGTTAAAGCCACTCACCAAGTGACAACATTATTCAAAGATGTCATCGTAAATCGCGTTAAATCAGTTGTAGTGTAAAGGACTCCATTCGCCACCCCATATCAAAACCCGACATCAACGGGTCGTCATGCATAAAAAAAAAAAAAACAGAAGGGGATACTTACCACACAGCAAAGCGGCGTTGCTTCTATACTTTTTTTCCGTTCCTCACACAATGGCATTCCGAAAAAGAAAAAGAACGTAATTCCGTATTCATTCCATACCAAAGAGGTTATCTTAAGCCCCCAAAAGTACTGTACTCTGTAAGGGATGGTTATTTTGCTCATTTCATTTTCCTGAACTCTCCACAATAGGAAAGGACATCCTTTACGCCAGAAGGAAGAATGAAAACATATAGAAAAAAAATAACGAACATATCGAGTGCTTTTTGTTCTCCAAATGTAAGTAGACGGAAAAAAGTGGCTCACCAAAAGGGCAAATAAGGATTAACGCAACTTAAAAAAAATCTCCCACACAAAGGAGAATTGTGGGAAAAAAGTGACTCGGAATAAAGTCATTCCAAGCCACTCGACTGCATAGCAGTTGGGGGATAAAATAATTTCAAGGAAAAGGAAACTTTACCTTTTTCAAATCAATTTCGTTCAACGCGACGCACGATTACTTTGGCATATGCGGCATTAAAATCACACCTATGACGCACGCCACGCAAGACGCTAAGTAAAAAGTTTAATCGCGACGACGACGACACATTTGTAATTCCAAATTCGATGACTTAATGGTAACTGTATCCTTGGTATCCTTGAAGCATACGAACTTGTGCTAAATTATTCTAAAATAAAGACGCAAATGCAATTCTTTTTGAAATTCATCACCGTCGCGTCCCCACTGCTCCTCGTCTTCAAGGCAAACACACACGTGAAAGAAATCAAACATTCTGTTAATTTAGAAGAGTAAACCTCCAACCCTCCGGCCATGGGTTGCTTAGTAGAAGACTCGCAGCCCTCCACCCGCTGATAGAAAATCCTTTTTCATTTGCGCTCCGAGAAATGTTTTAATTTCTTTCAGACTCTTTGGTTCGTGATCCTGGCGCCTAATAAATTTCATTTCATTTTTATCCGAAAACGAACACTCAAATGAAGGAAGGAAAAAAAAGTTACCAACGACGAAAGCAATGTACACACTGAAAGTGTAATCAATTCTTTTTGTATCAACTACGGGGGGTTGAGTTGTAATTTCCTTCGCAAAAGGGTTAAATTTTCTGCGGATAAATTGGGGATTAATAAGAGACTCACGCACACAGAATGTGCCTGATGAAAATCAATATTAAATTGAGCTGCGATTAAGGAGGCACGCATTCTTTTAATTCAACATACCAAGTTCCATTGGATTTCTTGTGGATCCTTTTGCGCATAGAACATATCACGTCGTTAAAAATGCCCATCTCGGACTTTTACCGAGAGAATCACCAGAAATTGATGATTGTATGGTGCTAGTTCAATTCCATCATGTTGAAGGCCCGTATTGCCAGGTCATATCACCAAAACGCCTTATAACGTGATTTTCGAACTGAGGACGATATAGTGACAAATATCCTTTGTGAGATTTCCCAATTGCCTGTCTTAACTACCAGCAGTTTGAAAATAGTCCTTAAGTGTTGGAACTATATCTTTCAAGTAAAAATAGCGTCAAGTATATGGCCATAGAACTTTGAGTGACGAGGCGTCAGTTCTCTTCTCGTGTGGAAGAAAAACATCCGAAGACATTCAAAATTCAATGATGATTCAAAAATAGCTTGGTTTTCAAGTGTCCTTAATTTGGACAAAAATATTTGACGAAATATTGGGAACTGTTACTCCGCTATTAGTAATAAGTTATGTTAATATTCAGAGTCCAGGGGTGTAGTCCATCAGATTTAATCAAAATTAGCTTGATTTTCAAATGTCCACCTTTTGGTCAAAAACTAACTAAGTTTAGTAATTAAAAAATGTTATGAAAAAAGCGAATTTAGAATCCTGGTCTTGTTTTTGCAAAGGAATATTCCTCGACGGAGTAATTGTCAAGTTCATGTTTTAGGAAACAGTTCGTTTTAGAAAAAATTGACAAATCTGATCCTGACTTGCATCTTCGTATTATGAAATGTATATCAGAATGATAGAGATTCAAACAGTTTTCGCTGAGGAGCTGCAACAGAGTAAATGGCTTCGCAGAATGATCTGTAAGACGCATAGTGCATCAGTGGAATATTTGGCCTTTTTTTCAAGATTCAGTCGAGATGTTTAACCCGTTCCGTTCCTGACTATTGCATTTGAACTTTTACTAAGTTACTGTAATTGGCTCAAGCGCGGTTCGTGACATCAAAGTAAACCATTTTCAGATATCTTTTCAGTTCTGTTATTGAAGGACTCACACGTATGTATTTATCAAAAAATATGGAATTTTGTTAGAAATTCTGGACTGTCAAAAAAGCTTTTCGGTCACTTCGACCATTTTACAGTCATCATAATGCTCCTACGGAAAAGCAGTTCAAGCCAAGTTTCACTCTATTTGAAATCAATTCACCTTCCCGCAGGCGTAGAGTGCGTCCAGATTCAAATCTTGCTGCTGTATCAAGTGTGATTCGTCACCGTTCGCAGCAATTGGTATCAAATGCGTGGAAGAGTAGTTTACGCTAGGATATTGATCTAGGACCTAACCAAGTCTAGCTCGTGCAAAAACTGAAGCCAAACCACCTGCCACAATGTCGAATTTTCGGTTAGTTGGGGACTTTTTTTTATCGAAAAGTTGAGTTAAAGGAATAAGCTTTTTTATGGTTAAATGGATGGTAGCCACTAATAACATGTTATTATTATTAGTATTTCCGAACATGAATACTTTTCTATGTATATAATATGCTCTCCTTACATAGTCCCACCTCAATCTCCTATAAGTACAAACATTCTAGTTCTATCGTTTTAAACTCGCATCATGCTCCATCATCTATTATTGCTTGAGGCCGTTATAGGCTTATTTATGATTCCAATGATGAATTTTTTGTCACTAGTTGGCCTATTCTTTCCACAAAGCACTTAAATTAAGAAATTAGGTGTACAACAAGTGAAAAACAACGCCTTACTTAAATCGAATGTCCGAAGCCAATAAGGCGACATGCTTAAAAGCAGCTATGAAGAAATTCTGCAACAGTTTTGAGTTGGACCCAAATATATTAAAAAAATATTTCTTGGCTAACAGTGCAGACTCTGGCAGCCTTGACCCAATAAAGAATTCTAGAATTTTGTACAAAACCTAGCTTAATTTCAGACCAAGAAGCAGTCTGTCGTGCCTTGGACAAGCTTCTGGCAAATCAGATCCAAAACGTCCTCTGCTGGTTAAATGAAACATTTGTTTCTTTTAATTGGTTAAGGGTTATAGATGATTGCAAATGCCAGACTTTAAAATAACATCTCGACACTTTTGTCATTTTATGCGGAATATAAAGAGTTTTTCAATAAGGACGTTACAAAAGTCTTTTTAAATTAAACAAAAACGATTTTGGATATCAATGAATTTTTTTATTCCTGTGAAAGTACGTTTGATGCCATTATGTATGGAACTCAATTTCTTTTGCATGGCCACCACGGGCACGCTTACAGAAGTCCAGACGCTGAACCCAATTTTTGCATAAATCGGTCGATACTGCTGCAATTTCACGTTCGATATTCGTACGAAGTTCATTAATGTCGCTGGGTTGTTGGCATAGACCATAGACATGACGAAGCCCCACAGGAAATAGTCTAACGGCGTCAAATTGCACGGCCGAGGCGGCCAAGCGACAAGACCATTTCGTGAGATAACACGTTCTCCAAACTTGGTTTCCAATAAATTGATTGAGACATTCGCTGTGTGGCTTGTGGCGCCGTCCTGTTGGAACCACATGTCCTCCTAGTTCATATCATCCAATTGGGGCCAAAAATATTCGGTTATCATTGAACGATAGCGATCCCCATTCACAGTAACGTGCTGGTCTTGATCATCACGGAAGAAGCACGGCCCATAAACCACATGGATGACTCATGGAGTACGTGTGGAATGAGCCTCATCGCTGAAGATGATTTTTCGATGAAAATCCGAATCAAGTTGTTGCTCAGCCCAATTCATGAACATACGACGCTTCTGGTTTCAGTTCTTGCGTCAGTTTAATCATGTAAGGATGTAGGCCAAGATCTTTTCGCAAAATTCGCCACAACGACGTCACAGAGATGCCCAACGCTTGAGAACGACGTGTGCGAGACACATTTGGGCCTTCTAAAACTAAAGCCTCAGCGGCAGCAATATTCTCGACACTACGGGTACTTCTTTCTCTCACTGGTACGGGAACATTTTGTACTGTGCCTGCGGACTCAAATATTTCTACTAGACGCTCAATTGTTGATCTGCTAGGATGATTATGACGACCATAAATTGGACTTAGCGCTCTTAACGTTGAGCCCACTGACTCCGAATTTCGATAGTTAATTTTAATAATTTCGACTCGTTGTTGGCTCGTATATCTTTCCATTATGAAATGGCAAGCCTTACTGAAGAAAAATGTCAAAAGATCGGCAAAAAATATGGCGGCGTTTGCTGTCCCTATTGAAAAACCCTGTAAAGTGATCGCTGAACAGCTTAAAGTTTATGACTTTTTTTAGCCGTTTTCCCAAGGTAGTTACAACCATTTCTAAGAGCTGTAATATAAGTCGCGTTCTTTCCTCTTCGTATTTTATTAGTTATCAGTAAAAAAAAGAGGTATTCTTACACTTAATGTACACTTCTTGTGATTTAATGCAAAAAAGAAATCGTTTTGATAAATCTGCGCTAAAACCAATGTTCTGTGGCATCACCATCTACCATATTTTTTTTTCTTTACATCACTAAACAATATCCCGAAAAAATATGTAATTTCGCATCCAGAAACCTCCCACCAAGTAACCTTACATCGGATATGGCAAAGGTTAAAAGCCAGTTTCGCCTACAACATAGAAGTGTTTCCGCCGTCATACATTATCCTGCGCTCTCCTGCATGTGTATCCTTCGTTTCCGTTTCGGTGTTATTTAATTTACAACCCTTTTTTCCACATTTCAGGCTGCCTACTTATGTGTGCAAAGAGCATTTTAAGCTATGAAAATTTCATGGCAATTCGACAACCCACCCACTACGAAATGCTGCTGCCGCCGCCATTCAAAAATTTGTAAGGTAGGCGACGACGCCACCGTTTATGAACGTCACTTAAAGCGGCTGCAAAAAATACAAAAAAAAAAAACAAAAATAAAAAGTGGGAAGTTTATGCTTAAATGAATATATTGTAGCTTCAAAGTTAACTCGAGATAATTTATGGGAGCATTAGTAATTAAATTCAGAGAAAGAACAAGGATGACAGGATAAGGATAGGAATTTAAAGGAAACCAACAAAAACCGAGCAGTAATTACATTAAATTAAATTATTATTTCATAAATGAGTACTTGCAACGAGCAGGATCTTAATTAATAATTACCCTGTTTAAAGTCGAAGCGAACATAAACGCGTGAACGTTGTTTAAAAAAAATCAAAATGTGCACTTTTGAAAAAAGGTTAAATTTGTTGGTTAAAAAGGATCAAGACTCACCAAGAGAGGTTCATTTTTTGAAGTTGAATTAAGTTGATTAATGGCATCTTTATCTTTTTTTTGCTCTTCCATCTGATAGCCGCCAATGCAAGTTTTATTTAAAAAAAAATCAAGCGGAATGAATCGAGTTTTGCAGATTTTTCAGCTGGTGAATCATGGAGGACTAAACGAACATCAATATCACTGGACCATGAAGAGGCTGTGATACTGAGTTACGTTGCCTTTTTGGTCTACTTATTAGGACATCCTGTACCACTGATCATTGTATTACTAACTGTCAGAAATTCTAAGTCGGGAACTGATTTACCATCCGAGGTTGACATGGTGAAATATGTGAGCAAGTTTTTGAAGAAAATTTTGATGGATGATGAGTAAGTTGTTTAAGCATCGACTCGCAATCAGTTTTTTACTCAATGATATAAAACATCTCAAACACGTCTCGAAAGGAAACATTCATCAAAGAAAAATTATGACAGTGGTTATATGGTGGGATTCAGCATACAAGTGTTTGGATGGGATATGTTTTTACATCGATATTCAACTTACTCTTCAACTTCAACTTCTGTTTCATTTGCTTTTGTCAAAACTACTCGCGTGGATATTATGTGTTGAATTTTGTTGAGGTTCATAATTAGCATCTTCTTCTGCGCAGCGGGCAAAAGAGCTTATATTTTGCTGGCATTTTATTTTTTAATTTCGTTGTTTTTTTCTTCACTCCTTCGAAAATTGGGCATTCCTTACTTGAAGCCAACCTTCAGTTAATTGGATTTCGTAAGATATCCGGATGCTGTTTCTATCATTGGATCATTTTCTCTTTCCTTCAGGCGCTTCGTTTTTTTTCTGTGAAGTTCGCAGCTTGATCTCGTTGGAGTTCTGAATTTTTCTGTAACAAAAAATCGTCATAGCGACGTCTGTTCCTCTGAAATTTTCCAAAGTTAAGGTGCATTATTAATTGAGAGTAAAATGTCTGAGAGCAGCTCTCAGGCTACTCTCGATAGTAGTTTTGTGAGTGGACACAGTATTGAGAGCAGCTCTCGGAGAGTTCACGGAAAACTCTAGGGAGTCGGACTTTATTAGAGTTTCTCTCTATTGGACTCGTGTGAGAACTACTCTCGGACAGTTACTCTCACAATACCAACTTTGTTCGTATTTTGAGAGTACCTCTCGACGAGTAACGTGAAGGATGGCGAAATTTTGAACATACGACGAGACCAAGAAATTTATTGATTAACTGTTTCGTTTGAATAATTCGCAGAAGAATTTTCATGCACTGAAAATTAAATAAAAAGAAAGATTCATAATTTGAGCAACCAGTAATAATTTGATTAATGATACTGACTTGGGAAGCATTGTGTTTGTGGATTTTTCCAGCCCCAAGACAAAAATATGAATTTTTCAAATTTTTCTTCAAAATCCTTCGTGCTCTACTAAAACGGTAGTAAAAAATATGATTTGGTGCCAGTATATTACAGAACGGACAATGCTTGAATACAAAAGTAGTCATAACAAAAGCACCATCAGCTACGAAACAGTATGGGACTGGCATGTTTCTACCAGGAAGTGGTTCCGGATCGAAGTAATGAATTGTGTTTTGTATGAGTCCCTGATTTGCATTATTATTTTGAGTTCGCATTTCAATGTGCAATGAAGGAGATTCCGATGGCTTTCATATTCTTCGGCAATCTCCAACCAAGAAAAGGAAATATAAAATTGATGAGGAGAATTTTCTCAAAGTTGCTATACCAATTTTAGTCAAGGAACCGGGTGATAAAGGAATAAATTTGAGAGTTTGTTGCTCAGGAACTACGGGGCTTGCGATATGATTTCTGAAAACGCAAGCTTAGTCGTGAGATTCGTAAAGTTATTTTCCGTATTGTGGACGAAGATGCAATCAATGCCTCAACATCATCATCTTCAGAGTGGCTTCAATTTCTAGAGATCAGTGTTGGCACAAACCTATTTAATTATTTATATATTCCGCCTCACTACTTTTTAGCCGGCAAAACTTGTTGAATTGTTGAGGTTTCTTTTTTTTGAATAATGCTTACCACAAAAACTGCTGCAAATTTTTGCTTGTAAGATTTCATAATGTCACTATTGAAACTGCCAAGGGATCACTGTCACAAAAATAAACTAAGTGGACATGGGTCTAAGTGCTTTCACCGAGAGTGTGATCATAGAATGCTGGCATAAGACACCCGAGAGTTAAATCGCACAAAATTTTCTCGCGAATGGATAGCCTCCTGAGAGCTACTCTCGAGAGTTAACTAGAGATAGTGCTCTCAAATGGACAAGCACCTTTAGAATAGTGCATTCGTCTCGCATCTATAAGCAAGAGGTCGCCACTGGTAAAGTCCTCAAAAAATCTAAATCTAAATCTGGTCGTCACCATTTGCGATCACTGTGGCTGCTAAAACTATTGGAGCGTGCTGTCAAAATTAATGGGTTGTGTACATGATATGTTATCGGCATATCAATATCGAATAAAATACTGCGAATTAAGTGAATGCCAAAAAGTTACGTAAACTCTCCGTTTCAATTCTGGCTCCACCCATGGAGCAATTGGAGATATGAGTTTTAAGCAACGCTGTCCTCTGTCGTCTAACAAACATAACAAGTTTAGTAATAACCTCTTAAGAGCGACCATATTATAGAACAAAATCAGTCAAAAATCATTGATCGAAGCCAATTTTTTACAGGTGAAGTCTTTTGCAGATATTCCTATCTATAGTATCCTTTAGATCGCGATAATATCTTCCTTGTACCGCGGCGCATGTGGATTAGTTCTTCTCTAAGTAGCACCAGGATTCTACAGTATATTTAAATTAACCGTGCATAGTCTCAATTCATTTCTTACTAGGAATGAAAGTAATTTTGACTGACAGAGGAATAATGAAATCTGCAATGAATTAACTGTTTTTTGCAGCGACAAGAATGCCTCTTTCACCCGCTGCTATATTTTTTTTTTGCGCAGCTAAAAACGAAAAACAAACAACCAATAGGGAAAGAATTGAGCGAATGGAATAAATCCTGAAAGCGGAATAATTTTGGCACGTATAACTTATTAGTACAACGTTCACCCGAAGAGGTCTTTCCCTCATCGCGGTTTGGAAACGAAACATTCATGTCCAGCCAGAAAGTCATCTTCTGAAGATGACTTTCGTTGGACTTTCGGTGCAATCAACCTTTCTCTTTTCAACTCACTAAAAAGCTACCAGGCTCATCCGACATGCCTTTCAATCCCATGCTCTTATGGCCAGGCACTTGTTAATTCCCTAACCCAACCACTCAGCAGAAAAAGTGTCTTTTTTGTGTTAAATATTTTGGGTAAAAAATAAAAGTCTACGCACACAATCAAGAGTCTTCACCTACTCAAATTCATATTCCATTCATTTCCTCGTCCTTAAACCATAAAATAGAAAGTGTTCACTAAAATTTTATTAAATCAAAGCACTCCTCGTCCTTCATCCAACCCACCAAATGATATACAACCGGAAACCAAAAAGGACACTACTTACAACTGCACCATATTAATGCCTAACGAGACATTCGAAATCCCTCATGACTTTTCAGCGGATATGCCTTTGTCCGAATGCCATGCCAATGCCATAACTTTCCATGATGTCTTTTAATATTTTACAAATCATAAAAAACAAGGACTACCAACCGGCATGGATGGCCGAGACAGCAGGTATGCATGCCAAAGGACAAAAAATATAATAAAATATGTATTCATGTCCGCAAAACTAGAAAATCCACTAACCATAAAGAGATCAAAATATCATTTGTCTTCCCTAATGGATTACTTTTAAAAAGCATTTAATTGAAATTTATAAGGATTCGACTAAAAACTGTACGAACAAATAAATTGTCCTCAATCCTTATATCGTCATGTGTATGTTTGTGTGTATGGTGCAGATTTGTTTATGAAAAATTTGTAACAAAAAGCTGACCATTTCGAGGGACGCCTGGATCCTTGAAGGGTGAAAATTATATTTACAAAAAAAAAAAAACCAGGAAGCCAATTGCAGGGGGTATCCTTTTTCATTACTTTTTGGTATTAATTCTGTAACCATGTTTCAAAGGAGTATAAATTGACTTGGAGATTTCTAGCCTGTCGATGATGGACGTCAGTGGCTCTTCTCATTTCTTCATCTGAATAGTTAACCGGTTATGGAATCAGAAAATGATATAGACGGCTTCACATGAGTGAAACAGGATAATGACAGGGAGGAAAATCTTTTAAGAATGATTCATTTTGAAGGACGACAAAGCAAAAGGGATAAGGCTTTTTGTTTTATTGTTTTGTTACATGCTGGCATTTATTTCAAAGCATTCTTGTATGTTTTTTTCTTCGTATTTTATGAATGGATGTTGCAAGGATTTAAGTCAAGTGAAGCGCTGTACATGCCATGAGCTTCCCCAAATCTTCTTGTATAAAATTGCAGATAGTACGCTGAAGGAATTGAGTTGGATTCAAGTTAAAACTGATAAAAAAGTTGCAGATGTAAGGAGGCTGAGAGCAAAGGCAGACATCTTATGGCTATGATCTGAATCGGTAATAGAATCGATCGGAGAAGGAAATAGAAGTTGTTGGATACCAGAGTTCAGGATTGGATGGTAGTAACATGTTAACGCTTCTCGTCGAATACCAACATAGCAGCTTTAGCTTTGTACGCTAGTTTGTAGGTCTGCACTGCCTATTTTCCTTGATGACTTTCGCCAATCGTTTTATCTATGTTGAAACAGCCAGTAATGATGGCTGGCTTCCCAAAAAGTTGGGCGCCATAACCTTCTCTGCCGAATTTCCAACTTTTAGCGTAGGTAAGGACTCTCTCTCTCACTGATTGTTGATTCTTTACATGGCCATAGGGATGGATCCAGGTCTCATTAAAAATCGCCTCGCAAATCTATCAGGCAATCCTAACATACTGTCTTCTAATGGCAACTCGTTTATTCTTTTGGGTTCACAATACCATGCCCTGAGAGCTTTTTCATGTCCATCTCGTTATAAAGGATCCTATGCACTCTACCATATGAGGATCCATGTGGTCGGTCCGCTTATGCTCCTTTTGTTATGCGGTGATGCTTTACCCGACTAAACTTCTTTGCACCAGGTTGCAACTAGATAGAGGAGCAGAGTCCCTTGATGTTTCCGCCCGGTGTGAGGTAATTTTCTGGTTAATTGTAGTTTTTTTGCTAAAATGGCAACGCAATTTTACGCGAAAAAGAAGGTTTTGAGAAATATGAAATTACATATTATATTGTATTGCACATTGCACATTGTACGATGTTATGGAGCCTTTTCCTTGTATGTCCAACTTGCACTTAGCCGGTCAGAGATAATTTATGGCGGATCATTGTTTCTTCAGCGTTTCTCCATTTTTGTGTCATTACTCTTATTGTTTTGTATTCAGTCGAATATGGTGTCAAGGACCGCAAATAGTGAGGGTAAAAGCAATCGGAATCGTGTTAACATTACAAATATGAAACCTTATGATAGAAAATATACATACTTCTACATTTCCGGTTTGTGCTTACGCTTCATTTAAAAGAAGTTAAGTCATCTATCGGTAAATCTGAAAACTTCTTGTCACAAAGCTTCATTTTCACTCTGAAAGCTCTCAAAAACCACTCTGTTTTGTGTGAAACATGAAATGGTGGTTGATTTCTTGATTTGCCACTTCATTCCTTGCGCTCCTTTTTGCTTGTGCTTGCTAAAGCTTTTCACAACTTAAAACAACTTTTTAGTCCTGTTCGATTTTGATGTAGTCAATTTGAAAGAACTCGAAAGTTATTTAAAATGAACCAAAATATGCCAGGATTTCGAATACATGTTACATGTTTTTCAAAAGGGGTATCTTCGCTCGAAACACGATATTCAGTAAGAATCATCAAGGTCCTTAAAAAGGTCATCAATTGCAGACTCTTATACTTCAGAATATTATACGATGGGGTAAAACTTGCAATTACGCTGCGTCATGAAGCAAAGCTTACTTTAAGTTGTTGTTTATAGCAATAGCGACGTGGGAACAGATGCACTGAGTTGAAAAATAAAAATGTTTGTGGTTGTCGGTAATAACACACGTATTTGTCTTTATTGCGTTTATTTAACTTATATACTAAACTAGTTCGAAGTCCATTGTCTATTTGAAATTCCTATTGTTCTTTTCTCTATCGTCTGGAAGGAGTGTAAGGACTTCACTCACTTGAAGTTGTCTCCGATGTTTCAATGAAGACGATAAGGTAGTGCATGAATACTACAGAGCTGCCACAATACTCTCCCTCCAGTGATGAAGTCACGAATTGACAGCTTAAACGTCAAACGTCACTTTTTTCGTTGCGGATGTTTTGATATTTTGTTGATTGAGATTTTCCAAATCAATATGTGCAGGTTTTAATCTTTCGACTGAGATGGTGCGCGGTTTGCCTTCGATGTTGATGGTGAATAGCCTTTCTGTGAGTCTCTTGAGTATCGGAAATGGTCCAGAGTATGGTGGCTCAAGAGGTTTGCGTACAGCATTGCAACGGAGAAAAACATGTGTACATCTATCCAAGCCCGGAAGCATGAAAATTCTATTTTTGCACTGATGATGGGATGCTGGTAATGGCCTTAGTTGTCTCATGTTTTGACGAAGGTGTTCTACGAACTTCTGTGGATTGGAAGGAACTTCTTCATTAGCATAAAACTCACCTGGGATTCGGAGTACGCCGCCATATAACATCTCGGCTGGAGACGCTTTGATGTCACTTTTGTACGCAGTCCGAAGTCCCAGCAGGACAGTAGGAAGTATTTTTGTCCATCTGTTGTTTGGGTGACACATTAATGCTGCCTTCAGAGATCTGTGCCAGCGCTCAATCATTCCGTTCGACTGAGGATGATAGGGAGAAGTTCGTATCTTTTTGGTGCCACACATGTTGGTGAGTGCATTGAATAGCGCTGACTCAAACTGAGTGCCCTGATCCGTAGTAAGTGTCTTGGGTGAGCCAAAACGTGCAATCCAGTGAGTATAAAATGCTTTTGCTACAGTGCTTGCATTTATGTCACTTAAGGGCACAGCCTCCGGCCATCTAGTGAATCGATCGATCATAGTTAAGCAATATCTGAAACCTCGGCACAGGGGCAAAACTATGAGATCGATGTGTACGTGGTCGAAGCGATGATCCGGTACAGGAATTGTGTCCGGGAGTAGTCGATTGTGCTGGTGGATCTTGGATCGTTGACAATGTAGGCACATGCGTGACCATTGCAGCGCATCTTTCCTGATGTTAGGCCAGACATATTTTTGTCGAAGCTGGGCGCTCGTAGCTCTGCCGCCTGGATGGGAAAGGTTGTGGATGGAGTTGAAAACACTTCGGCGCATAGATGCTGGTATGTATGGCCGGATGACATTGGATGATATATCGCAGTAAATTTGGCAATCTGGTTCTATTGTGAGTTGTTGCAGTTTAAGTGATGTATCTTTTGTGTTATTAAGAATATCCTTGAGCTCTGCGTCTTCCTGTTGTGCTGTTTGTAGCAAGTGAGGGTCTATCTTTGATGGAATGGATATTGCGTTGATTCTAGATAACGCATCAGCAACTTCATTATCATCGCCGGATAGGTACACAATGTCTGTGGAATACTGCGATATAAAATCCAGATGTCTCAAACGGCGCTGAGATGCCTTGTCGGATTTCTGTTGAAAGGCGTAAATAAGTGGCTTGTGGTCGGTCTGGATTGTGAACTGCCGTCCATCCAAAAGGTGTTTGAAGAACTTAATAGCCAGATATATTCCAAGTAGTTCCCGGTCGTATGTGCAGTAGCGAGTTTGAGCTTCTGTAAACTTACGAGAGAAGAGGCCAATGGGCTGGAGTTGTTTGTTCTTGAGCTGTTCTAGTTTAGCGCCAGCTGCAGTGTCAGAAGCGTCAGTTGTAAGGACCAGTGGTGCTGTGGGATCAAAGCAAGATCAAATGGAAGTACGTTCCACTCGAACAGACCGAAAGGTGTGGTCACTGCTGTCTTCTCTATGTCTTCAGGTGCCATGGGTACTTGGTAGAATGCTTTATCTAGATCTAGTGTGGTGAAAACGTTTTTGTTGTTGAGCGACTCGGTAAAATCCATGAGGTACGGAATTGGATAACGATCTGGTCGTGTCTGTGCATTTAGCCTGCGATAATCGCCACA
This sequence comes from Orthonevra nobilis, assembly GCA_963555765.1. NCBI lineage: Eukaryota > Metazoa > Arthropoda > Insecta > Diptera > Syrphidae > Orthonevra > Orthonevra nobilis. The sequence goes on from OY743224.1 coordinate 32,414,168, forward strand.
TGGCCTCCAACCTCCTGACTTTTTTTTAACCATATGAAGAGGACTGGCCCACGGACTGCTCGACGGGCGGCAAATACCCTTCTCAATCATTAATTTGAATTCGGCCTTCGCTTGCTTCAGCTTGTCTCCATATAGCCTTCGTGGGCGCTCTGCTACCGGTTGGCCAGTGGTAACTATGTGGTGTTGGACAGTGTTGCTGCTGGAGTGTGCCTGTTGTGGTTGAGCGACGTGCAAGAACTCTTCGATTAAATCCCTATATGACTGTTGAGCATCCACAATCGACAGCCCAAATACTGTAGCGGATTGTACAGTGCCAGGTACATTAAGTGTAGTTTTGGCGTCGATAAGCCGTCGGTGTCTCAAATCGATGATCAGCCCGTAATGAGCTAATAAATCAGCTCCGATGATTGCAGTTTTAACATCAGCGATAACAAATTTCCATTCAATTAACCGTCGTAGACCCAAGTTCAAAATAAGAAGCTTTTCACCGTATGTGAGTATTGGTGAGTTATTAGCCGCGTACAAAGTTTGGTATTTTGAAACAGTCTTACAGTTAAGAGGACGGGGAAGAACTGAGATGGTGGAACCAGAATCAACTAAAAATTTTTGGTTGGTATTCTTGTCGAATACGTGAAGGCGGTACTCTTGTTGGCTGCTACTTACCGCCTAAGATGGTAACAGCGATTCTAGTTTAAATTCTGGGAGTAACCGCATGGCTTCTGGCATTTTCTTGCTTCACACCAAAACGTTCGTGAAATTTGCAGAGCTTGGCGTGTCGCTGAGTTGTGTTCCTGGCCGGAGAGATGTTCTTCGGGTTGATGCGATGTCGAGATTGAGATCGTTGTCGGTGGAATGTGTTACGATTGCTTGAGAGAGCTTGCACCATAGTTGTCAACGTCGATAGTGTTTCCTCAATTGCATTGAGTCGCTGATTAACATCGTTTGAGGAAGTGCCTTCTTGAACATGAGTGGAACAAACTGCTGGACCAGATGTATTTTCGATTATCCTGTCTGCTATCTCGGCAAGAGCTGTGAGAGGAATCCCATGGTTGGCTGACAATATGCCTCGAACGTGACTGGGCATTCGGTTCATCCAAAGGGTAGAGAGCATATCATCGGGAACATTCTCACCTGCTAAATTGCGCATTTCCCGTAGCAGACTTGATGGACGCCTATCACCTAGTTCAAGACCAGTCATAAGCCTATTCAACTGACGTTCTTTCGACTCTGAAAACCTGGAATAAGTTGGCTTTTGAAAGTCTCATACTTATCTTTCAACGGTGGCCTTTGAACTAAATCAGCAACTTCGTTTAATATTTCTGGGTCCAGCGAGGCAATGACGGAATTGAATTTGCTGTTGTCCGAAATAATCCTGTTGTTGTGGAACTGAGCCTCCACCTGCGCAAACCAGAGAGCAGGATTAATCCGCCAGAATGAGGGTAGACGGAGATTCCTGAGCGCGGATAATTCTTGAACATCTAACTCGATGATGGAAGATTGTTGCGCTGTGTGTTCCATATTCTGCGCACTTTCATTCTCATTTGTATTACGACCAACTGAAGATTCGGTGGACATCCTTCAAGACGTGTACGTCGTAGTTTGTTGTAGTATATATAAAATCAGATAATTTAAAACAAAAAAAGAGCGTCGGGGTCACCAATTGTGGTTGTCGGTAATAACACACGTATTTGTCTTTATTGCGTTTATTTAACTTATATACTAAACTAGTTCGAAGTCCATTGTCTATTTGAAATTCCTATTGTTCTTTTCTCTATCGTCTGGAAGGAGTGTAAGGACTTCACTCACTTGAAGTTGTCTCCGATGTTTCAATGAAGACGATAAGGTAGTGCATGAATACTACAGAGCTGCCACATGTTTTTAAATATATGAGCGGATATTTACGTTTCTACATCGCTATTGGTTTAGTTGTTTTAAGGTTATGTTTAAATTTTGTTATTATTTAAGGAAAAAAAAAATATTTTTATATCCTCAATTTTTAACGATCGATTCCCACTTTTTTTTTCACTGACTATTTTATAAGAGTTTGATTAAGCTATTAATAACAAACATTTCCTTCGTAGATGCACCCTATTTCGCATATGACTTTGCCCTCTTGTGAGGAATAACAGAGCTTTCGTGTATGACCTCGAAGCTAATTTCCTTTTGAAGCTCGAATTTTGGTTCCTCTAGTATCCGCTTAAAATGTGTGACAAGGAAATTATGAATGAGTTCGATTCTTGGGGCTGTTTCAACAATAAACTTATTGAGTGCCAAATTCTTCATTGATAAGAAAGAAGCTACAGCTTATTCAAACCACTCTTTCAAGCAAACCTGCTTTTCAATATTTGAAATGTTAATAAATTAGAATTGTCAATTTTCTTGTGTACTAAAGAAGCTATTCGTTTAAGAAAACAGTTTGGAAAGAGGCATATTTTGGTTCAGCAAGTACAATTTTTTCAAGGCTTCAAAGTTAAAAATTTTATTGGCAAAAAATATGTAGTAAAAAAAAATAAATAAATGTATTTCCTGCTTAATTTGACACAGAAAAAATAGCTTGACGCCTCTTTTTGGCGCTATAATTTTAGCAGAAATTGCTGACCTACAGTTTTTTACCGACTCCGAACGGTATTCTAAAAGTTTAACTTTTTTGACGATAATCATTTCCTTGTAAGGGTGGGACTGTGACGAATGCCTGATGTTTCTTCTCGGACTCGAACCCGACACCTCACTTTGAGCAGAAGACGCACTTACCTCTGAGCAACAAACACCCTCAAAACGAAACTTAAATAAAAATTAGACGACGAATTGCGAGCTTATCTTGCTAATTGTAGGCCTCGTTATTTTTACAAAATTGCACATTGTTATCGTAATTGTAATTCTACGCTTCGTCTCACATTCATTTTACTTAGCCTTGGATCGCCTTTTTTATAAATGCACAAACAGAGCTGATATTTAAGTCAGAAGGCACACTTTCGTTTTGTCGAAAGCTTACAGATAGTTCAGTTTACAAGAACAGCTTCGCCTCATTTAAATTGTTCAGCTGGTGGATATTCTGAACTTTGCAGCTTTGGCGATTTTAGCTGGAGTTGGGTTTTCTTCGTACTCTTTTTCTTTCACGATAACACATTCCTGAATGGGTATATTGCAGCTTGCAGCAGGGCCTATTCCTTCTTTCTTCTAGACATAAAAAGGAATATTTCTATGCCTTGACCTGAAAGACACGTATCCTAAATGGCATGTTGAATTAAGGCAACGAGCAAAGATGTCGGTTAAATTTGTGTTCAACTGAAAGCGGACATATTGGCTTAAGGCAGCGGTTAAAGATACCTCATCCGATGAAAGGAACACAACAAACTTTGAAAGTCCGGTCACGGGTTCAGTCACCATTTGCCATTGGGTTCAAATGAACCTATCACTGGAGCTGTCCACCAGTGATAGTAGTCTAAATAAGCGGTTCACAGTATTTTAGTGAGTAGTCAATCAGATTGTCTTTGTGGAGGCCCAAGTTTGTGTCGTTAAAATATGTTAAGGTTTTTGAAGATGAATTAATTATTTCGGCTGTTAAGGCAGCAGAGTGATGAGGCAAACTTACCGAACAGAAAAGCCTCACTTGTCTGTATATCGACATATGGCAAATAAAATACTGCGAACTGAACAAATGCAAATAAGTCTATAACAATTACTCAACAAAAATTGGTTTGGGTGCAAGTGGGTCTGCCCAAACCATCAACTTCCCATCTCCAGATAAAACAAATATTTAGGTGCTATTTTATTTAAGGCCACCATCAAATTCAATTTGTGTTACGTAAACATGGTTTATTCCTTACACAAATGAATCGCAAAACAAAAAAATTTTAAATGGCTCGTGATTATGTGGACTTATAGAGCGACCCCTTGGAGAGGACTTTACTCAATTGTTGCCTTAGCTTCAAGAAACAACTGTTAGCAAGAGTTATTCGAAGATCCAAAGCTCGGTCGGCTATCAAAACTGGAACTGGATTGTTTTTCAAAAAATAATTTTTCTGGGTCGGTTGTGCTCTGCAATTTCTTTGCAAACTTTCCCTTCCTCGGAAAACTTTATATCAAAATATGTGCTGATCAGTGGAACGTCACTAACAAATTACTAGTATTACTAGAGCTATTGTAGGAAAAAAGTTTTGAAACGAGCACAAGGGTTATTGGGACTAGCCTTTTTTATTGCAGAATTTAATTTGTTGTTTCGCTGTAAAAATTGTGCACTACCGCTTAGGTCAGCTCCTTTTGCAATGTATTTCCGAAATTATTTTTACGATCTCGTACGATGCACTTTCATCAAATTCGTAACATTACTTTTCTTTGGATGTAATTTGCCTGTGCTCGGAATATTCAAAACTGAAGGCTTCATTATGTGTCATTGTTGAAGACATCCGAATCATGAAAAATTAAATAGATTTTTTTTTAATATTTCCAAGACCTGCCGTGGAAAGGTGGATCAAGAAATTAAGAAACGAACACATCAAAATATGAAATGGCCTTAAGTTTATATTGTTTTAGTCTTTAAGTTAGTCTTTCTAGTTCATAACAAGTTCAATTAGGTCAATTAGCTAATAAATGTGTTTAATATATATTTATACATATTCTTTTATCTGATAAGGTACTTGGAAATTTTAATTGAATTTGAACTTTTTTTCAATGAAAAACTAAATTAATTTTAATTTAAGACGAGAAATAGTCCCTTTTTTGACAGTTTTTTCGTCATGAAATTTTTAAGGTGATTTGCAAACGTTTCGAATGAAACCATAGCCTTATTTGTTCTCGAGTAAGTCAGGACGAAAGAATCTGCACAAAAGAACGTTCGTACATATGTACACACACACTCAGACATCTTTCTAAAAACAATAGAATCCGACTATTGGGTACTCGTGACGTGGCGAAATGTAAAAAATTAGAATTTCGAAAATCGGACCGATTAAAAGAACTACCTGTTGGGAAGTTAAAAATTGTGTCGCTCTTTTTTCTGCACACTTTAATTCGCAGCTTATGATGATGCATCTTCAACATTAAGCATTAAGCCTTTCTGCGGGCAAAATCTCAGACTTTATGGTTGTGCTCCTGAAGTTAACAATCGTCGGTCGTCTACTTTATCTCTTAATTTTTAGCGAAACCAAAAGACCTTGTGTGCGTCCCGCTTTTATCGCCTTCGAATTTGCCCCGAATGTTGCACGTTTTATTCTCCATCGTCTGTTGCACACGTAGTATATTTTATTGTGACAGGAACACCACTTTAAGTCCATTAAACCAAAAAGCAAGACATACAGTGCTACCAACCACTCAAACGTAAGCAATTTATACTTCATACTCGTATTCTTCTTCTCGGTCACATAGCGTCGAAATTGCGAGTATGCTCATCGTTGTTGCCATTGTTTTTGTTTTTTGTCGGTTGTCGGTTGTCGTCGCACGACGACATTGACTTGACTCCTTCCGTCCGGTCCGGTTCCACTACGTAACTGTGTGTCTTTAATAGCGAAAAATTTATAGCGACTTAAATGTCAGCAATTTTGTGACAGCAGTTGTAAAAGAAAGAAAGGAGCAACAGTACGAGTGTACAACGTAGCAATAAGTTTTCATTTTGTACTCTCCTGTAGAATGTTGGCGATGCCTTTCGTTGCCATTGTTAATGGTCGACAATGGCATCTCACGGGGGATGGGGCACATGCAAACAGCGGTACAAAGGTCTTAAAGTTCATTTCATTCCGATGTGATTTAATGACAGACACAACAACGGTCATAAAAGTGGCCGCACGCTGTACCTGCTGTTGATGGGGTTGCAAGGACGAACACTCTCCACCAAGAAGCATGTGACGAACAAAGTATCGCTTGGCTTGACACAGATTAAGAGAAAAGGTTTCCACAATTTGGTCCGTAAAGTAAGAGATTCCCTTCTTTTATTTTAGTTTTTTTTTTTGGTGATTTATGGGCTACAACAGACCGGAAAGTCACAAGTAAGTGATATTAATTCTGAGTTCAACGTTTTTTTTTTTTTGGCATTTTGGATTGAAATTTAAAACTGTTTGTTTTTCGCACGTATTTTGGAATTTAATTGGTAACTTTCACAAGAAATAAGAGTGTTAATTGAAATCAGCTTGGTAGGAGCGCTTGTGCTTTAAGTATCGATCCGTGACACAAGCTTCTCGTGTATAGTCAAATTTAAATGTATTTCTAATTGCGCAATGAAAAGGAACTTGATAAATTAATTGAGACTAGATATTCAAATTTACTTACTGCTGCATTCATTTATTATTATAACGCATACAGAAATGATAAGGATCTCTTTTCTCGTGTTTGTGCCAACGGAGGTTAGGTTTTCTGGTGGAGTTTCAAAAACTCTTCGCGCCGAGTGTTCATGTATATCATTCCTACATATTCTAGTCACCTAGTCACCTAGACTAGTTGTACGCTTAACTTTCTTACCATAAACACACCTACAGTTCTTCCTTGAAACTTTCAAAACTTCTATATCGCTTGTCATAAGTGACCCAAAATATATCACCCTCTAAGATAAAGCTATACATTTTTCAAATATTGGCAGCTCTCGGATTTTTTAACTTCCCATCAGGAAGTTCTTGTTTAAAATTTGTAAAGCCAATGGACGCAGGATGGATTTCAATAGGCCTTGGAATAAAATACTCGTCCAGATCGCGGAGTAATCGTCGTTTTTTGAGTGAAGTAATACCTCAGTGATAAAAGCGCAAATCGATTTTTTGCGCTAATTTCTAGGCCTTCCAACGCGAAGTGGAAAAATGAGAATATCGACGCTATGGCTGAAGAAGTCCTGGATGAGTAGTCAATGTTGACCATTTGAATTGCCAGTGCAATTGACCACTACACGTTTCCTCTGCAGTGCGTTTAAGTGAAAAAGTTGAAGATCGACTACTCTTATGTCTGCGGCATCTGCTTGCTCACGCTCTCCTTAATCTCAAGGATTCTTAAGACGATTTTCGGTTGAAATTCATCATGAGTGACAATGCCCATTTCCAACTTTAATGTGCAAGAAGAATATCCACTTAAATTTATATGTTTACCAAGATTTATAAGATGAGCATTTTCTCGAATCCCAACAGAAGGCGTGATTGAACTTATTCGAATTGCGAAGACCGCGAACTTTCTTATATTAGTGGTGGAGATTATTTCGCCATAAGGAAAAGCTACAATTGTTATCTGTTTTGCAAAGACTTTTACGATTCTGCTTGATCAATCATGTGACCATGCTGGTATTCTGTGCTGTGCTACTATTTTTCCGTGCAGGACTTTCTCGGATCGATGCATCCTAGGTCTTGAAATATGTCAATTGAGCCTATTCGCTTGTGGTTAATATTTACTTTACCACTCCCAATTTTTTTAAGACGCCTTACGAAGGCCAAGACTATACATAGCACCTTAACGAGAGACAAGTATAGCAACACTGAGATTGCCACAGACCACTTAACCCTTTGCATGAATATATGTACATATTTTTTGAAATATTTGGCTTGGCTATCAAAATACTGAAGAAAAAAAAAGATCCACGCCTCTGATGCTCTACCAGTGGAGCTTTTAAGGTCATCAACAAAGTGTGAAACCACTTAGAATACCAACTCAATATGCACCATTTTCAAAAAGGCAATCTTATTAAAAATCATGAGACTGCTTATAATGTAAGATCATATCCAGCATACTCACGTTTATCAGAACGCCACAGTGTGACTTCGGCCACAGCATGTGATGGTCGAATTCGTCATCCTAAAAAATCTCATCCACTTCAAAGTGGTAAAGTTAAAAAATAGCACCAACTCGTTCACGAACTAGTTTGCAAAAATGACAATTTTATATCGGAACATATATTTCAAGGGATAACAACTACCCTTATAATGCATTTCGACAGAGCTACCTGAGGGGGTGTGTAGTAGTTTGAAACGCAATGGAAAGGGAGGGAGAATATTTTTTGCTGTCGACTTATTTACATTCATTCAGTTCGCTGTTTTTCATTTTCTATTGGTTGATGTTGCATATTTATTTCTTGGAAGATTTTATTGCTTTGATGCCTTCGCAGCATAGCATCTGATATCATCTTCTAAAATGTATTTTTTTTACTGTTGTGGGTGTGAAGATGTCACTCCATTGTGACTCCAACGGCAAAAGCTGACTGGACTGGTAAAAAGCCCAGGCCCACCAAGATTTGACCTCCATGTTGATACAAAAGAAAAGCAACTGGGAATCATAAGTTGCCTCCTGACCAATGTTTCGCTTTGCGTTTGTTCAGTTATTTTATTTTTAATTGACGGAAATATCCAGCGTATTTTATTTTATATTTTGACGCATGTAGTCGCTTACTTGAGGAACCGTGTATGATTTTCCCTCACTACGAAACATAGTTTTTGTACACCAGGACGTCTCACTTAATAATTCCCCACCTTGGTAAACATCTTTCACTTCAAAGAGCTTCCCTCTTTCCAAGGGAATCACTTCCAAGAAGTGATTATTTTAAAAGGCCTACAAAGGACTCCTATGCGCTGGAATATTTGAAGGTGCTCGTATATTAGCCATTGACGTCCGGCAGAACATTTGGTTAGGTCACATTTTATCCCTTCATATGGCAGCTACTTACGTAGGCAAGTGTAAAAATTAATTACACTTCCCTTCTTCTCACCAAAGCCATAGATCACTCCTTCCCCATCCCCCAATGTAGAAACACTGTTACCGGGAAGATTATTTCATTCCTTGCAATCCATTCTCGGGTCATTCATCAGCTCTTTTCACAGCAAAGTTGTATGCAGATACCCACCCTCACATATCGAACTGACGCTGAGGGAGAAAAATAAATCTGCGTTACCAATCAACTCATAAAAATTCAATGCGAAACCAGCCGTGATCCGGTTTGGTTTCAAGGCGCAAAACTCTGAAGTAGGTGATGTATGCCGAAGGTCCCATGAGAGGTAAAAAGAGCAATAAAGCAGGAAACATGCACGTCTCTTGGTAAAGTTCGTAAGATAAGTTAATAGCGTTCCATCAACATAACGAACATCGTCATCGTAGTCGTTTTTGTTCATTGACATCGTCAATGTAGCCAAGCTTTCCGATTCCTAAGAGGGAATGCACAACACAAACTCTGCGCTTTGACTTCTCGAAAGGTATTCATACGTATCCATTTCGTAGCCTACATGTGCACGTTTTCGCATTGACGATCCCTCGACGATTGGATTCCCTTCTCAATACATTTCAATGCTCCCGATGTGCGATTTTTCCAACCCAATTCCGTTCCCTTGAGTACTCGCACTTAATATTCACTTAAAAGTAGCTCGGTCACTTCAGACGTTAAAATGGCAAAGTTCATTTCAACGTCAATATGCGATTTTTTTGCAAAATAATTTCTTTAGAAAATGAATGTGGAGTGAGGTCATACGAGTACATGTATGTTGTTAAAATCAAGAACCGTTTCGTCCTTTTTACAAGTCATTGATGAACGCAATGATCTATTCAAACGCACTCATAGAGGGGCGTCCGTCTTTTGAAAAAAAGAGTTCCTATCGAAAGGATCTCTCATTGAAAAGAAATGAAATAAATGGTATGAGATTAAAGATAAGTAACTATTGCCGAGGCAAGCTAACTGCAAATAGAAAGCATATGAACCACTCTTCTCTCAGTCAAAGTAAAATTGTAAATCCGCATCTTGGACCTGAAGCTTTCCAGGATAATCTCAAATAAAGAACTCTTTTAAGGTTGCTGAGAGATGATATCTAAAAGGGCTAAATGAATCGAAAGTTGGGGGAGTTAGTGAAAAAGAGGGGGCGGGAGATATCAGAGAGATTTCTATGAAGTGTCTTGATTTGTTTAGTCAGGAAATCTTTTCATTCATTTTGCAAACTCATCACCGATCCCTATTTCTTTGAGGTACGCATGATCCGGTGTCAGTGCTGACCTCAATAGTTTTTATCGCAGTCTCCTTATTGCATGGCAGTGGCGGGGTAAGTGCTCCAGTTCTTCCTCTTCTTCCGTACAGTCTTGGCATGTTTAGGCTTCTGCTGGTCCTTAAATATACAATAATATTTTTAAAATAAAAGATTCCAACTACTGGGACCTCGAAACGTGGAGAAATGTAAAAAATTTTGAATTCGGAAAATCGGACCGATAACAAGAACTTCCTGGAAGTTAATAAAGGTGTCTTTCGTGGCGAGTAATAATTTTAGTAAAGTTGTTGAAAAACCGGTGGTTTTTCGCGAACGTTATTATTATTTTTTTTTTTTTTTTTCAATTTACAATTTAATCTTTATTGCTCAGATATATTTTTGATGTACAATTTTTTCAATAATTTTTGACTTTTAAAACTAGTTTTAATACATTTCTGCGAGCGCACAGGGCTCTGCGTTGGCCTAAAGGCTTAAAATAATTACATTTTTTCTAGAAATTAAATTTGTTTTGTCTACATATACGTATATACTGTCTTAATTAAACGCCGTGCGTGAGCAGCGCCGACGGTCTATGATGATGATTATGTTGATGATGGCGAGAATGCTTCTAATTTCTTGGTGTCATCCCCGGTGATAGTTGGGGTGATTCTGCTTACTCTTGTCAAAGTCGTCTATGAATCCTTCTTCATTTGCTATTCTATACCCCGGGTCCATCATGGAAGGGACATTGATATAGCGATATTCAATACATGGGCTACCTGTAATTATATTGATAATATTGTTGGAGTGGGAAGGGATTTTGCGTAGCATCTTTGAGGACATTACGCATAGATACTTTTCTATGGGTGGCATGTTTGCCGTGCTGTATAGTATTTCATTACTATAGTAGTGACGGGTTTCTGGATTTCGGTGCAGACCTGTGCAGTAACGAAGTGCTTTTCGCTCGAAGATTTGAATTTTCTTCATTAGGCTTGGACTTATCGTGAACCATATTGGGAAACAATATGTCACGATGGGACGGATTAGTTGCTTGTATAGCAAGAGTTTGGTTCTTGTATCCAAACCGTTCCTTATTCTCATCAGTGGGAGAACGTTATTATTATGGTAAAAATAAATTACTTGCTTTCAAAGATAAAGTATTTGAACTGAAAAGCTTCTGTGACATATCTCCATACGTCAAATTGAATACACAAATTGTTAATATAGGACAAAAATATATTTTTAAAATTTGTTCCAATTTTTCAGGGTAGGCAGAAAGAATTTTGAAACATTTTGCAAACAATCAGTTCGATTTGGTATCACGCGGACGAAGTCGTAGGACACGGATAGTTGAAATATAAATTCGATCAAAATCGAAGTTTTATCTGGATGCATTTGTTTAAAACAAATTTCGTTACCACAAAATGGTTGACCGGGAATAGTTTAAATTTGATAAGACAAAACTATGTTTATGTTTTGTCAAATTACTTTAACTAATCCTCAATAGATAACACGAAGTATGGGCTCTAGAAATTCATCATCCGATGGCAAATTCATTGTGAAGATGTTATTAAATGCCATCAGAAGCAATATCTATTGTGTTGAAGATGATGGTAGTAGTAATTTGGGTGCACCAGCGTGACAGTATAAACAAAGCCCAACTACTTCACCTAGTGGCCAACAAAAACCTGTTGTTTTGGGGTTAAACAATGGGGGTTGTAAAATCTATTACAACTCAATATTCAGCATAACAAACTGGCAATAACTTCTGACCCCTCACCTAGTTTGCATACAAATGGTACATAATACTTGGACCTGTTGGGTTCAGGGAGAATTTATGTGCCTTGCATCTGGATATCAAAGTGAAGTGCTTTTATCAAATTTTATTGATCGACATGGTTCTTGATAGAATTTATATTTGCAGCTTATCCTAACTTCATGCACAAGCAAGTGGATTAGATGCAATTGTATTGGTTGTCCTTTTGAATGATGGGAGTAAACTGAAAGTGATACGATTTCGCATTATGCATGAATGAATGTATCTAGCGATGTAATAAATCCAGGATGTCATACACAGGACTGTCATTCATATTGGGATGACTTGCATTTATTTGTTTTTGCTTTTTTTTTGTTGATACGATTGTGCGAAATTTTTTTTTTATTGAATTTTATGGAATAATCGGTATTTCTTTTTGCTGTCCCTATCTGACTCTATGACTTATTTGATAAAAAGAAATAACAGTATTTGTAAAGTGAACCAACCAGATGTAACGTTCATGATGTGCATTTCCAAAGCAGTTTAAGAAAAAGTACTAATAATAAATTAATTTACAAATTAAAATGCTTTTTTTCTACGACCTCTTGTACCGTTTAATTTTAAGGTATAGAATAGTATCTAGAAGTCGACTTTTAGACAAAATGTTTTATAAAAATAATATTTTTTTTAACAACTTCCTTAAAAGTGTGAAATCGGGCCATCAATTCAAGAGGCGCAATATGTAAACTACAAAGACAGAACGGAGAGCATACTGCAAGCATCTCAAAACAGTACGGAAGACAACAAAATAAATGTTTGATTCCGATAAAAAAAAACACGGGATGATTTAAGATAACTGGAATTTATTGGGATAAAAGCTGTTGAAGTTGGTGAACGATTCGCTTGCAAAAGGTTTTTTTTTTACGGAAGGAGTCAATAGTTACATCAGAAGAGAAAATTATAAACACAATGAAGAACTTCAACCTGTAACCACTTTGAGGACGCTCGAGAAGATAATGAAATCAGTTGTCATAAAACAGCTAAAGAAAAAAATAAAATATCAACTTTTCAATTTGGTTTTCGAAAAAAACTATCCTAGCGAGTCAGATGTAAACCATACAGATCATGATTGGCAGGGAAGGTGTAAAAGCGAAGGAACTTTTCCTTGATTGTAAACGAACCTTTGAAACTACTCACGGAGAGATACTGCAATAAATAGTGTAATGATATGGTATGTAAAGTAAGGAAGTGGAATGGTTTAGGTTGTTTCCTACAAACCGAACACAAAGAACAAAAATAAATAGAAGTTTGTCCGAGGCTATCGAGGTTGACCAAGGTGTGCCATCAGAACCAATATTAGGGGCGCATTTGCTTATATATTAATATACATAAATGACATTTAGCTTTTAATAAAACAATGCAATTAATACGCTTATTTATTCCCAAGGAAAAATGCAGAAGAATTTCAAGAAATATTAGTGACCGTTATCGATCGAATTGTTGTATGGTTGAAAATGAACAAGTTGAGGTTTAACGAACAAAAAACAAAATTATTAAAAATAAACTTAAATAGCGGAGTGAGAGCAGAAGTAAATGGTAAAATCATTGAAGTAGTTACCCAAATTAAAAACTTCTGAATGATTATTTATAAAGAAGATGCATGACCATGATGACTACATATGCAAAAAAAAAAATTGGCAATACTACGCTTTTTTAAAAGGATACGTAAGAAAATGAATGACATGATGGCAATCACAGTATACAACACGACCGTGAAACCCCATTCCGAATTTTGCTCCACAATATTTCTTTCATGCTGTAATCAAAGTCAAATTCAAATACTCCACAAATTGCGAAACAAAGCGATGAGTATCTTTGGATGCAACAGATTTACATTAGTAAGTTATGTATTGGATGCCCTGATGTTGCTTAATATAAAGCAAAGATCTCTTTTGTCAATTTTCAAAATAAAGCATGAACTTAAACCGGATTCCTGGCGAAAGGAGCCAAAAAGTGAGGGATGTGCAACCAAAACTGCTTCGAAATGAAAACCTTTTCAACAATGAAAAATTCCACTAGATCACTTAATACCCTTATTTAAAAAGGCTTTCAGTAATTTAATAAGCCACTAAACGATATTAAAAAAAAAGTTTTTTGATCATACAAAAGAGAATATATATGTATATAAAATTTGTAAAAGGAAAAACTCAATTGAATTTGCAATAAAACTGAATTAGAGAGATTTATATTATTAATGTAAGATTGAGAGAGTTTTACCGATCAGGTTATCGACCTTTGGAATCTGTTCAGGACATGGCGGATGGTCTTCGAAGACAAAGACAAACTGAGGTGGAGCATTGTTATGAATTCGCTCGAAGCGATCTTGCTTTTATAGTCGATGAATTTTTGGCTCCGGGATATATTCACTGTCTTGTTCAGCTCGTAGGGTTCTAAGATGTACCATTCACTCCATTCGTCCTCCACGCAGATAGAACCGGATATCCGAAAGAGAATTTTTCTTTCGAATGTCTGCAAAATATGTTTTGCTGTCTTATCGTCCAATATTCACCATGATGATTTTAATAATTCAAAAATGGATTCATGATCTGAAGAAGTAGTAAACTAATTTCTGGCAAAAGTCGTCTTCCCCGCAGTAGGTCACTTTAAAGAGAGTTGCGAATGTTTTCACTTCGACTTCTGTATTTTTCCCGGAAAGTTTAATAATCGAAGTGCGACTATTTCGAACAGAAACTTGAGTGTATGTGGTCTACGCATCAGCAGCTCAACTCTAGATAAACTATCTTTTCTTATTTTTACACTTTTGCTGCTCCTTTCACAATTGCCACTATATATTCAAAAAGTTTGTTACTCTAACTTCTCAATGAAGAAAGTAAAAGACTGGTTATTTACAAAAAACAGTGGTGACATTGAATCCTTTTTCCGGAATGTCACTTGCGCTATTTCACCTAAACATTTTATTGATTTGATGATTTTAAGCTTTCTTTTTATTTGTCAATTTGAATTCGAACTAAAGTGGATTGCTTAATTATTTTCTTTAACCCTTTTCTTTGTTTATTTAATTTTTTTAACCTCTTTTTCTCAGCTTATTCTACTTTATTTATTTAAGTGATTTTCACCACACATCATTTTTTTTTATGAAATTGTATATACTACTGTGTCCAAAAAATAAGGTGACATATGAATTTAAACTGCGCGCGTCGAAGGATTTGGAAATTTTTCTTTCTTTTTAGGTTGGCAGTACTGTCAGTGACATCAATGTGAAATTTCATGTCAAAATATATTCAAAGTGTTTGAGATACGCGTCGTTTTGTGAGCTACTAAAAGTGAGTTTTTCGTTTTTTGCGATGTCGAAATTTATTGAGCAAAGAATTTGCATTAAATTTTGTTTGCGGAATCAATTTTCTGCTGCGAACACGTTGAGGATGGTCCAGAAAGCCTTTGATGATGAGGCTATGTCTAAAAAAATGTTTACAAGTAGTATAGTGATTTCCAAGCCGGCCGTGAACGTGTGAAAGACGAAGAGCGTTCTGGGCGACCATCAACCTCAACCGATGAAGCTCACGTCCAAGAAATCAAAGATTTGGTGTTGAAAAACCATCGATTAACGATTAGAGACCTTGCTGATGAAGTTGGCTTATCGAAAGGCTCAGTCAATACCATTTTGAAGGATGCTTTTGGCCTCAAGCGCGTCAAATCTCGACTGGTACCGAAAACATTGAATTTTGAAATTGGCGTCGCGTTGAAGTGTGTGAAACAATGCTTTCCGACTACCAGGATGTCATGAAACGCATTATAACTGGCGATGAGACTTGGATCTATGCTTACGACCCCGAAACAATCTATCAATCGAGCGAATATCGTGCCAAAGGAGAGCCGAGACCAAAAAAACCGCGCCAAAGTCGCTCAAAAATCAAGGTCATGTTGACTGTTTTCTTCGATTATCGTGGTGTTGTGCTTTATGAATTCCTTCCAACCGGCCAAACAGTCAACAAGGAATATTATTTGAACGTTATGCGTCGTTTGCGTAACGCTATCCGCCTAAAAAGGCCGGAATTGTGGAAAGACAATTCTTGGTTTTTACACCATGATAATGCACCATCCCATACCGCATTCGTAATTCGTGATCATTTCGCCAAAAACTCAACCCATATCGTTCCGCAACCACCGTATTCACCTGATCTGGCGCCGTGCGACTTCTGGCTGTTCAACAAGCTCAAAAGACCGCTCCGGGGACACCGTTTTGATACGATAGAGGAGATTCAAGCCGCAGCGAAGACGGAACTGAAGGCCATCCCTGAAAGTGACTACAACCAGTGTTTCAAAGATTGGAAAATCCGTTGGCATAAGTGCATTGCATCGGGAGGGGATTACTTTGAAGGGTATGAAATTGATTTGGAAGAATAAATTAAGAATTTTCAAAATAAATACAATGTCACCTTATTTTTTTGACACAGTAGTACATACTGTGAATTATTTTTCACTAATTGCTAACTGACTAGTTATAAAATGATTTCTATTCATTGCAGACTTATATTATAAATTATATTAAAGTACCTTTTGTAAATGGAAATGAATCGAAATAAAATAAACTAATGTTGTGAGCTTAAGGAAGGCCACGGAGGTATCTTTGATGTAGGTCAGGAGGACGGCGGCACGCTTGTGGTTGCTCGACTGAGTTCGTCGGACGGGGGTAGTCCTTGTCCTCCTTTCCGTACATCTCCTGCTCAACAGCAAAAAAAAAAGGTCGTGCCAAAGAGAGAGGGAGAGAGAGAAGAGAGAAAGATCATAGAGCGAAAGCGGAAAAAGGCGGTGCTCAGGGTTACCTTCTAGATGGGGATCTAATTGAAACGAACAGTGGACCAACTTTCCCTAGCTATCCTAAAACTATCCCTAAGCTAGACTAAAAACAAAAATAATAAAACTACCCTAATCCTAATCTACCTTAAATCTATTCTAACTTTTGCATATGGCCTGTTATCGTCAGTTGTATTTTACTCCTAAGTCGTCTATTTATTGCACACTTTTCCCTTAGTCTCGATATTTTATTATAGTTTCTCCTATTCTTAGTCGTCAATTCTTCTCCGAAAATTCGTCGTCTAGCTTCTTCGTACTCTTGCAGTCGTCTGTGTAAAGTTTTTCTTTTGGGCGTCTTCGTATTTTTCGTTGGTTTTTCGTCAGTGGTCTGTCGTTTTAGTATTTGGATCTGTTCGGATCCTGAGGAGCCGGGATGAACTTTGATGTCGACGGTTCGTTCCCGGTCTCCCCGTCGACTTTGTAGTTTTCCTCGTCTCTTTTAGTCGATGCTACACTAATTAACTAACGTTAATACTTATTGCCATAATCTCTTAAGCCGCTTTGATCGTTCACATATTCAGAATGTAAAGATAATCTTTCGTCCATTGACACTTGTTTGACAAGATGCAGAAAATGCGTGAGTTCGTTCGTCTCCCTGAAATACTAATTTTTACCAATCTCAACATTGAGGTCCTCAAGTAAGACGTCCAGACGACGAGGTTGAGTTCCTCTTTCATTAAGTCTTCAATTTAGTTGTTACACCTTATTTACTTATGGAACTGATATTATAAAATTTAACATCATATAATCTTGAAGCACACATTCTAAGGCACTTTCCTGCATCCTCCGCCTTATGCTGTTGCAAAATTATTTGCAATTTTTAAGTAGCTCCTGTGATGTATGCATATTTGGGGCCAATTTATATCGAAGCAGCTTGCTCCCATTTATTTGGAGAAATATTTTTTAAACACAACTTGCAGTCTGGCCATAAATAGGCTCTGGACACACAAATCCTTCCAATGACACGTGGATCATAAAAAGAGTGATGGGAACACAGAAAAACATGAATATGGCCTGCCAACCCAATGGGGTTTCTTGGAAGCTAACTTGACAGAAAGGTTCAAAACAGGGTACAGCATCGAAATGCACACTACTGCAGATTTTTCAAAAGGTACGAAGATCTATAGCTTTAGATTTTGTCGAGAAATTGATCGAAAAAATATGTAGATTGACTGCCAAAGTGGTGCAAATACTATATGGATTTTAGGACGAGAAAAAGTTTTCTTCTTTTGCATTACCCTATTTCATTAACTTATTGATTAGATCAGTTTGCTATTTAGCTATGTTCAGTAACTTCTTTCAATTAATTCCTTTTTTTTCAGGTATCAAAGAGGGTTGGAGACGCCTGATTTATATGGACTCTCACTTCCGTATTTCAACCTACTTGGTGCCTTCAAAGTAGTTATTTTAATATTAGGAAAGCAACGGTTAGTAAGCTATTTTCATACTTCTGGAAGTAGGCATAATAACCGGCTTAAAGCAGATCAGTTTGAAATTTTAAGAATTTCGTTTTGGGCTGCATAACGATCCTCATTATTTTTATTTCCAAAATTGCTCTCAGTGTTTGAAGTCTCGCGGATGCTCTATCTATTTATCAAATTTCACAAATTGTTCATAATTTGTTTTTTGACTTTGAAGGAAAGCCAGCCCTTAAAAGTGTGAAAATTCTTGTTTCACACATTAAAGAATGTGAAGGCGTGTACTTCTTCCACTTGCCACTTTCCGAGTTCCTATTTTATCTTTTATCAGCGTTTGTACTTCCCTCTTTCAATTCTGCAACAACGAGGTAACATCTTCGTCAATGATAATCAACCAAAAGAATTTTTTTTTGCCGTACGCCTTCCATGTCAAGAGTAACTCCCGCAACCAAAGAACTCATGATTTCATTTAAATGTCAAACCGAAAAAAGGCTAGATTCAAGTCGCAATCAAAGTAAATTGCTGATTGGCATTCCACCCTCAGTCAGGATACATAAAATCTTACTGGTGTGTCTACATGTGTATCATCACCACAGTTACTCGTAGATCCACCCAGTCGAGGGAAAATCCAAACAACAATGACGTTTCAAAGAAAATTTTCCCCCCGATTTCAATTTGACTAAAATTGTCCGCCTAGGAATGAAAGGAACTCGCGTTCTATCGCAACCATCAAAAACAAAAAAACAAAATTGTTTACATGAATCAAGCAGCAGCTACAACAAGGACTCGGCTCGGAAAAAGGCCAATCCCATATCATTCAGTGTTTATATCACTCCAAGAGTTTCCTTTTATCTTTGGATTCCCAGACAAGCTCTCCTCAGAATTGGACTACATCTCAATTCCTCGACTACATGGTCGTTACATTTTGTGTGCCTATTCCTTTCGCCCTTACGGCTTTCTGGTGAATACCACGATTTGTGTTCATATAGAGTTAAGCACGTAAGTAGATTTGCCTTGACCCAAAAATGGTTTAGCATACGAAAACCACAAGCATGTTAACGGCTGAAAAGTTTTAGCCGCAAAAACTTTCCGTGGATTATGACTGGAGCCGTAGTACGTGTATGGGAATTTATTTATTCTGTTTTTTTTTTTTATTTATATTATTGCATGTGTAGTGGCTGGTTTGGTAAACAGTTAGTAAAGTTTTTAAGCAAAAAAAATAATAAACTACAAAATGTAAATTATTTCTCGCCTGGACAAGTTCAAAGCTCAAACAATGAGCTTATATATATCCAAGCTCATTGTTAGAATAGTTAGAAAATTACTTGTTGTCGTTATTATGGTCCTTTTATTCATTCAATAGAAAAGGTTGTTGCATTGCTGCTTTAATTCAATTCGATTTATGGGGTGGAAGAAGAAGTAACCTGCAACCACAGTTGACTGATGCTTGTGAAATCTTTCAGCAGTTTAGATGTCCAGAAGAGCGTGTGACTATCATGACCCAGTTTTAGTAAAATCTCACTGATGTTAGAAACATGATCCGGACAACAATAAAGGGGTTCGATATTGGGAATTGAACAGCCATAAGATAGTATCTAATGAAAGACTCTCAAATTAAATATGGTCAGAATGTCAAATGGAATCATGGCGTTAGCTCACAAGAAAAAAAAAGCAGCAGGTGAAGTGCTGCATAAAAAAACTCCAGGAGAATGAGTACATAGCTAGACAAGAAAAAGAAAAAAAAACCCCATTAAAATGAGACACGAAATACCACGTCCCATTTATGTAAAATAATAAAGCTGCTGATTAAGATGATTAAAAGTTGAATAACAGCTGGTTGGCGAAGCTGATAGATCGCCTGCCTTTCAATTGACTCAATTGATAGGTCCCAGGTTCGATTCCTAGAGTGGTCTAGTTTTTCGAATCTGCTCCAGTCACCATTTGCCATTGGTATAAGTTTAATGGCACTATCGCTGGATTGGTCAACCAGCGTTAGTAGTCTTACTAATGGGTGCCGTTCTTGTAGTGGTTGTTGTATCGGCTTATTTCCTAATTCATGTAACGTATAAGTTATAGCGTATCTAATAGTTACGCAGTCACCACTGCGCACAAAGAACACTTTGAGTAACTTTTATACGGAAAGATATTTGAAAAGCAATACATGAAGGATATTTGCCAACAATAGGTTTTTCTTGTCCTTTCACAATACGAATACCCTATGAATAAGCTTTCGTCTTAAAATCAAAGGCTCGAGTGTATTATACCATACTAAACATTTCTTCGATTGGACGCGTTGGTAGAAGTGGTAAGAAGAAGCTCTATTGAACTATGTGGTTTCAACAATTCAAACGCATGTACTTCCCAATTAAGATTTATTTCGGATTAATATTCCGAAATATTTAAAAAATAGATTACATTTTAATGATTGGCAGAATATGGAGCATCGGACAAGTAAACAGATGAAGTTTTGTACAAGTGTTAGAAAAAGAAAAAGCATATTACAGTCAAACAAATTCGATAATCTTGGTTTTTTCACTTTTTAGAAGTTCATGCCTTGCATACCTTTGTCTCATATCTGCAGGCTTACTTATTTCATTGTAATATTTTTTGAGTTTAAAATAAATAGGATAACGCTTACATTTTCTTTTTATTTCGTTTTTCTTTGCTATCATTTTAAATTAAAGATAATCCATCCAAGGCCTAAGTCGTTTAAATTTTGAATTATTTTTTGGGTCAGTTCAATTCTTTGTTTTAGTGGAAAGGTTACGAGGACCAGTTGTTACTAATCATAGATGGCATCAGATGTTCAATACTGAGGTTTGTCAAAATTATTGAATTTAATAGAGAATTTTTAACCAATTAATTAGTTAACATTTTATTAAAAAAAAGAAGAATAAAATAAGTGCCATAGCAAATAAATCTCCATACAGTTTTGTACAGCAATTTCAAGGTGGTCAAGGAGTTAACCTACCTCGGAGCAAATATCAACTCCGCGATTGAAACCTTAGAGAAAATTCGGCGAAGATTCACTCTAGAAAACCGCTGATAATTCGGTTGGCAAATCAAATGAGTTCAAAGCTCCTTACTCGGAAGACGAATTGTATGATCTACAAAACTTTGATCCAACAAGCTCTATTGAATGAAGCCGAGTGCGTTAAGATAACCAGGAAGGCAGAGCAATTTTTGAACCTCCGAAAATTCGTCGTCGAATATTTGGTCCCGTATGCGAGGAGGGTGTATGGAGGAGAAGGTACAACCGCGAACTCTATGAGCCGCATCAAGATGTGGAAATAGTCCAAAAAGGCAGAAGATGAAGGCTTCGGTCACATCGGATGAATGGACAATAATGCTCCAGCAAAGAGGGTCTTCGAAGTCCCGAGGTTCGGAACGACGAGGAATACCAAACCCCTATTTTGAAGGTAAAGCGATCGCGAGATTCTAGAGAAGTAAAGTGCCTGAGATCGTCAAAAGTGGAAGGCTGCTGTGTCTCAGGCAGAGAGTCATCACGAGACAGGAGTCCGTTGAGTAAGTATAATATGTACATGTTTTTTTACATCGATTTCCTCGAAATCAAAAGAAAAGAAGTTGCCTTAACTTAAAAATTAGTGAGTTTTTCAACTAGTTCAACCTCCTTTCTTCTTAGTGATATCCCGTCATGGGATTTATCGATTTTACTAGTCTTCTCCTTTTCTTATCCCATTCCTCAAGTCCTCAAGTAAAATCAATTCTTATCCCATTCCTCAAGTCCTCAAGTAAAATCAATTAAAGGCCAGTTTTGTTGATTATTTTATGCTAACGAATATGTTTTGGCCAAGTGCTCTACAGATGCTTGATTGGGTTGAGATCGGAGTGCTGAGCAAGATGTTAAACTTGATTTCTGACATTTCCTATTTTCCATTATTTTTCAATCCCTTCTTTAGAGAAATTTTTTGAGTACGTTGACAGCTTTGACTTAAAGACGCTCCAAAATAATTTGATATTATTAAATTTAAATTTAAATTTATTTCATTACTATTATAATCAATATCTCTAGTTGCGATAGCAAAAGACGCACACGTATGTGACGCGTTAAGAAGGGAAATCGGAATTCGCACTAACGCCAATACATTTTCACATTCATCAACGAATATCGAATAAATTGAGATGGATTTCTCGCATGAATTTTCTAAAAAAAAATACCACTCAGTTCTGCATCAAATAATCTTTTAATCTTGAGATCATTTAAAACCTTTGTGTTTTAGTTCCTTGTTTTTTTAAACTTTTTAATCTCCCATCTGGAAGTTCTTGGACTTATTGGAATTACAAGTAAACCGATATCGAGCTTTTAATTTTTTGGCTTATTCGAACATATTTATGGGCTACACTATGATCAATTTAAAATTAAAGAAATAAAGAGTTGCATACTGTTGAGAGGCGCAGATTCCTAAGTGTCAGAGTCAAATTTGCTATTTTTTTTTCTTTAATTGTTGTAACACTTAGATGAATGGGATCTTTTCACTATTTTTATTTTATTTTTTATTTTTACCAAGAGACTTTCAAAACCAAATTTTCACAGTGTTCCTAATCCTGAAAAAAAAAACCGAGGAATTAAAAGTTAATACACATGAATTGCTCATCGGGCTCAAGCCGCATTTGGCGATTGCTGTTTTAAGGCGGTCCAAATTTTGACGTCATTCTGCATCATCTGCACGAATAGTTAAACGTTCAATTGAAAGATTTCAAGCAAACTGGATCTGCTGAATTTAGTCCTAAAAGGTCATAAATCTTTTTTAGCCTTGTCACGAGTGGACGATTGTTTTAATGGTCGATTTTTATTGAGCCGTTAAATAAGATGGAGCTTAAGTCATCGACCGAATCCAGGGTCGATGCAAATACTTCTGGTTGGTTGGATTGAAAATTTTCTAACCGACAGAGAATACACTAAATGTATCTATCCAGAAGGTTACAGTACAGTGACTCAAGTGGGTCGTTCATTCCGGCTTAAAACGTCTTAGAACCTTTACCACAGGGACACAGGGGTAAAGAAGATGTGATTTAAGGTGGTGCACACAAGCTTAGAGGGACCTTAACCAATTTGGTGATAATTGGTCGAAGAGGAAATATTAAACGTGTAAAATATTTCGTGTAAAGGAGGAACCACTTTAGCAGTTTACGTTTTTATTGAGCTTTTTTATTTTAACAAGTCGGGTGAATAAAGTTGAACGAAGTTTAAAACAATCGAAAAAACATTTTTATTTAACTGTAAAGTAAATTTTAACTGAATCAATTTCTATTTTTTTGCAACAGCATAATGCACACTTCTTGTAAGATTAAAAGAATAACCGATGGACTAATTAAAGCAACTTTTTTTTTAATCAAATACTTAGTTCCCTTCACCCCTACAAATGGATTCCAATACAAACTACATAATTCCCAAAGTAGGTACACTTATAATTACTGTGTGGCTAAAACAACAAGGTCTCACTTCAATCTAGATACAAAGAGGTGTGCTCTAAAATTTGCACTCAACGCTTTGCAAAACATACCAGCAGTGGCATTAGTGGTAAATAGCACCAAACGAATAATGGGACAAAATAACAGTATAGGAATACAACAGTGTATAATAATTTTGCTCTTTGATTCCGCAACCAAACGCGCTGCAGAAAAACCAACGAATGTCCATGGTCAGGCTCATCCCAGACTCGTCCTGCAAATCCACAAACACGAACACAAACTTTTTGTGCCATGGTAAATGAAACAATCGGAACAATCCCATGATCTTTGTGTTTGTGTACGCGGCGGCATTCACCGTCATCCGCAAATGAAATTTACAGAAAATTACGTAAATCCACACTCGGAGGAAGGCAGCGCTCCTGAGGGATGCAACTTCTACTGCACTCTACATGGCAACAGCATCAGTGGCAGTGGCAGTGGCAGCAATCCTACCGCAGCGTTACAATGAGCTTTAATTTGTAAGCAACACCACCATATCCATTGCCATCAGAAAACGCAAACGCTGCGGAGGACTTTCATACGCGACATACAGAGCGTTTTATCTTCTTTAAAAGGAGTTGGTCCTGTAGAGGAGCATCTGCATTGTTAGTTAACATTTACAAAAGCATCCGAAATTCCCTCAGCCGCGGGCCAGTCGCTGATGACACCTTCCTTTTGTTAGTCTTTTTGTATCGCGCACTCCACTGCACTCTTCCGTCCGCTGCCTGCACTGGCTGTGGCTATTGCAAGGAGATTTGCTGCAGGTGTTTGGCATAATGACGTTGGCCACGTTCGACGACGAAAACTCAAAAACACGAACCCTTAATGTGCCAGAAAAATTATTAAAACAAAACAAGGAGGCTGTAGGGTAGAAGGGCCTGTGATGATGATAACGGTCGTTTTAAATTTGGTGGTGTCATAGCAGTGGCCATAGCATTAGTATCTGCACCACCGCACCGTATTCTGCCTGCGTGCCTCAGTTGCAACTGCAATTTGTCATCGCCCTGGTGGTGTTCCTTTGGTGTTGTCGAAAATTGCAGGGCAATTAGTTACGATGACGGCGACACTCCTTGGGTACGATGGTGGTCTGTGTTAGTGTCTGAAGAATTTTAAACACAGTCTTCTTGAATCCTTTGCCCTCAGCCGATGTTGCTTAGTGTGTTGATTAGATGATACTGTTATGCTGGGTAAATGATTAATAAAACAACTTTCCTAATAAATGCAAACTAAAACTTTATTCCAATCTAAATTCTCCTTCTTTTTACAAATTTCCTTTTTGCAGCAACGTGGCACAACGACGACTCTTCTTCTTCTTCTTTTTTCCATCTCCTCATGTCAGTTTGACGTTTCTGATTCTTTTGCCGAGGCTTTAGATGTGACCAAAATTCATTACACAGCTCCCTCATTTGAAGATTGACTGTCCTCAGTCATACCAGAAGTTGTTTCATGCTGTTGTTTAACAAATGGAGTATCATGTAGCTTTCGTTTTTTAAATCGGATGCAAAGCTGTTTGGATTTACCCTCGCGACGCGACGATATAACGATTCGAGACGACCAGCTTTCATTGCACCCGATTTATCAGTGGTTATTTAGATAAGGCGCCACATACTCGCCTTCTCGAAACAAAAACAACAAAAAAAATCAACACGATAACGCGACGCGACCTCTATTCAGAAAGCTGGCATAATGCCAATCGATCTCTATGAACCACCAATGGTTTGGTTGCGCCCTGTTTGATAATTCGGTAAAGCACATCACCCAACTTGCCCAGCACGTTGTAAGGGCCTTGCCAGTCACTTTGAAGCTTCGGACAGAGACCCTTTCTCTTCTTTGGAGCATATAACCACACTTTATCTCCAGTATTGAATGGTGCAGCTTTAGCGTTCAAATCGTATCGGTCCTTCATTCTCCGGCTATATTCCAACAGCTGTTTTCGATTAAAAGCGTACGCGGTTTCCAACCGCTTGGTCAAATCTTCCACATACTTTGACGTGGCAATAGGTCGGCTGGGAGGAGGGCCGGTAAATATTTCTGTAGGCAAGCGGAGTTCCCGTCCGAACGTTAAGAATGCAGGTGTTTGTTGTGTCGCTTCATGAACAGCTGTTCGATAAGCTAAAAGAAGAAATGGAAGGTGAGCATCCCAATCCCTTTGGTTTTCGGCGATATATTTGGCGAGGTAGTTCAAGAGCGTGCGATTAAAACGCTCCACCATGCCATCTGATTGTGGATGCAGCGCTGTTGTACGCGTCTTGTCGATACCGAGAAGTTCAAGTGTGTGCTTAAAAACTGCGGACTCAAAATTTCTGCCTTGATCCGAGTGCAGTTGTAAGGGCACACCGAATCGTGAGAATATTTGAACAGTAAGGGCTTCTGCTACCGTCTCTGCGGTCTGGTCCGGAAGTGGTAGTGCTTCTGGCCACTTCGTAAAATAATCACAAAAGACTAAAACATATTTGTTACCTTGAGTTGTGAGGGGCAAGGGTCCCAGTATGTCTATTGCGACGCGTTCAAAAGGGGCGCCTACGTGGACGGGTTGCAATCTTGCACGATTTCTGGTTGTTGGACCCTTACGTTGCTGGCATGGTACACAAGTTTTGCAGTGTTTCTGTACATCCTGGGAGCACCCGATCCAATAATACCGCTTTTTTGTCTTCGCTAGTGTCTTCTTAACCCCAAAATGTCCTCCAGTCGGACTGTCATGCATCGCCTTCAGGATTTCCGTCTGTAAAGAAATCGGAACCAAAACTTGATAGTAATCGCCGTTCGGGCTATTTACCTTTCTGCATAACACTCCATCTTGATAGTGTAGGGCATCGTACATACCCCAGTACGCTTTTACTTTTGGATTCAAAGCCCTAACCTCGTCAACCGTTGGTCGTCTTTGTTCATCAACCCATTGCCGTACCACTGATAGATCACCATCACGTATTTGTCGCTCGACTATATCCATCGCTAACGTCGTTGTCCGAACAAGATTGCACTGTTTTTCCTCTACGCGAGCACAATACCGACAATCCTCAGCTTCACAAGGACGGCGGGAAAGCGCGTCAGCATTTTGGTGATTCTTCCCCGGACGGTGCTCGATCGAAAAATCAAATTGCTGCAAGCGTTCTAGCCATCGTGCCATTTGCCCTTCTGGATCACGGAAATTTATCAGCCAACGCAGTGAGCTGTGATCTGTTCGCAAAAGAAAATATCTTCCTAGCAAATAGGGCTGAAAATGAGTGACAGCTTTAACAATGGCCAGAAGTTCTTTTCGGGTAACACAATAATTTCGTTCTGGTCGACTAAAAGTTTTGCTGTGATATTCGATTACTCTTTCCTCTCCGCTCTGAAGCTGGGACAAAACAGATCCACATGCATGCTGGCTAGCATCTGTATCGAGAATGAACAAGTCGTTTTCATTCGGCTGGGCGAGAATAGGCGCGGTAGTTAGCTTTTCTTTAAGCCGACAAAAAGCATCGTCGCAGCAATCGGTCCAAGAAAATTGGTTCCCTTTCTCAGTCAACGCTGTTAAAGGCTTAGCGATGGTCGAAAAATTTCGGATAAAACGACGGTAGTACGCGCAGATCCCTAAAAATGACTGAACTTCTGTCTTATTCCTCGGGGTGGGCCATCCTCGAACTGCTAAAATTTTTTCGGGGTCAGCTGCTATTCCGGATCCGGACACAATATGTCCCAAAAATTGGACTTCTCTTTTTCCAAGGCAACACTTTTTGGGAGATAGTTGGAGGCCTGCTTGTCGTAGTCTCTGGAATACGGACTCTAAGTTTTGTAGCAGTTCGTCAAAAGTTTTTCCGTGAACGACTATGTCGTCTAGATAGACTAGACAGATGGTGTGCGGGAGTCCTTGTAGCACTTCATCCATAAGACGCTGGAACGTGGCGGGTGCATTGGTTAGACCAAACGGCATCACATTAAATTCATACAGCCCCGTTCCAATGGAAAATGCAGTTTTTTCTTTGTCACTTGCTGCCATCTCAACTTGCCAGTAGCCAGATTGGAGATCTAGCGTTGCAAACCATGACGAGCCTCCAAGAGCATCGAGCGTAAGGTCGATTCGTGGCAACGGGTAGGAATCTTTTTTAGTCGCGTTGTTGAGTTTGCGATAGTCCACGCAAAACCTCAAAGAGCCATCCTTCTTGCGCACAAGGACTACAGGGGAACACCATGGACTCGTTGATCGCTGTACCACTTCCTGACTTTTCATGTCGTTCAATAACAACTCAGCTTCTGCTCGGCGTGCTAGGGGCAACTTCCTAGGGGGTTGCTTTATTGGAGCAGTATCACCCGTATCGATCCGGTGCTGAACACGGGAAGTGCATCCTTTACCCGGTTTTGAATCTGCAAATAAGGAACGGTTACGTAAAACTAGGAACTCTAACCTTACTTGTTCTTCTCTGGTGAGACTGGTTGCACTTCTTTTGATCATTTCTTGTATGGCTAACAAACGATCAGTCTTGGTTGCGTCATCTGTGATGCGTCGGCAGTAGAACACTTCTGGTTGCGATTCAGTTTGGACCAATGTGGTGTTTCTCGGAATGCATATATCTTCTTCAGACATGTTGGTGCAACGAACACATATCTCTCCATGCAGTACGTAGCACAGAGAATCGGGAATATCGATTTTTAGCTCCGTTTCAATTGCTGTGGCTAGTATGATTTCATCATCGGGCGCAGAAGTCATCAGGCGAATCCAACAGTCTGACAGTGCAGGAATACTAACATCACAGGGATTAGCAGCGAAAACGTTCTGGGTGTTTGCTTGGTTTAAGTAAATGGTTTCTTCCCCAACTTGCAAAGTGTTTTGTTTTAAATTAATTTCACATCTATGCCGTCGCAAAAAATCCATGCCTATGATGCAGTCATCTGAGATGGGGGCAACGTACATGGAATGTAGACTGACGAATACTCCTATCTGCACTCGGACCTCGACAGTCCCTTCTACTGGTACAGTATCACCACTGCAAGTTTGGATGATCGCACGCGATGTTTCCATCATCGGGGGGGTAACCATTTTCTTCATAACTCGGGGATGTAGGATTGTTTGAGTGGCACCTGTGTCCACTATTGCTAGGCAAGTGATCTCGTTTATCTTGATGCGGGCAACGAGGTTATTTAAGCTATTAGTATAACGGATGTATGCAACCGTCGGTGCAGAGGCGCTGGATTTCCCCACTAATTCTGCCTCTGTAGAGATAGTGGGTCGGCGTTTCCCGCATGGTGAGTATCGCCGTCTGGGATGTCTGAAGCCGGAGCGCTCGACAAGGTGGGTGGTGTCGGATGGTTAAGAATTTTTAAGTTGATGGCACGGGAACCTAACCGTGCTGCTTCCACATCAAAAGATACGGCTTGCCCCTCGTGAAGAAATTTAGGGTTTCGGCGTAATTCGCTTCGTGGTATATATACCACCTCGTCATTGTCACATCGTCGAACAAATCCATAGCCAGTCCGGTGGATGAATTTTATTTTGCCCTTAACTCTCTTCTCTCGTACTGCTGTGGTCGATTCATTGAAATTGATTGGAGTGTTTGGTTTTTGTGTTACTATTGGAGCTTTCTGTCTTACTCGCGGCAGCTTTCGCTCCTTTAAACTGCGCGATGTTCGTTTCCCGATTCCACGATTGGGAAGTGATCTTCAGTGTCGGAAACAATGACTTCTGCTACTCGAATTTGTCTGCGGCTTAGTCTGGTGGCCGCACGGCTGGCTTCCATGCGTACAGCTGAAGATAGAGCCATTTCTAGCGTTAAAGGGACAGAGTCTCGCACTCTCTGTTGCAACTCGGTGTCGAAAATTCCGTCAATAAATTGTGCTAGCGCGATACGATCCTTGGCTTGTTCTGGACAGTCTGGAAATGCAAGGTAGACAAGACGCTGAATATCGGTCGCCAATTCGTTTAAGGACTCTTTAGGGTTCTGGATTCGTCCACGTAGCTCCGAATGTGCCGTTGACTGTTCATAATCGTTCCCAAATCGCTGACCCAAACTTATATCCAAGCGATCAAAATCATCCCGAATTTGGGGTTGAAGTGTCTCGAAGAATGCTAATGCCGTACCTCTTAAGTAAGGGGCGAGATATAACGCTTTCAGCTCAGAGTTCCAACAGTTCACCCTCGCTACCGTCTCGAAATGTAGGCGGTATGTGCGCCATGACGTTTTCCCATCGAACTCACGTGGATGTACTTTGATGTGCTGCGGTGCCCCAAACATTACGGTTTGCATACATCCTTGCGAAACACCTGCGGTTGCTGTGCTTTGGGGATGGACATCAGTCGTAATAACACATGGATGTGGAACAGTTCGTGACTCGTCATGTATTGATGTTAGTCGTTCGAAGCCAGCATTCGCTACGCAAAATGTATGCCCATCCGATGAATTTGCATGCTTTCGTACATGAGTGGAGTTAGCAGAAGGTGCCCCATGAATAGTCGAATCGCGCGCTGCATTTGCATTACAGACAGCTTGCATGTCTCCCTGCCCTGTGTTACCTATGGGAGTAGAAGTATTAGAATGGGCTCCAACTGGAGAACTAAACAATTCCTGTGGTGTTGATTCGACTTGTCCCACTCGAGTAGTTAGGTCTTCCAATGAGCATTGCATACCCGCCACTAATGTTGATTGTTCCGTAAGTAACTTCGCCTGGTTGTCCAACCTCAGAAGAATTTGCTGCAATTTGTTCGCGAGATCTTCAGATTCTGACATGGTTTGCACGTGGTAGAGATTCGGCTAGGAATCGATCGCAGTTTACCCCACATCTGACACCAATTGTTATGCTGGGTAAATGATTAATAAAACAACTTTCCTAATAAATGCAAACTAAAACTTTATTCCAATCTAAATTCTCCTTCTTTTTACAAATTTCCTTTTTGCAGCAACGTGGCACAACGACGACTCTTCTTCTTCTTCTTTTTTCCATCTCCTCATGTCAGTTTGACGTTTCTGATTCTTTTGCCGAGGCTTTAGATGTGACCAAAATTCATTACAATACTTTCGGATGGCACAGTACACAGTACAACTTAATTTATTGCCCTTTTCAAGGACAGTTGGCCACATTAAGTCTCGGATATAAAGAGAGGAAGTCATTACGAAACGCATTACGTCTGACACCATTTTTATGGGTATTAGGAAATGGGTTCCCCTAAAAAAAAGTTTGAATTTGATCTCTCTCATGACTGTTTACCAAATACCCACCATTTAATTGTTGGAATTCAAAATTGTGACATCTTTCTGCGTTTCGAGGTCTCAAGAGTCGGATTTAAATTTGTTTGAAAGATGACTGTGTGTGTCTGTGAAGGTAAGTAAGTTTTTGCGGATTTTTTGTCTCGCATATCTCGAGAATAAATGAAGCTATCAGAACCAAACGCCTTTCATTCGAACCGTATTTGTAAAATTAACACCTAAAAACGTTTTGATTCAGAGTGATTCCGTGGTTTCAATTTTACAACAAAACAAGAACTTCCACATGGGAATTTCGAATTTCACTTGTTTTATTAAAATCATTTAAGTTCTCTTATGAATGAAAAAAAGTGCATGATCAATTTGCTAAAAAAAAAGAAAATAGCTTTATGACTTTATGACTAAAACAAGCAAGCTTTGTGAATACAAAACATATTTTGTATTGAACGTAAATTCGGACTCTTTGTCGTCGAAAAATCCGCCAATACTTGCACCAATTTGGATACTTTCTTTTGATCTCTAGGCTCTTTAGATTTTGGGCACTATTTTCGGAATTGACGCATCAGAAATATCCTTATACAATTATGTGTTTTTGTTTTATTTATTTTTTTACCAAATAAACGAAAAGAAACTCATAACGCAAGTGTCACTGATTTTCTAAACGATGCCTTGAGAAAGGGCAAGTTGATAGCAAGTGATTCCGTTAAAGAATATTTCCCCCACTGTTATTCTTTCTTATTATGAATCCAATCCAAAAGTTCTTTTCAAAAAGAACAATCGGACATGCGGATTTTTAATATATTCTGATCACTGTAAATTTTATTCCAAAGGTAATCTCTATCGAAGTCCGCATGGCGGGAACTATAAAAATCTGCAAACAAAAATTGAATTGATGTGATCCCCTCAGAGACCACACTGGCAATTTTTACCGGGAAGAAAAAGATTCCATGCAGAACTTTGTTTTACTCAAAAACAAGACTCTCCACTACCCCTAACTGGGGCTGAGTGTTTTAAAACATCTTGACTCTAAACTTTCAAGAGTGCTTTAAAACAATTTTTCTATAAACACTGCTGATGAGAGGTTGAAAAAAGGGCTCAATATTTTTTACGGGTCTTTGGGAGAGTCTGTGACTACCCGACACTGCAATTTTTCGAAGACGAAATTCATTCAGTCCTAAAGGTAGCAAAAACTATCTTCCATTTTCAGGAATACATTCTGCTAGACAGTTTAGTCAAATTTAGCGTGGAATCAAATGTTGTGGGAAGATATCGAAATGTCATAACAATATAAGTCAAGATGAAATCAATTGACTTAAGCTATTTAGTCGAAGCAGTATCTAAGTGCTACAACTGCTACTTCCCAAGCTGTTGGAAAATATCAAAGGTATTTCCAATTGTAAAAAAAAATAAAGATTCTTCAGATCCTTCGAACTATAGGCCAATTAGTCTCCTGCCTAATATTGGGAAGGTTTTTGAGGTAGTTGTTACCAAATCAATATTGTTCGCGTGCAAAACAAAGGAGATTATACCGCGAAATCAATTTGGATTTAAAAGAAATCACTCGGCAGTGCACTCTTTTATAAAACTAGTATCTGATACAGGGGCCTGTCTAGTGGATATCGAGAAAGCCTTTGACACGGTTTGGATTGAGGGGCTTATTTACAAACTAATCAGATATGAGTTTCCCCATCACCTTACAGTGATAATCGTATCTATGATACGCGAGAAGAAATTCGTTGTAACAGATAGAAAGTACAAGACTGAAAAAATTTTTGATGTCATTAATGGTCTGCTACAAGGCACAGTATACTCTTTAATATTTACGTTTCTAAAATGCTGAGGGACTTGGATGGCTCAATAGCATTCGCCGACGACGTCATTCTGTATGCTTATGGTTCAAAAATTTGCGAAATTAAAAACGAACTCCAACTGAAGTTTGATACCCTCGAAAAATTCTGTGAGGATTGGAAACTAAAAATAAACAATTCTAAATGCGAAACCATACTGTTCCGCACCCCAGTAGGACAGGGCAATTCAGACTTGCGACGCAATTGGAGAAATTTGGTTATAACATCTTCAAATGGCCTTTGAATCGAATCAAAAACTGTTGTGAGGTATTTAGAAGTTTACTTAGATAAATTCCTATATTATAATGATCATGTTAATATCCAATTAAAAAAAGCAAGGGCAGCATTTATGTCGCTGAAGAAACTTTTTTATTCCAACTATTTGAGATCAGATGTGAAGGTCATTTGCTACCAAGCTTTTGTGCGTCCAATTTTGACTCATGCGAGTCCAGTGTGGTGGAACATAAGCCCATCTTATATGGAGAAGTACAGAATTTTTGAGAGGAAATGTCTTCGAGCATGCACGGGAATGTACAGAAGCGCTCATTCCGACTTTCGGCATTACGTCAACAACAAAAGACTATTGGATGCTTCCGGCGTGTCTAGAATTGACAATGTCATTTTGCGGGGTCAAGTAATGTTATTGAGAATGAATTCATATCGGGTTTATTTTATCCTAACCCTGGGTATTTTAGAAATTCATTGATAAGTGGACATATACCACCTGAAGCATTTCTTTATCTGGATGCATATGGCTATCTTTCAGACTCGAGTAATGTCCCTATCATATATCATGCTGCTAGAAGAGCAACAGATAAACGAATCCTCCATGTGCCTGCACACTCAAGCTATGAAAGCAATATTTGGAAATACTGCATGAGCGTACCTGATAGAGATGTAAATAATGACAACAGGTCAAATTCAAATAAATACTGGTGGCTAGATTGGGTAGAAGCTAACAATTAGGCTAAGTTAGGTTAAGTCGTTTTATCTTAGTTTGTAAGTACTGTTTTTTTCGTTTGTTTTTGTTCGTTCTTTGTTAAAAAATATATTATTATGAGAAGTTTTTTAACCTCCACCTTTTCTTCTCGAAACTAAATTATATATAAACTATAAATATCACAAAACAAAATATGTTCTAGTAATTTAGTCTAAGTATATATTATAAAATTATAAGTAATGAGAGCCAATTTTTAGTTGGCCTTTTACGAAAATGTAAATTTATTGATTTAGCGTTTATCTTGTTTGTCGTTAAGAAAATTGTTAAAATTATGGTGGAAATAAACAAGTTTGAAAAAAAAGTATCTAAGTGAAAAAAGCAAAGTGTTAAACAGCAGTATTAGTAGGAGACAATTCCCTTAAATCTTTAATTGAAAATCTGCTTTCAATACAACATGGACTCTTCTATAATATAAAATAATAAACATTTACTGGCTTTGAATAAATGGACACATTAAAGTAAAAACGGTGCACTTTGCCATTTGAAATACGCCACAAAAACTGCAAACCATATACTGCAGGTGAGCTTTGTATACCGAATACTGTGCCAACATTACTGTCAATGGCGAGCGTGACAGGTTAATTAGACACATCCCCGGGGGTTAGGACGCCCTAAATTGTTCGAAAAAACTAAGTGGCTTACAACATTGGAAGCTTACAAAGTTGAAATGTTGGTCACATAATTAATTTTTGAAAAGTTCTATACCCTTAAAAAATAGTTACACAGTTTTAAAGGTATTTGAAGGATACGGTAAGCGAGATTGTTGCACGTTTGCTAGTCAGAATTAGTCAATGGCTTTTACCACTTTTCGAATTGAGTGCGAATGCAATTTGATTTTCTTATTTAGTCGACTAGACAAATTAGTTTGAAATTGCTTTTCTAAGTTAACTTAACTTTACTAAGAAAACAAAACTCTCGTATAAGGGTTTCGTATTTCCTTTTGAGGTGCGGAACCTTAAAATTAATCCCATATAAGGTACAAATAATCGTTCTCATCGAAAGTAATGTCTCTTTAATAGAAACCTTAGCTGGGAAGAATGTTACTACTGCTGATTCGTGGGTGAACAACAGGACATAATTTCAGCAAGACGGGGCTACTCGCCATATAAGTAGATAAAGTCTCAATTGATCAGCTGAGTTTTCAGTACCAGTATCATTCCAAACGGAAAACGGGGCTAAGATGCTTTCTTGAATTGGGTCAGTCCATGTGCATGGTACGTAGATAATACTAGCGTAGACTCTAAATGAATGAGCAAAGTTGTGGGTATCTGCATTTTCGTGCGAATCAGAAAAAGAGTACAACTCCCAACTCACAATGGGCCAGAAGATCACCCACTTTCCTCACCGAACATAGCTTCAAATTGTTAAATTAAAGCCAATCAAATTAGGAGTCCAAATAGGTACCCCTCCTTCGGCCAAATAAATGGAATTAAAAAAATGGACCAAATAGATTTATTCAGTGGAGCGCTCTTACAGCTTTTCAAGAAGCCAAAGCTTCTGACCATGACTTGTTTACCTTTTGGCAGCAGATAAAAGAAACGAAAATACCACAAAAAGATGAATGAAAACAATTATAACTATCAGTGCAATAATTTCGATATTAAAGCAACAACACCTTGAATAAGATGCCAATAAAGGACGACTTAAATGTCCCAAACCCAAAATGACATTGGATAAAGTCATGCCAAGGAGACAGTTGCAAAACGTTTGAAGGATCCGAACTTACTTCGGGAAGAGTACTTACGTAAAACAACGAAAAACGGTTGAGTGCTAAACTTCATCATAAGATAAGTTAGTAAGCGTGCGGTCGAGTCCTTTTGCGGATTATCAGAATTGCATTTGGGCTTAAAGTTTCCTTTCTTCTTAAATACACACACACATCCGCTTCTGCACAGCTCCCCTGGCCAGTCTACACTAATACATACTTACATATATACCAAGTGGTTTACTTTTGATAGTGTTTGCAGATGCGAAAGTTGTTTGGTCGAAGGGACAAAGGACAAGACTATTATGAGGATTCTCGGATGCGGGCAGAAAAACACTTACATTAATCATGTAGCAAAAGTTTTTCAGCGAACAAATAAAGAGTATTTGCGCCACAAAAGTTTGCTCCTGTCATGCCCGCCAGAATGACTTTCTAGGACAATTTAGATAGAACGTCATAAATATGTACTTGCCTGGCGTTTAAATTTTTCAAGGGTTGAAATTTAAGAAAATACGTTTCTACGTTTCATTACTTAAAATTCGTCTGGGCGTGTGAGTCTTACCACAGTCACATTGTTTTTCGATTCCAGGACATACTAAATTACATTCACGTATGTACGAGTAGGTAAAATCAGGGATCCACTTCGAATGCCCTAGAAAATATTGAAGTAAATGAAATCAAATATAGAATTGTTGCTATGGCGACAAGGAACCAAAAACGACTTGCGATTACGGAGAAGTTTCATTCGTTTGTCTTTTCTGCACACAGGAAAACCCCATGATAGTGAATGAAAACAAACGAAATGGGATAAGTCCTTGAATCATGATCTCGGTCTCCTTTGAGTGCAATTTCCAAAGATTCAGATGAAAGAGTTTGCAAACACACATGCATAGATACGGACGCACACTCGTAAATGTAATTCAGGAAAGCAAACAAAATCAGTTAACAAAACCATAGATAGTAATAAGGATTGTACGTATTCATATCCAAGGCATGCTGGGCCTTCCTTTTTAGGCGAGTACATGTAGTACCTCAGAGCATCCTTTTACTTTTTCCGTAATCATTTCTTTCTTCATTTCTCGTTTGGTTCTCAATTTGTGCGCCCGAACCTCAAATCAAAGTTTTATTGCTGACGTGATTAAAAATGTTTTTTCCTTCCTGCGAATTCGTATGCATTGAGGCAAGCGGCAATTGGAGAGCTCGAAGTCCCT
This sequence comes from Orthonevra nobilis, assembly GCA_963555765.1. Taxonomy (NCBI): domain Eukaryota; kingdom Metazoa; phylum Arthropoda; class Insecta; order Diptera; family Syrphidae; genus Orthonevra; species Orthonevra nobilis. The sequence continues at coordinate 32,450,529 of OY743224.1, forward strand.
GCTCGACGATTTGGGAAAAAAAAGTTTTGTGATGTTTGTTTTGCTTTTGCCACCCAACACACATTCGAAGTTGGAGTTCTATTTTTACTGGTTGTTTGGATTCCTTGACAGGGCATTCTCAGTTCTCAGGTTTTGTGAACCTGTACAATGAAGGGTAAAGTTGTCTGAGGTTTTTTTTTTCAAAAAGACTGGCAAGGATTCAATTCGATTTGATTCCAAAGTAAATAGCTTGATGTTCTGCATTTGATTTGCTTTTTACGTTTTCTCTGGCATAATAGAAGATTGTCCTCATCAACTCTGTTTAAAGAGGATGTTATTCAATTAAATGAATAACAATAATATTTGCATCAACATCAACAATAGCATTTATGTTTCAACAATTATTTTGTTGTCCGCTTGATAATCCTTTGTGCTTCTCTATAGAAAGTGGCCCTGTGGCCCGGGGCAGATTGTTAATCAGTCTACAGTCAGGATTTTTTATATTTAAAGAGACTCAGAGACGATTTTATTTCCTTGGGCGGACACGCTTCTAAGGAGGATAAATTAATTTAAGTTGATCTCCTCGGATTTATTCGGTTTGAATAAAATACTGCGAATTGAGTAAATGCAAATAAGTCTATATAAAATTCTACATTCATATTTAGACACCACCCATTGGCCAGTCGAAAACGAAATTTATCCGAGTTTTAAACCACTACACAATCTTTCAATACTTTTCCTAAACCTTCTACTTGCTCTGTGCAACATGCATTATTATAAGAGTTGTCATAACCTCTTGAGGGAGAGCAAATTGTTAAAGTTAACTCCTGAGATATGAAGTAGCATAAACCACTACGAACATATTTGCATCCATGGAGGACCACCCTTCTGAGAAGACGCAGCCACAACATTTGCCTCTGGTTCATCTTGGTCTTCAAATAAGTAAAGCTTAAGTATATTCAACTTGTCAGGGCAATGGCATTGCATTCACATAGAATGTAAGCGCTAACCACAAATCTAAGTCAGTCAATCGGAGTCTCTTGGCATGTTTTTTTCAGAAGGCTGTGTTCGGAAATGTTTAGGGAAGGCCTCTGGGGTTTTTGAAAAATATGTTTCTTTAAAAATAAGACAGTTGTGAACGCATTATGCTTTAAGGACTTCCTGTTCAAAATGGAGTATCACAAACAGGGGAATAATAACACCTTTCTGTACGGCTCGACGACTGACCGCCTTCTTGATGGTGCGATCATCAGTTTGCTATATGTTTAAAGCCCAATCTTTCTATAATAACTCCCAACACTACATTGTTAAAAGCTCCCTTTACATATAGGTATATTGACAAAGAGCATTCCTCAAATTGGAGTCCCCAGTTACCAACGTATTCATCAGAAGCCGTTTCTCTTAATTTTCTGTTTCTTCTTAGTTCACACTCGTTATATTTATTCCTTATGTAGATATCGAGAAGCGTATCGAAGATTTGCCAATTTTTTATGGGCATAAACTAAACCCTTATTTATTTATATAAGCTCGATACGAGCCGGAGTTCAAGACTACATAAGACTAATTTAAGGCCTGGAATATTGAATTTTCAGTTATTCAAAGCCTTTTCTAAGACATTAAAATATTATGTGACACGAGTTGAAATCCAGTTGTACGTTAAGGCAAGACGGCATTGGGCCATAACTCTTTTGTGGACGTTACCAGGACATTTCGGAAAAAAATTCTTGTGTCCAAATTGTGTCTTTTAGGCTTATGAAATATGCAGTTCCTATGCTTTGATACGAAGTAACATTTGCAAGCATTTTTTCCGACGGAATTATGTCAAAAATAGGTGTTTTGGAAATTCTCGACCTTGATGCTTAAGGACAACATTCGGAAACAAATTGTTGAAATGACATAAGTAGTTTGCAACATTTTTACGAAAAATGTGCTTAAATGAGTCCATCTTGGTGCCTCGGCCTGAGGAGGTCACTTGAGTGCCCGTACCAATTGTAATGCCAAAGACTTAAACAACTGGAAGAGAATCATAAACAGTGTTAGTAACGAGAGAATGAGCCAAGATGACAGAGCGCAGATCAAACTTATGAGCTCTCAACACGTATCACAAAACAAGATAACACAACAGATGAAGAACCCTCGACACAGAATGTTTAAAAAAAAAATAGAAAAAAAGAAAGGGTCGGCAGTCTTTGAAACTTGAGGTCGAACTAATATTTGGAATTAACAGCAAATCTGGCCGAGCATGATGGACCATTCGGGTCCTCCAGATAAGTGAGTTCCTGGAGACAATCTGGTCTGCAAGCAAAAAGGCTCCTATATGATTTATATTAAATTCTTAACTGTTTTCTTCCTTTCTTCTCAAATTTTTATTTTGAAATAGAAAGTGAGAGCAATATTTTTGTATGATCTCCGAGATTGAGTCGTCCAATACTTGAATCTAGTCGACCCGAGTCGATCATGTTCCACCATAGTAAGGGTCCCCTGTCCTTTTGTTAAGGTATTGGTTCAAAACTATACAGCATAGTGCTAGATCTCAATTCAATCGAACACTTTTGTGCATTACTTGAGAAGTAGATAAGGAACCAAAGCATATCATAGGCAGGCGGTTTGTCGACACCCATGAGACATGAATTCAGTAAGGCTAGAAATTTCGTCGAAAATATGACAACTAGAAGTCAGTCTTAATTTGTGATTTTTAGGGTACAACAGACAAAGGGTGCTAACTGAACTCTATTACTAAGACACCATTATCCGTCTGACCGTCCGACCTTCAGCCTGTCCGACAATTCACCCATTACAGGACCAATATCTTCTGAACCATAATAGTTTCGTTTTTGAAAATGATATCAAGTTGAAAATAAAGGGGGACCCTTTACAATAAAAAACGTATTTTTAAATTGCAAATCAATTTTACGCCAGTAAGTTTGCATGCTCCCATTTTTTTTTTCATTTCAGAGCATTTTTATTTTTCAATTCATAACCTTACATGCTAGACAAAAACCCTTAAAGCTAGCTTAGTTAACTTAACTATGTATATACTAACTTACTGTCCCTGTGCGGGTCCTCTAAGCTAAAGTTAAAATATGTCTTTCGACTTAAATTTGCATAATCCCATTTCATGGGAGTCGAACACGCACCTGAAGAGATCCGTACCACCATTCGATGTACTACAATTTTTTTAAGTTATAAATTTCTCAGTCCTCTTGGCGTAAGACATTCGCGATTTAAAAATAAAAGTAATGAGGCATAACTTCAAATTCCCGATTTTTCTATTCTTGCCATATTTTATGATTCCAGGTCAACGGAAAGTTCCCCCTAGGTTTCGATTCCCCTTTCAAAAATTTAGTATTTCAATTTGGTACCTCCAAGCATTCACGGGAAATGATGCTTAAGGATTCCGTGTTTTGTTTTCAGGTAGGAAGCCTTAAAAAAAATAAGAGTATTCATGAAAAATATTGAATTAAAAAAAAAATTACTTTATTGCATATTGAACGGTGCTACGGAACCTTTCATATGAGTGTGAAACTCGTACCTGGCTGCTTCGTTTTTTTTTTTTTTTAAATCAACGTTTTAAAGGTTTTCTAGGTCCTATTAACAAATCCAAGTATTATGGTTAATCAGTGGAATACAATTAATTGAAATGTACTTGATTTAAAAATCATAAAACAACCATTGACCTGTAAAGTAAAAAACAGCCCGTACTAAGCCCCCATAGACCAAAAATGGTAAAAGAACTGAAACAATACAAATTCTATTGGTCCATTTTCAAATGTCAGATTAAACGCCTCCCATGAATTAGCTCCAGTTCACCTCAATCAGGACGCATTTAATTCACAACTCAAACCAATTTCCCCCCTAATCTTAGCTCTTTAGCCCTAATGCTCAATTCTCTTCAGCTACTAATTACATTTTAAATAAAAATTATCACCGGAAATTATACCATACCACCTTCATTCATTCATCTGACGAAGGCCCTTTAGTGACAACTGCTAACCAGCAGGGTTACAAGGGAATGCTCTCCTATTAACACGCTCCCAAAGAAACAGGAACACCACCTTCATCAAATGCTAGACCCAAAATTTTCTAAATTATCCTCGATGAAATGCAAAATTAGTCGCCATTTGAAATTCTTAGCACCGTCGCCACCCCTCACCCTCTTTCACATTCAGTTCGTGGGGGTAGTTTGCCCCCTAAACCCAACATCGCCACACTGTGCGTAGGTAACCGCATCAAAGGTCATGAATACAAAATTAATGATACCAAATTTAACGTTGACATTTGTCACCAGTGCTACTCACTCACCAATCAGCGCCGGAGCCACCAGCTTCAAGGATCACCGGCTGTTGTCTAAAATGAAATGTTGCCAACCTTTAGTCACATTTACTCAACCCGCACGCATACTCGTACCGAAAAATAGAAAAAAATTTACAGAGTATCCTTTGGGGCTGGAGTAATTAAGAAGCCATTTCTGGTGTGGAAAATAATTGTCCACGGCCTCCTCCGTGTCACTGACGACCCTTTTATCAGGGGGCAAAAGGGGGGAAATTTTAAATAAATTTCAACCCCCGCCCCGCTTACAATCGCAGATGTAAACGTTTGTCGCCTTCCTTATGATCGATTTGCAAAAGAGTGACAGCAATAGACCGGCAAATTTATGCTTGAGCCAGCGTTGCCGGGTAAAAACTCCAATCAAATGCTATAAATCTCGACGAGAGATAATAGTTCGGATTCGGTTATGGAGGGCTGTTTTGGAAGGCAAGCTAGCAGCCGTCGCGTCTCGTTTTCGGTTGGTCGATTGGCTGGTTTGTCGGCGGGGTGTGTCGTCTGTCATAGCGGCTGCAGATTCTGTGGCATTCAAACAAAATAACAGGTTAGATGTGGGGGGGATAAAAGACAAATTGAATTGCAGTCAATCTCAGATTATGACTCTTTATTGATGGCGCGGAATGCGCATTATGTGTGCGGTTTGGAGGCATCTACCATGGTCGGAGAGACAATTGGTTGCTGGCGATAAACGAATTTGTACGTTGAAGGCTTTATTGGCTTGAGTGATGCCTTTTTAGCGTTACAGTATTTGCGACTCTGATGAAATATCGAACTGGGTAAGTTTTCGAGTTGCAGATACCAGGTTTTGGAGAAGTGCATTTTTCAAATGATCATTCTAAAGCATTTTGCAAATAAACTGACTTCTGAGACCATTTGGATTACCATTCTTTGGAAAAAAAATTTAAAACGGAATAATTTCAAGGGTCAAATAACCTTCCCAATATTTTTGTAACTGTGAAGAATCGAATTAATTGTAGCGCTACAAAATTAGATGGAATTCGTTATTTTACAATGAAGTGTCACGTCTGTTCACAATCATCTTCGATGTTGGACCGATTCCTTAAAAATCTTACGGAACACTTATATGAATAGCTTTCAATGATAAGCTGAAGGAATCCCGAGTGGATTTCCGATCCAAAGTTAACCACATCATGGCATAAAATATGGCTTAAACCAAAAGCTTCACCAAAAAGGCTCCTGCTTGATGAATGGTCGACAGGTGCTTCCTTCGAGAAGGCGTCCCGCTCTTTTATTGATTTGAAGTTCCTCATATCCTGGTATCCATCTGGCAGAAAGTATGAATTTGCTAGCATATTTCACCCGTAGTTTTTCACGGGTACATATGTACGCAGATCGATAGCTTGTGATTTGCAAGATTCAATCCGAGGATCATCAAAAATTGGAAAAGGCAGGATGGCATACTTAATGCCCTGCAATATATTTTTCTGCATATTCCCTAGCCTTTGGAATATGCAGACAATATTCATATCCTCGCTCGCGCCCAATGTGCCGTCATTGAAGCTTTCACGGTGATTGAAGGGATCGCCAAAGAAGGTGATCTTCAAAGTACAATTACCAGCTGGAATATTTTAGGTGGCTCTAGAGATTATCTATTATTATTCTAGGCAGTCGCCGCTATAAGTAATTGTGCTATATTGCCAGTTTAACTATGTGGGGCTGACTGCTGGACGATAAGGAAGACAGCAGAACAGAATTTGGAGATCTTTGGAACGAAAATTATCAGTTTGATAAATGGTCCTGTCTGTAAGAAAGGTGAGAAGGCACAATAGTAGTATTTGGCCAAGAAAGCAGTTTTTCTAACGTTCTGATAACTGACGTTGTACATGACACTAATCGTTCTTATCTTACTTCATGACACCAAGGATTTGTTTTATCAAAGGAGGGCGAAATTACATTTGATAACTTGAGAGGTAAATAATCTTCGTGCGATTTAAGGCCTTGAGTGTGATGATTGAGTGTCCACGGAAATACACTGTTTTTTCAGCGGAAGATTTCACAAATTGACTAGGGTGGATGAACCGAAATGAGGTGTACTCGAACCTTCATCACAAACACACTGTTGCCGATAGCGACGTAACGATAGAGATCTTGAGAGCTTCCATCTTAATATTAAGAATTTTCCGTGAGTATGTTAAGGTGGTCTATCTCCTTATTGAACATGAATGGGCTTAAAGGTGTGAAGAATTATTTTGAGGAATTATTCTTCAAATTTGTCCGTTATTCTGCATGTCGGAAACACACATGAATAGTCCGCTATCACAAAAAAAAGTTGTCGCGTAACAACAATTACACGGTTGTCCTAACTTTCTCTTTACTTGCTTTTTTGTATGATTCTAGGTCACCGAGAAGTACCATAAAGTTTTTGCTTGTGAATATAAAAATATGTGGCATATTCAGCCGCATTTTTGATTGCGTCAATTAAGAAGCTTGACTTTTTTTACAGCCTTAAGTGACAGCAGTCATAAGAAATTTGTATTAATTTAACTCTCTACCATAAATTGTGCACCAACTTCAATATCATTTTTTTCCATTTTTATTGTACGAGTCGAACGAAATTACAATCTTGAATCTATTTTACTGTTTGAAGTCGGTTCTTCAAGAAGGGAGTCGTTATTCCCAAATAAGCTAATCGTTAAGAGAGAACTTATTAAGTACAGCTCAGTGAAAAAAGGTTTGCTCTATGAAATAAAAACATGTTTTCTTTCGTATGTTTACTTGTTGTTTTTATATTTACTCATGCCTTTTTTTTTGGGCTATTTCGAAGGGATCACATATTCTCTTTGTAAATACCAAATATATATACAACTGGTCACCAAACTGACAAAGATTTGCGAAAAGGTGTTTATTGCTCCTTGCGCATTATTTTCTTTTTTTTTTCAAAACAAAAAAACACAATTAAAAAATTATCTGTTGCACGTAAAGAAAAATATCCTTCATCCTAATATATAAGGCCAAAACAAACTAGCACAATTATTCTTACAAATTTGTAAAAAAGTATTCGCTAACTCTTGGAAGAGAACGGACTTGAAATATAATAAGGAATATAAATTGAAATAAATGTACACATGTAGTTGTTTTATCTTAAGTCAAAATCAGGAATTATTTAGCTTTCAAATTTTCGCAAATGTAAAAACTTTAACGAGGCAACAGAGTTTTTAATTTACCATATAATGAATTCAAAAAGCTTTTATGGAATGAATAAACTTATTAATTCCAGCCGTGGCGATGGCCATCAAAGTGAGGACGATCTAGCTTCCGATTCTGGCAATGAATATGATCCTTTTAATGAACTTCATTACCGTAGAGGCTCAGTTGTTATTCCAGAGACAGAGAGCGATTTTTCCGATTATACACCGGAACCAGGTCTTCCGCAGATGACAAAAGTTAGCTCAAAAACTAAGACTTCTAAAGAGGATTTGGGTATTTTTGCAGGTGACCAAAGAAATACTAGTCATGGAGGCGCTCCTCACTTTGGTGTTTGTGGAAATCTGGTTATTCGTCGCCCGGCAACTGTACCCACCAATGTAAATCATATAGCCTTCTTTGACAATTAGTTCAACATTACGAAAATTGTTCGTTTGTCGTCGAAACCGTGTCCACAATATAGAAATGAGTTCAGAAAAATAACTAAATAAAAGAGGTGGATACTACATTGAAAAAGTTGCTACCATAGAGGAGGTCTTAGTAAGTGCCGTGACTTGGTTTCACAACAATCAAATGCATATGTTTTCAATCAGTGTTGGCAGTGAACCAGCAACTACAACACAATGATATTATAGAAAAGAGAAACAGTATAAAAAAATTAAATGCACTGAGGCTATAATAGTTAACAATCAGCATATGGAAGGTGTTGATTTATTAGATTCCATGCTGGATTAATATAGAACTCACTTGTGGAAAAAAAATTGTATACTATATATGAGAAGAATTTGCTTTCATGTGGCGGATATGTGCATTGTCGAAACTTGGATTCTGTGGCATAAGAATACTGTGACTGATATATGTGACTGATTTTGTCTTCAACGAAGCAATCTCCGAACACCTATGTTAATCTGAAAAAACTACTGTCGCACACAAAACAGGGCATCCTAGTCTTAACCAAAATAGCAATGGAACTCCACTACGCATCAGATGTCATACAGGTCACGGAAGCTTAGCACACCAAAAGCAAAACAAGCTAGAAAATAGGGTTTTCCATTGAACTCAGTAAGAACTGAGTGCAATTTGCGGGCTAAAAGCAGCAAATGAAACGCGTTCTAGGCTAAATTCCACGAATAAACAAAATGGAATTCATTAAGCCATTTTAGCATAATAAACCATGCATTGGCTCTTAATTTTTAATTAAAAATGACCTAAGTACATGATAGAGCTCATGTTAAACATAATGTATACGCAAAAATAAGGTTCAATATAAAACCTTATCTTTACGCAAAATTAAGCTTAATCAATGTTCAACAATTTTTGTTTTTCTAAAGGTATTGATAGACAAACAGATGGAAAACGAAGTGGTCTTATAAAGTTCGATTTTTTCATTTGTGAAACAGAATCTTAAACTTTGCCATCGAAATATGTCTCTTTTGATTTTTGAGAAAAAGAATTTTCTATCAAATATTTTCTGCGCGACAATTGAAAAAAAAAAACACTTCTCCACTCCAAACAATTCAACGTTCAATACAGTACACGAGAAATGAAAATTCAATACAGCTTAAATTATCCACTTGCATTTCTTTGCTCAAAACTTTGCCATCACAAAAGTTATGTCCATGACTCCGCAGAGTGAAACATCACAGGTAACAGGCAGATTTTTATTTTTGTAATAAGCTCTGCCAGACGCTGATGTCAACATCCATTAGTCCTGTTTTCGCAAGAATAGCCTCAAGTGCCATTAAAACTTCAGTAAGCCAATTCGACAAGTCACTTAGGTCATATTAAAGCCTTCTTTTGCCCAATTAACTTTATTTAAATTGTTTACCGGGATACCTTTCGCCACAATCCACCGACACACTTTTTAAGCAAGCAGCCACCACCATACACCAAAGTCTTGAACAACTTGTTGTTAACCACCTTCAAAGTCGAAAGCTACAACGTACACCAGGTCACTTACAAAGTCACAACCCTTATCCACCTCTGGCATAATCCGCCATGCCATCTCCCTCCCCCAAATGTGTTTATAGCAGCAACAGCAGGAGCACTTCGTTTGTGTCATCTTACGAGCCATACCATAAAATTACACAACATCTAGGAAGGTGACTCTGGCTTATTACTACAATGAGTTATCGGTGTAAAATTGTCATCTTTTCCCATGACATACGGATTCTGGTATTGTATGCATGAATGGGGTCCTTGCACGTCCCTCCATATTCTACATACACTACAATCGCGCACGCCCTGCCATTAGAGATCCAACATACGTGTTCTCGTACACAAGGCTCATTAACATACATTAACCCAAGAGTTATTGCATTTCACAATTGCCCTTGACGATGCAAATTGTACACACAACCGTAAAAGGATATCTCGATGTGTGCAGTACGAGGATTTGTTGGTGAAGGAACGCTCACCCAATCTTCAAGATGTTTGTTTATGGAACTTCTTCATTTAACTTTGGGCTTTATTCGCTGCCTGAAATACGAGAGAACAACGGTTGGCAGGCGATGAGACGTATTTTGGTTTGCTTGAACCGTGGAGCAGGTGCGCGCTCCAATGGCAGTGAAATTAATTATGAAATTTCAGTTTCATCATGTAATCACTGGCACTTTTGTCGTGGCTCTGTATCCAGCTACAGGATGCTATTGCCGGGAGGCAGATGAGTACTGTAGTCTGACTGCAGATGGAATCCATTTCGAGAAAGTTGTCTCGCTGGGGAAAAACAAATAGAAGCTGTAGAAATCTGTTTAAACTGTCATTTTACACCTTGAGGATTGAATGAATCTGTTTTGAGATAACATATTTATGGAATCATCCATCGCGAGCAGGGAGAATGGCTTTATAAGTCCTTTTTAAGTAATCACGCAAAATTGAAGTAGTTGTAAAATGGGATTTATGTTTGTGCCTTGATTGACTTAGCTTCCGTTGCTATACGTCGAACCTTATGATATTTTATCCAACTTTGTCTCGATCTCGACACAAGAGATATCTAGTCTTTGGATTGAGAGCTCAGATACAGAGGTCGGGTAGTACGAGTGACTGATTGGTCTATTTCTTAAAGTGCCCATTGCTCATAAATAGATGGAAGTCGGACGCGATTCCTGTCTTTATTCAGACATTCAAGCCGACACAAAATGTTCTGGATGTCCTGCTTTGGCCAAGTTTTAGTATCAGCTTAAATTTAAGGCCAACTGCCCTATGCTAGAAAAAAAAACAGACAATCAAAAGCAGGTTCAACAATGGATGCCTCAGTTATAGAGGAGACAACTTATTTTCTTCAAAGCATTTATATTGTCAGTTCTTTTGTAAACCAGAAAATATTCCCGGGACCTTTGATGTAAAAATTCTATCTGAAGGGAAGATACTGCCGCAAACATTGGTCCAGCCACCAGAAAATAAATGAAACTGCGGTAAATACAGCTCCATTAAGCTGATATCACAAACTGGGTATAAGAAAGCTGGACATGGATATAATTACAACTATCTGATTGCGGGTTTGTCAAAGGCAAATCATCTACATATGCAATTCAATGTATAAGCATAGTAATTGAAAAATATATTGATTCTTTAAAGAATTTACGAGCACAATATTCTGTTGGTTGATTTCGAAAAAGTACTCAAAATGCTTTTAAATAGGTTAAACTTAAAAACTAGGAACTTTAGAAACTATGATCATATACTATATGAAGTGTTAAAGGAAAATGAAAGTTTTTCACTCACACCAGGAAAGTATCCTTAGACCTTTTCGATTAATTTTTGCATTTGAAAACTTGCTTTAATATTTAAATGCATCAGTTGTTTTTTCTGTTTCAACGAGCAATTGAAGTTCATGGTTCATGTTTTAAACAACCTATTGTTGCGGTTCGATAAAGAAAAGTTCTCGACTGAAAAGGTTAAACATCCTAAGTCGACTTTGTATGATTTGCAGTTTTTGTAACGAGCCTTGGCATAATTTTAAAAGAACAAAATTTTTTCTTATTGTAACTCTTCTATCTCTTTCCTGTCGCTTCTCATCTCATTTAAGAAAATAGTAGGGTGCCAATTGTTAAATATCTTTTAAAATCTTTCATGAATTTAAGACTGCATATTTTACTCCCCAAAGAATACACAGTCTACTTTACGTTTTGCAAAATAAACAAAATATGTGCACAATAATCGTGACATTAGATAGATTCAGTAGGAGTATGTTTGAATTTAGTGGCAGTGATTGAAGTCAAGAATATCGAAACAAATGAGAGTTGACTTCCAGACGAAAGGTTTCGCGTCTCTTAAGAGTAGTAGTAGAAGTAAACTCACTACTTTATAATGGCATCTTATAGATAATAAACTTAATTTAATAATATAAATACAAAGTACAAAAACATCGGACCTTCCGCGACTTCGAAAAAACTATTGTCCGCGTTTCTCTCTTCATATCGAGCAATTCTGCTCGTCGGATGCTCGTATCTCGGAGCGGTCAATCCGGGCGTTGCCTTCTTTCACAGCAAATGAATGAGCGTCCGGGCCAATTTTCATTCCCAAGAGCTCCTTCATCTTTAAAATAGGAATGAAGCCTTCATTGAAAGGACAAACAGCAAAAAATGTCGCTATCTCAATCACCTTAGGTACGGAATGAATATTTTTGGATCGAAAGTCCAAATCAAAGAGTTTAGAGACTCATTATTAATAATAATAGTCAATAATTCCTCTGTTGATAAACTCTCGTAAATTGACTTTATAGTTTTCAAAACCTCATCACACAGAGGAGTATTTTCATGGTCAAACTCCTGGAATGTACCTTCAGATGCATCCTTTTGCCATTTACTACAACTCTCCGCACCAGGTGGGCAATTCATATGTTGTGGGTTTTCATTCGTAGAACTGTTATGGTAATAAGTAGTCCAAACTGCAGTTTTCATGTTATCAACAAAACCAGGGTGCCGGCGAATCGCCAAACCATAATATAAAGACAAGTTGGACAGTTTGTCAACGTTGTTTGAAGGTTGGTATTCAACTGTTAGCAGATGGACGTAAGTGACACTAAATATAAAAGATACAAGTCACCTTGGGTTCTTGTACTACAATATATACAAAAGACAAAAGGTTTTACTGAGAAATATGGATTCAGATAGACTGAGAATCCCAAATGTCTTTTGTTCGATTAGTTCCGGTCGAACCAGTTTGGATACCGAGTCAGCAAAATACCGATATCTCCGAAAATAACTTGAATTTTGAAAAATCCTCTTGAAGATATATTCTTGAATATTTAAACTTTGAAAATATAAAATATCGATTTTTTTAAATTTTTAGACTAGAATACTCCCTTAACCACCTTTGTGCGTTTAGCATATCCCTTACGGGTATCATCCTATTGCATCTCATCTACTCCTCATCGCTTTATTTTAAAGCTTTTGCAGTCGATCGATTTAGAGAATCGTAGAGCCATATTCGAAATGAAGCTTTATAATGGTGTTAAAAACTATCACGGCGTTCAATATGGCCATGCTTTTTCAGATTCTTTTGAAAAACCCAATTTTCTTCCTTCTTTGCTTCTTTTACAGATGTATTCCACATGTTCTTCCAGTTTTAGTTCTCTGTCTATAATCATTCCTCGTTTTTTTATGCCGCCGACGTTTGTGATAACTTTGCCATTCAAAAGCATAACATCAGTTTACTTGTAATTCTAACAAAAACAATTACTTCGAGATGGGAAATTAAACAATTTAAAGAAAAACGATTAAAAACGTTAACAAATTTGAAAAAATAATTGATGCATACTTTAGAAATGTGTTAATCTATGATTCTGGCATTTAATTTGCAAATTCATGCAAGGAATTCAGCTCACACTGAATGAAAATTAATTTAGAATTCGTTGATGAACCTCAAAATATAGTGATGTAAGTGCGAATCTCAATTTTACAACCATGTACGCGTTTCGTTATCGCGAATTAAGATAATGATTATTATGTTATAATAAGAAAGAATTAATCTAAACATTGAATATATTTCTGTATTTTAAATGCTTACTAAGCACAGATAACGTCATTCAATGTTAACATTTTTCTTCATTTTGCAAACCTCTTTTTAATTAAAATGCTTGGGCAATCAGAACTCAAACACACTTTTTTTAATTTATTTTTAAAAAACCACATTGTAATTAGTTTTTTTCGGATTCAGAAAAACTACGCCACGAAAGCAAAATTTACGTAAACATGGATGTGACACTTCGATTTGTTGGGTAGAAAACTATGCAATACTCAGTTCCAACTAACACCAATACATTTTGATATTCGTTCCTAAAGTTGCCAAATGTGTTTTTTTTTTCATGTTTCTTGTTGGAATTCGAACATTTTTACCTTATGTTGGTTGGACAGAATAATTGCCTACTTTTAAAAGTTGTTAAGTTGCTCCATGAAACTCATTGTCTACTTTAAGGGGTTAAGTTGTGTTGCAATTCCTTAAAAAACTTAAAAAACGTTTATTATTTGTTGTTATAGCGGCAATAGCAGAACACGTTCAGTAAACATTGCAAGCGTGTCCCTATAACATTTAGAAGATACTAGTACAGCGCTGTGACAAACGGATGGATGTGCACTGGAGGCTTCGTATTACTGTTCATTTGGGACCATCATGTCAGTAATGTCATTCCGAACAATCTGTAGAACATTAAATTGAAAATTATTTACGTATAAAATAACATCAAAGATTCTACTGAGAGTCTTTATTACTCATTTTGAACGGCTGCAAAAAATCCACATGAAATTCAAACAATCGAAGGACCGCGGGCTGTGAAGTGTTTAAATTGAAATCAAAACCCCCTGTTGGTCATGGACGCCCTAAATTACCAGAAAATACGTGTATGGCTTCGGCTAGACTTTGGTTTCTTTTATATCTGCCTTCAGACATACCAACACAATGAATTTTTTCCTCTGTCTAATTTTCCGAATACACTCTGGTATTTCTTTTCGAAATGCAAGAAACCGATTTATTCAATGTGGAATCATTTTAATAGATGAAGTAGGTAGGTGCTGTGGAATTCAGTTTGCAATTTTTCGCCACAAAAAAAATTATCTCTGCAAAATGTTCCACATACGCCTTCGGACATTTGGGAATTTCATTCAAATCTTTGTTTGTTTTACCAGAAGGATTAAAATTCATTTTTAGAATATGAACACATCCTTCAGTGCAACATTCATATAAATTTTATTCGCAGGAGCTAAGCATTCATTCATATGAATTGGAGCTCCAGTTTCATTGAAACGTCAACATATCCCGCGCAACCCACATTTCAGTTTTGTGTTACACTATCTTCCTAGCGAGGAGAAAAAAACAACTCGTCTAGCCAGACGCTTACCGCAGAAAATGCGATGCTTTTTTGCTTTTATGTGGCGAGTATTCACTATTCACCAATTCAACTTGACAGGTTTTGTGAGTCACATGAAAACCACTTTAGACGATGTTATCCGAACATTAAAAGGGTGTGGGACATTTTTCGTCTTAAGCAAAAATAGTTTACAGAATGGTTATGAAAATTTTAGCAATTTGCTTATGACCAATATGGTTTTGACACATTCAATGGTTCATCCAGTGCAGTAAGATTTTCATGAGAACTTCGTGGTGATCTTCATCTAGCTGTCGTTATGAATCCCCAATGACATAACTTGCAACAAGCTCACCAGCTCTGCTCGGACTTTAAATATTCATGTGGTTTGTGACTGTCTTAAAAATATTCATTCTTTGCATTGGGATATTAAAGTTTTGACGTTTTTCTTATGTAGTGTTTTGAGCTTTATCCACATTTTCTCCCAATTCCATGGTTGCCATAATATTGCTGCTCCAAGCGTCTGATATGGATTTCTTCGACCAAAAGTGTTTCAGCTGAAACTCCCATTCTTAAATTCAGACCATATCGAGTCTTCATAAATTACTTAAAGTTCGGCCTTTTCTGCGAAGAAAGACACTTCAGCGGTGTGATGATTTTATTGGGTAATTCAACTTCTATTCCGACAGTTTAATTTCTTTGCCTGAGTGGATCAGATCAAAGTTTGATAGACGCTTTTTCCGTTGTACAATTGAGCTTGAGTCGAATCCTTCAAATTGTCGATATATTAGGGCTTAAGCATGGTGCGTCGTATTCTGCTTCACTGCATACGTATGCGAGGGGAGGGGTTTAAATACTTATCTTCCGCTGTTCAGCAAAAGGAAATCTCAAAAAAGAGTGGATTGTGGTTAATAGTATTTTGAATCGCAGAAGAGCAACCAATAGAGACCCAATCACCTTAAAAGATGGAATTTCGAATATTTCAGACCCAGAAGTAGTATCCAATAAATTTAGCAGCTATTTTGCTTCCATTGGGCAGGATTCCAATTTCAGCAACCATAATACCTGTAAATGTCCGAGTGAATCTGCTATTCAAGAAAACTGTAGAAACAGCTTCTTCTTTGAACCAATTACGGGGCCTTGAATTGTTAAAAACCATCAACTCCCTTGAAAACACAAATACGAAAGGAATTGATGGCTTTTCAAATTCATTGCTTAAACGGATTGGTCCCACGTTAGTTGATGTCTTGGCTTTTCTTTTCAATGCGAGTATCTTATCTGGAACTTTTCCAGATGACCTGAAAGTTGCCTTGGTTATCCCACTGCATAAAAAAGGAAATAAAGCTGACATTTCAAACTACAGGCCAATTTCACTGTTGTCATCAATTTCGAAAGTTTTTGAAAAAGTCATAAAAGTTAGAATGCTTTCATATTTAAACAAAATTAATTTTTTTAGTACTTTGCAATTTGGCTTCAGAACTGGTCTTTCAACTGAAGACGCATTATTGGATTTTTGTTGCATTCTGCAAAAAGGTCTAGATAACAAAAACTGTTGCGCTGACCTATTTGTTGATATAATGAAAGCCTTTGACATGGTCAGTCACAAAATTCTTTTGAATTCATTGCAAAAAGTGGGCTTCAGAGGGTTCATGTACAAATGGTTTGAGTCTAACCTTAAAAACAGGAAACAGTATGTGAGGGTTGGTAGCAGTTTTAGTAGACCAACAACAAGTAACATTGTTGTTCCACAGGGTTCCGTACTTGGTCCCATTTTATTCCTCATATTTATCAACTCTCTGTTTAAGCTTCCATTTTTTGGTAGGATTAAAGCTTTTGCAGATGACCTTGGGATTGCCTACAACTCTGATAGTAAATTGAATCTTATTGCAGAGTTAAATCATGATGTTCACTTGTTAAGATGTTGGTTTTCCGAACACGAACTTTTTGTAAGTAATAAGACTAAAGTAATGTTTTTTAACCTAGTGGGTGCTGAAAATCCAGATTTGGATATAAAATTTCATTCATTTGACTGTAAAAATTTTATACTCATTAAAAGTCAATGCAGTGCCCATCGCGTTCAATCGTTCAATAGTAACGCCATTTGCAGTGCCAGCTGTTTTAATATCGAATGTTACAATAGACCGAAATATGAAATGTTCCGCACATATTTTAAACTTAAAAGAATATCTGCTAAATACTACTCGTTGCTTCTACAGGTTGCAAAAATATCGCTCTATAAATCTATTAAAGACAGTTTATTATGGCATCTTTCAATCAAAGCTACAGTACGGTCTCTGCTGCTGGGGTGGTGCTCATTTAAACAGGCTCCAACCACTCTCAATCATCCAAAAATCCGTAATCAGAAAAATTTGTAAGACTTATCGATATGCTCATACAATAGATCTTTTTAGAAACTTAAAAATTCTTCCACTGAGACATTTATATTTCTTCAAAGTCTTTAAAGTGTTCTTCATTAGAGGTGGTTATTTGCAGAGCCCTATTTCTAATGCAAGGAACCTTCGAAGTAACTCCATGTCCGTTGTAAATATCCCATCCTTCAACACAACAAGCTATAGAAACATTTATAACATTGTCTCATGTAAACTTTTCAATTCTCTTCCAATTGAATTTCGACGCATAAGAAATCTGTGCACCTTCTTAAAAAAAATTAAAACTTGGCTTCTCGGTTTCGATCACCTACAATTAGAAAATCTGCTTCGCTATGTGATTTAACATGTAATAAAAGTAATAGAATATTTGAAATGAATTGTTAAGCTAGAGATATTTCTCCTAATCAGTTTTTTTCTTTATATTTGAATTGCAATTTGTAAATTTAGTTCAGCTTATCTTAAGTATAATATTTGAATTTCTTTGAGTCTCTTTACATTCTTTTTGCATATACTTTATTTTATTTATTTTTTGTTCCCTTGCATTATACTGTATTCACCCCACAAATGAAATTACACTTTAATGTGGCATCATCTCAAGCAACACATTGTTAACAGATGCCACTAGCTATTCTCATCTAGTATATTATATGTTAAGCTATGAATTTTGTATATGATATTTTAAGTGAGAATAAAGAAAATAATTGAATTGAAATTGAATTGAATTGTTTTAGAAGACTGTTGTTCCACACAATTTTCCCATATTATAGATGACTATCCTAAGCTTGCACTCATGCTTCATTTTATTATGAAAATTATTTTATTAAGAAAACCTACATTTTTTCGCGGCATTTACACAGAGATTCAATGTAAGGGCGTATTCATATGCAGTGTTGTTCGAAGTTAAAAAGTTTAATGGATTAATACTTATACCGATCGCAGATTTAATAAATTAGATTATAGAAAAAAGGAAAAGAGGTTGGAGTGTAAAATCAAAGACAGGATCAAGAAACTACGGCATTTATCAGGATGCTATTCGAGTATGTACATTTGCTGTAGAATCTATTTTAAGCTTCAAAATATCAAGCCCTTGCCGCATTTTTTTCGTGATCGACAGAAAGTGAATTTTACACAAGACTTTACTTTTATTATAATTCATTATTTCACAATCAATTCGGGTTCATTTTGGCCTTCCGTTATGGTTAGGCGCGTGGAATTTAATTAATTAGTTACTATATTATTGTTTCCGTATAACGTTGCAACTTCATCCGGTTGGATTTTGTGTACGAAGATAAATTGTAAAATTCAAGTGGGTATATTTGCTGCCCGCTAATATAAAAGCGAGCTACTTATCCAAACAAAGTTGTGTAATAAGAAATTTTTGCTTTCGGAATTTTTTTTATCTCTAAAACTTTTCTAAAAAATACGCAGTATAATTCTCTAAGCGTTAAGGCAACGTTCGAAATAAACCTATTCGCTCAACTGTTTTTTTCATCGGCTTCAGTTATTAAATTGATCGCCACGAAACGCCCTTTATTTTAAGTGTATTTATTTTCTATTGAAAGAATTTTTGAAATCGGGTGAGTATTTTAAAAATTGCCACTAACAAAATAAAACTCCACGTGTTTTTTATATTATATGAAAAATATTATTAATATATTTAATATAATATAAATTATAATAAAATATAAAAAAACAGTGAACACTGCTGTCCGGAAATTTGATTTATAAACATTTGGGCGTTATTTCTTGTCTTTTTGGAGCACAAAAATACTTTTTTCTTTATTTTGAGTTTAGATTCTTTCCCACTTAAGCACCCGGAACAGCTCATAAATTTGATCCAGAAAGAGTTTTAGTTTTGTCATTTTGGATAAATGCTTGCGTGATTTTGTGTGATTAACTCTTCTAACACTTTTAGGTTGGAACTAACTATTCAAAGGATAAAAATCATGACGCTGTTTTCCAAATTATAAATCAACTGACGAGGAAAAGACACCACATGGTTTGCTTAGCAGACATTTGAATGATGCAAGAGAATAGGTTTTTGCTGCCAGAACGGTTTAGTGCAAGCGAAAACTTCTTGCGATAATTGTCGGTTACGATAATTGGCAGGAAGATGATAAGGTGAACACAATAAAATACAATAAAATATTTTTCTTTGGATTGGAAATATTTATGTACATAAAAATGTGAGGCTTGAAGCATTTTGGCTTTATATGTCGAATGGTAAGAATAAGTTAATAATAATAAATTGGCGGTTAAGGTTCGATGTGGTCAGAGATCATAGAATGATACCTTGGGAAGTTGAGCGTCGTTTTTAAGAGTTTGTTCTGCTTAATTTGCTGTCTTAAAATATTATAAATGAACCCTAGGGAATGATATTGAATTTACATTGAAACACTTTGAAGCTTCTGTTTGACAATAAACTTTGTATAACATGCACACAATCAAGTGCACACAATCAAAGTTAATAAGACCAGAGACAAACGGTTTTCTAATGTCTCAAAGTACAATAATATTTTAATTCAATTAAATACCTAATGAGAGAAATTTTGTCCACCCCATAATGCGAATTGTTCATGGAGATATATGGACTTTTCATCAATGTATTCTAGAAGCTTCTCTTTAAAGACTTTTTCATATAATTTGCTTAGGGAACTCAAGAAGCTAATGGGTTTCTTGCTGTTTAGAGATTCCTTTTCCTTGCAAGATTAAAAATGGTTACCAATGATAAGCAAGTTTTAGGTAAATGCTTTATATATGGTTTATGTGTGGTACTCTTTTCAAAATGCTGCTCATA
The DNA here is from genome assembly GCA_963555765.1 of Orthonevra nobilis. Taxonomy (NCBI): domain Eukaryota; kingdom Metazoa; phylum Arthropoda; class Insecta; order Diptera; family Syrphidae; genus Orthonevra; species Orthonevra nobilis. The sequence goes on from OY743224.1 coordinate 32,470,489, forward strand.
TATTCTAGAGAAAAGTAAGCGTCCATAGCGACCGTATTATAAACAGCAATATTAAATTAAGATTTTCAGCAAATGTCGCTGCAAACGCGATAGCTTTCCGTATCCGGATTTAAAATACAAGATGTACTTTTGAGACTTGGAATTTTCTTATCTTTATTTTTAATAATTTTTAAAAAATTACAGAATGGTTTTTCGTTTTTGTACAGAGAATTCAGCGTTCTATATGAGTTCTCAATACGATGTTTCCTGTGCACCTGCGATTTTAGGACGTTATCTGGAATGACTGTGACATGATAATTGGGACTCAACTTAGATATCCACAAATCAATCGAGATGAGAGCTTGGTAATTATATTATGAACTTTCTCTCGATTTTCATCCTTTTCATTCGATTCTGTAACTTTCTCCTTCGCTTACTTGCCGGTTACTTTCTAGCTTTTAAAAAAAAGGGCCTCCATTGTTATGTTTACTGAATAAAGAGAGTGTTTTTAATTTTCGTAAACTGATCATTTTCATATCCAAATTTTCGAAAATCCGGAATTCAAAATACGGAAAGCTTAAGTGATCTATTGTGGACACGTTGGCAAAACCTTTTTGGACTCCATGGAGCTGGCGCAAGTATTCTTATTTCACTTGATCACAACCTCAAACGTAGCCATCGATTCCGAAATCTTATGAATTCCCTTGACCACCGAGGCCCCTGTATTGCATCGAGGATTCGATAAAAAACTGCCTTCGATCGAGATCCCGAGTCGTTGTTATTTGATTTCCTTTTCACTTATAGAATTCCCGCAGATAATTATAGACATGTGTATGTGCATGGTTCTGTAACGAAGCTGGCCACATATTTCAATGGTTGTTTTTGTGCAGGTGCAACCATGTACTTTTGCGCAACATGAGGCCGTCTGAGGCCGGTCTGTTTTCTGGCTACTCGCTGCATTCAATAGTTTCGCAATGGTGTAAAAGATGAAAGATGACTGCGGAATTTTTTGAGAAAGAGAAGACTTACTCTGAGGTACTTGTAGTTGGATTTTATAGCATATAGTTTTCCTTAACGCTTATGTCTCGCAGGAAGCAATTAAATACCATAAAAAGAGCAGGCGATGGGGATCTTAATGTTAAAGATTGGTGCATCAGAAGTAGGTTTGCCCTAAGACTACAATTTTTCTTCCCTCTGGGGTTAGAATAATTGTTAGTCTTAGCGTAGGTGTGGAAAAATTAAACTTATTTAAATGATGTGAAAAAAGCATACACCTGGAATTGATTTAAATGCCTTGTCATCTGTCGGATGAAAAAGAAACACGCTTTCAAAAAAATGTGTCAAATGAGACATCATTCTTTAGCCCTGTTTACTTGATGACTTTGATTTACTCTGTCAATCTATTTACAAACAGTTTCTTTTTTCCATTTCTACAAATGACAAATATTCTGCGATTCCACTTCAACACTCGTACAATAAATGAAAGCGGTGAGTGAATAATTTTTGTCCAAATCTCTAAATAATCACTGCAATAAATATCCTTCCTGGCAAGGAAGCCAACCCGCATAAGAATTAACATTGTTGAAGGGCATCTAATTAATACAGCCTTAAGCTATTATTTTCCATCATAATAAAACTACATCGGCACGGCAGCGTGCTGAGTTGACAGAGGGGAAGTACCACCTCTGGTTCATGTCCATGTCCTTTTGCTGGTTAAACCTCATCCATTTCTCGCTTCGCAATTATGCTGTAGCGCTGAAATTGAGAAATTATTTCATCCCATCGGGCACTCGGACAACTTGGGTCGTCTCATTTTGGGGCAGGGTGGGGTGAAAGGAGAAACGGCTGAAACTATGCTGGTACATCAATTCGACTGCATACTCATAAATATTCCGGAAATTAATTAAATTTTTATTTCATTTCGATTTTTTTTTTGTTTCATTTTACCCCGTTTTGTTTAACGTTTTGCCATGATTTTATTTCCCCCAATACTTTGGTAGCGCTCCTCTCGTTGAGAGGAATTCAATCAAGTATTTTCAAGTCCTTGCATTCGGATGACTGGAATATTTCGATGTTGTAGGATTTTTTTTTCCTTTTTTTTACTTGTGAACACGCTCGGTCACTCATTATCCTTGCAAAGTTCATAATCATTTTTCTTTGTTTCTTTTCCCTAATTGAAAGTACCTTGCAATGATGCAGCTTGTGGATAGAGGAGAGCTGGGCGACAGTGAAGAACAATAGGGAAATACTGAATCGCTGATAATGACGATGATGATGATGATGCTGAAAACAGAGAATGCGCCAGCAAAGTTTCTTTTTTACCAGAATCCTTGCTCAGCCCAGAGGGGTACTCATCGCTGCCAGCAGTGTGAATAAGTCAATTCCACTAATGCTATTATCATTACTTTTCGTGCACTTGAGTGTGCAATGTGAAAAGTAGTGCTGCTGCACTGTCCTGAGTCCTGAGTCTCGAAATGCGTCTGAAGGCCGCAGTGTATACAGGGATAATATTAAAGTTTTGCTCGGTTTGAAGTGATTCGAAGAATTTAAGCATGGCAGGAACACTAAATGATACATTAGCGGCACTGGAGCGAATTTATGAAAACTAATTAACGAAAGTGAGGGTAAACGACAGTTTGAATTGAAGGAATTAGAAAATTGGATCCTTGTTGAGTGGCTGTTGGCTCTTGGACGTCAATACCTGAGTTTCGTTAAGGTATAATTTTTGTTTTTTCGCTTTTTCGGATGAAACTCCATCAAAACGTTAGTAATTATATGAAAAGGTTTTCGAATGGTTCTCAAGTTTTTAATTCTCTAAAATTCAAGCATTATCCCGGAGCGAACATTTCTATTCCTTCAATGAGGAATGTATTCTTAATTAAATTTACCAGAAAGCTGTCGCTTTTCAAAAGGAAAATATCTTCACAATAAAGTGAGCCTGAAAATAATAACAGAGGTCGAATGGAAAAAATCTAGAATTGCAAAAATTTAAAGTGGTTTCAGTCTGGAGAGATATCGAGTGGGAACGGCTGTTTAATAACAATTCACATAAGGGCAAAACCTGCTGAAGATAGTGTCCTTAGTGCAAATACTTTTCCTGAAGAAAGATGCGACGATTCCAAAGGAAACTTTGAGAGTGTCACCTCGTCAAACATCAATCAGGCTGCTGCCGCACTTCGAATGAAAAGGATTTTGTGCAAAACCTCTTAAGAGAAATAATGCCACGCTCACACACATAAGACTGGACCCCACATCTGATGTGATAGATTCCATGCGGCTAATACAATGAAACTTATTGATTGACAAAGAGTGAGTTAAATTAAAGAAAACTTAGAAAAAGGACGGTTTTGTTTGGGTCTTAAAACTAACCTTAAAATAAAGCTTAAGGCTTCAGTCTGGAGAGATATCGAGTGGGAACGGCTGTTTAATAACAATTCACATTAGGGCAAAACCTGCTGAAGATAGTGTCCTTAGTGCAAATACTTTTCCTGAAGAAAGATGCGACGATTCCAAAGGAAACTTTGAGAGTGTCACCTCGTCAAACATCAATCAGGCTGCTGCCGCACTTCGAATGAAAAGGATTTTGTGCAAAACCTCTTAAGAGAAATAATGCCACGCTCACACACATAAGACTGGACCCCACATCTGATGTGATAGATTCCATGCGGCTAATAAAATGAAACTTATTGATTGACAAAGAGTGAGTTAAATTAAAGAAAACTTAGAAAAAGGACGGTTTTGTTTGGGTCTTAAAACTAACCTTAAAATAAAGCTTAAAAAGTACCTTAATCTTCGAATATACAAGCCTACCTAACTTAAACTAAGAAACTAAAAAAGATAGGATGTGCTGCTCTTTTAACCTAACTAAATCTTACACTATATTGGATAAACATATCTTAAAAACTATGCAAGCCGGTCTTTAGAGAAATTGCTGGCCCCATTCAACAGGAGAAGAAGACCCACATGATTAACTCTCCGCTCTTTTTTTAACCACCAAAAATGTTGGTGCTGCCAAATAATATCCTTCTGGTCGCGAACTGATACCGCCCTACTGAACCAAAGGCTTACCCTTGATCTGCGTGCGATGTTTCTGTTGTAGGTTAGTCGACTATCTACACTTTTACGAGTAACGTGGCAGATAAACAGTACCGCATGTTTATCCTGGATCAGTCCGTTAAGGTCGAAGCTGATGCCAGCCTCTGGTGGAGTAAAGCCGTTGAGGTGCACTATTTCATGGTACATGAAGTTGGGGTAGTAAGCCCCGGAGGTCAGGTTATTGCTTGAGGTCATTGCTCTTGCAACGTGTCTCCGAATAAGTTTAATAAGAAAGTTATCCACACGTATAAGGTTGGCCTCGTTGTATAGGACCTCATTAGAATAGAATTTTTTGTACTGAGACTCTAGAGTTCTATACAAATGAAGACAAGCCATGAGAAATCGTCTCTCGAAAACTCGAATCTTTTCCATCAAGCTTGCCTGAACCACACGGCACATCCATAGGCAAGCACAAGCCGAATGAGGGCCGTGTAGCAAATCCCCTTAACACTGGCATCGTGTTAGCTGCTGTGAAACAGTCTCTTTAACAAAGAGTGTGCTTGCTGCAAGTGTTCGCAACACTTGGGTTACCTATCGTTATCTATAACTTTCTTATTTTTCATAGCCTGATTCTCGGCGTCAATTTGAGTTTCGATTTTTCAAAGGCACGTTTTGTATGGGACCTCCTTAACGTAATAAAATTTTTTATTATTTGTTGTGTCTGCTCATCACGGTTCAGGAGATACACCAATTCTATAGAAAATCGGACGTACGGGCAGCGGAGCTTAGTAAAATGGTTCCGTTGGCAATATTTTCGTATTGAACCCTAAAACGAACATGAAAAAACGTACAGTGTGGGCTAAAAGTCTCTTTCCTATATAAAAAAATATTAACTTAATTTAAATATTTTTTTTTTAGTAAAATTTTTAAATCGAATAGCGAACACAAATCGTAGCATTATTTTTGGGAAAAAAGTCGCTTAATAATTTACACTCAACGTACGTATGGGCAATTTCATGGAATTCGAAATTCTCCAACAGCTCACACTATTCGTGCAATAATGGCTTAATTTGAGGAGAATTGGAAAGTTGGCGATGTGAGGCGTACCAGTAGATCTCGTTATGATCATCAATAACGAGGTCTACGAAAACATTCAGGTCGTTTGATGAAAGTGCGTCCGATTAGATTCGTCGGATTTTGACTAAAAATCTATACCCTTACCTTTACAAAATCCAGCCGGTCGAACAACTCAATCCTGGTGATCCTGAAAAACGTTTGGAGAACTGCAGAACTGCCCTTAACAACGCCGAAAAGTACTCAACATGTTAAGGCAATGTTAGGAGGAAAATTTTGATTTAAGTGGTTTATTAAAAAAGGAAAATTTGCAGATTTTGGAGCACACAGAATCCCAAAAATCTCCATCAACGTCCCTTACACTAAGTTCACGCTATTGTTTGGTGTGGAATAACGTCGCTTAAGATTTATGAGAATGATGCGATTGTAAGCGTTACAGTCTATAAGCATCGCTACAGAACAATGCTTATTTATATTTATTTCACTCGTGTTAGCGGACAAGAATGTTGAGTTCATGTGGTTTCAGCATAACGGAGCTACCGCTCACACCGCTCGTGAGACAATAAAGTTATTGCGCGAAAAATTCCTAAATCGCATTTTCTCAAAAAATGGCAATATCACAATTTTTGGGATGCCATTTGGCTACCACGATCATTTGGTCTATCGGCATACTGAGGAGCTGAAACTGAACATTCGAGAAGTCATGGAAAGTGCTATCAAAAGAGCTCATGAGTGCCGGCATTCTAATGATGGCCATATGAAAAAAACTTCTACAGACTCTTTTAACAGCGAAGATAATGCGGCTCTAGCCAATCTTAAGTCAATAGACTTCCTTTTCAACTTTTAAGATCAGACTGTGTTAACCTGGTCAAAAAAATACACCAAATACTTTTTTTTTTGGCTTTAAGACCTTCGGCGATAAGACCTTAGGCCGTCGAATTAATGTGTTACCGATTAATGGACTTCAGCATGGTTTAATCGATTTCATAACAATGGAGAATTTTTTAGGAAACGGTTTTTTTTTAAACCTTGACCTTTGTTGGAAAAAAAGGGTTTTGCACAAAACGACGGGCTTTCATCATTCCACTCGGCATTCTTGACGGACTTGTTCGAAAAGCATACGTCAATACGAAAGGTGCAATCTTCTAACGTTATAAAGATTGGTCAATGGTGCGTTTGTAAGTATCGAATCAGAAGCTGCATATAACTCACGATGGCTGAATGGAAAATAAAGCATTTGCTGTCCTTCTTTGTTGACGCATAATATCGACGTTTAGGACAAAACGTCATAAAAGGTACCAATGAATTAATCTACCACTCATTTAAACCACTTCTTCAAGTAAAGAAGTTTCTGAACAAGCAGGGATCAGGTCACCAACTTTAACAACAGCCACGACTTGCATAAGAACTAGAAGGATGATTACTTTAAATTCCATAAAGACGGTTAGAATGTCAGTATACTCCACTAAAAGACTCAAAATTTAAAGCTATGTAAATATTCAATTTTATATTGCTCGTCCTTCAACTCAATCATAACCACATTATCCTTGCACTCGCCTTACCATATTTATTCAAGAAACCAGTTGTTTGCGAACTTTTGCCAGGCACACTATACCCCACGGCTTTAAATTGAAGGTGCACCTTTAATTTGATATTCCATAAACGTGCACACTTGAGTTCCTCGCCAAAGGACATTCTCCACATGGCTTCTTTTATTTTCAATGTTTTCTTTCTCTTCATCTTTGTTCAACTTTTTTTTTTTTTTTGCAGTACGTTTAGATTCCTATAATTTAAGCCCATCTTAGCCTTAAAAATTATATGCAGCACTTGAGCTCTTATTATTGCTCAGTACACGAATAGTTCCTTCGTACAAAAATTGTTGAACTTATGTAGACTTTGAAAATTCATTTCGAAATCCGTTCGTTGCCTTCAAATTCATAAAAGATGCACATTGAATATAAATTTTGTGTGGTAAAATACGTGGATATCTTGTGCTTATGTTCCAGTTGTACAGATCTCATCCTTGCGGAAAGCGATTACCGTTGCAATACGTGCATACACACACACTCGTGCACCTCCACTTGAACTGTATTGTGGTATCCTCGGAATTGGTGGGTTTATTCTTTGCCAAACGGGAAAATACTGTAAAACAATTTCAGCAAATTTACAGCACTCCTTGGCTGTAAAAAATTTTATGACTGGCTTCGGCGTAGGGACCTTGCCTTCGAAAGTGGGCCAAATACGACAAATACACTTACATAGAGCCTGCTAGCTGGTGGGTTGTCATTAGGGAGTTTTTCGTTTTCCAAGCACGTTGAGATGTGTGCCGTGTCCTTTTGTTCATTTAAAGTAACAAAAAAAAAATTATTTTTTTTAAGGCAATCAAATTGAAAGCACAGCAACAACAACAACAACAACAATTAAAATCCTCGATTCTCAAGTGAGTGATTTCGTTTTTAAATTTTGTAAAGGAAAATAATTAAATATGTTACATTATCTGAATTCAGATTTTTAAAACTTTGAAATACAAAAACGGCTCCGCCGGGAATCAAGGATTGGGATTTGAATTTTATCTACTTTTGAATTAATCAGTTAAAGCCTTATAAATACGCACTTAGGTTTTTGAAGGAATATTTTCGAATACTCAAGTGAAACGTTGACAATTCTTTTTATATAAACTTTTTTAAAGTTTTTGCGTTTTTTTTAATGTAAAATTCATCATTAATTAATATAAGTAAACTCGTTGAGATTCTCGGTGGAAATTTCTTTACATTTCGATGTTCATTTGGAGGTTTACAATCCGTAAGTTAACTTCATTCTTAAACGATATAAATAGTTCTATAAACTTGGCAAACGTCAATCAACGTGACTTCAGTATCAGCGTCAGCAAGTCAACATTTTAATATAAATAATTACATTCGAATTTAATTCGAAATTTATGAGGGTTGGAGATTTGTCAAGGCTTTGAAAAATTTGGAAAAATCGCCAATATTTAAACTTGGAAGAAACCTAAATAACCTTGTCATTTCAGACTTATGATTTTCGATGCCGGAGCTAATATAAATGTGGTACATTTACTTCTTTTTCTCAAATACGCTTCCGTCCAACATTGGAACAATTTAGAATATACATTAAAATTAAAAAAAAAATGATTTAACGAATGCTAAATATGACTAAGCAATAGAAATACTTAGACCGTTGTTTTTCAGCACAAAATAAGGTCCTGCCTTTTGCCGAACCATACAGAAAGCAAGATCTATCACTGATAAGAGGTCGTGGTGGTTGACATCTTAACCAGCCAACTACAGCAGTCGCATCGTCGAAACAGGTCAATTACATTAGTTGAAATGTTGAAATCCAGAGCAGTAAACCAGTGAGTTAGAGTAATGCTTAATCTCCGTTTAACTTTTTTGTTTTTGACCGAAATCTTTATTTTATGTTATTCAGTATCGTCGTATATGCTAGGGAAAAATACTAAAAAAAGCTTAAAGCTGCTTAACTATGATCTGAGAATATGTTCGGACATTCTAAGCCAAATGGAATGTAACATCTAAGCCTTTCAACGAAAGTACTCAAAATTATTTATTAAAAGCATGGTTTTATTTATTCAAATGCTTTTAAAAGAATTGTCTGAATCTTTAGTTAGTGAACGTTTTTAAATTGAAATATTTCCTTAATAATCGTATATATATTCCCAAAACGACCTTGAAATAAATATAAAAACAGTGTGACGCTGAAGACATGTAAAGAACTGAACGTATTGCATTCACGCATCTGTTTAATAGTGGACCGAAACCGCCCTACTGAACCGGAGATTTTCCCCTGAGCCACTTGCGATGTCCATATTGTAGAAATGTCGCTGATCCACACTTTTCCGAGCAACGTTAAAGATAATTACTGCTGCATTTCTTTGCTTGATCAGGACGTTAAGATCGAAATAGAGGAATACCTCCAGAGAAATGAATCCCCTTAGCGCACTATCTCATGATACTTGTAGTTGGGGAAGTAAACCCCGAAGATCGGGTTACTGCTCGAGGTGTTTACTCTTGCAACGTGTCTCCAAAGAAGTTTAATAAGAAATCAAGCCACTCGGATTATGGCCATGTAGCAGGTAACCTTCATCCTGGCACCGCCCATTAACGACGTGCACAGGTATAAAGAACGTTTAAATCAATTCTTCAAAAAAGCTTAGATTTTGACCCGCTACAAGAAAACGACCATGAACTGCCGCGCGTTCAGAGCCAGTAACCGAAGCTCATTTCAATTTAGCCGGATATTAGGGCATTAATAACAATAAGGAACTAAAAACCCGGAAACATTTTCGAAAAACTATCACACCCTCCTAGATTAACAGCACAGTGCGTCATTTGCACTGGCGGCATTTTTTGGCGGCTAGTGGTGGTTCAAGGCCTCGATGGCAACATTTTGGGTCCGTTCGAAAATGTCAATGTATCTTGCGTTTTAAAATAGCTGAAAAGCCATCACGAAGATATTACTTCCCCATGACACCTGCCCGTCGCAGTACCCATTCAATTATGAGGGTAGTCGCAGAAGTAGACGACCTGTCGTACAGATGGCGTTTGTTTTTTGAAACTAATAACTTTGCAAGAAAGCAACAATCTTTAACGGCACAAACTTGAAGTTTGAAAACGTTACGTCAATTGTGAATGCTTACAATTAGTGTGTTATCATTTGATAGGCCTCAGTTCAGCCCATGTCAAGATAGAGCTAGAAACTTTTCTTTTCCAAAAGTTTTACAGAGATCCCACAAAAAATTTTTGGTTGAGAGAGTTAAGCGCAAAGCGGCTGCCGCGACATTCAATAAAGAAGGCAGTCGCGATTATGTTTCAGTCAAGTCCTTGGACTGAATCGAAATTGCAAAAAAGTTATGTCGGTATTTTCTGTTCCAAAACTTGGAAATGTAGCTTTGGAGTCAAAAATTTGTCGGCAATGATGAAGTGAAGTCTGCGTTTGAATGATATTTAAAGGAGTTCGGAAGTTCTCTCTTTTTTAACATGCTATTGAACTTCCCTGTGTTTGAGCAAAAAGTGGAGTACGTTTTCAAACTTTTTATGTTTTCCTGTTTAGATCCGGTTCTATTTGTGTCACGCTCCTAAAGGGTCATCCAATTCAAAGTCTGGATTTGATCATTCTTTTCGTCGCATTTGTCGTTACTCCCACTATCATTTTAGGTTGTTTATGTAAGAATAAGGTTTGAAATTTTGCCTTGTGGATCGACTAACTATCGCTGAACATGTTCTTTTGTTTTGTGGTAGGTACGTTTCTAGCATTACGAGGAGATTCGGGTCGATAAAGGTGTGTGGCTCCGTTACAAATGTCTTGATAGCCATTATCGATATGCATGCTTATCTCACGGCATATTTTTATGTATTTAGCATTTTGATTAGCATATTCGCCTTAAAAAGTTGAACTTACTGTATCCAGATGACCAAGGTATTGGTAGACGCAAACTTATTAAACATTTGGAATACTCACTAAGCCATTATTAGACCAAATCTTTCATATGCTGCGTCCGTCTGGTGGCATAAAATAAAACAAATTTCGGGGTCAAATATTCAACGAAGAACTTTCTTCTCGAAAGTTTTCTTCACTTGCACTGCCTTCTTGCTTATCGTTCAGCATGCGGCTCCATAAAACAGAACTGACAGGATAAAAGTTTTGTAGAGCATACATTTCGAAGTCCGAGTAAGAAGTTTGGAGCCCATTGGTTTGGCTAAACTGAAATAGCAGCGGTTTCGAATAGTTCGAAGGTACAGTTTCCAAATTGCACATTGCGCCGTGAGTTTTCCAGCGGCAGAACAGGATCAATTTTGACTCCATCCCGAATTCGACCATAGCATTGCAGATGAATGTTTTCATATGCGGCTTTGAAGTTGATGACGAGATGGTGAGTCTCGACATGAAATTCGTTGGTCTTTTCCAGGGTTTGTCTTTGTGTGAATATTTGGTCGATCGTTGAACTTCCGGGCCGGAGCCAACACTGGTAGATGCCGATTAGTGTGTTGCAAATAGGCAGCATGGCGGAAAGGATCTTACATGCGTAATTAAGCAGTGATATGCCTCGATAGATCTAACAAGACAAAGGATTGCCTTTCTTGAAAATCGGGTATCTATACCAAGTTGATCAAAAAGTTCCCGGAATATATTCAGAAAATTAAAAATACAAGTTTATTCATCTAAATCAATATTGTCCCCTTCAAAGTTATCTCCATCGAGTAAAACACACTTATGCCAGCGCTTGGTCCAATCATCGAAACATTTTTTATGTTCGGTTTTCGGTATGTCCATCAGTGCTAAGTCACAGGGAGCCAAATCAGGTGAATTCGGTTGCTGTTGGATGGTATTTGTAGCATTTCTCGTCAAAAAATTACGAATAATGGTGGCACTGTACAACGGTGCGTCATCATAGTGCAAAATTCAAGAATTTTCTGCCCACAATTCTGGTCTCTTTCGGCGAATTGCTTTACGCAAACGTCAAATAACGCCCAAATAATACTCTTCGTTTGCTGTTTGGTTTTATGGCAAAAATTCATAATGCACTTCACCCTTGTAATCCATGAAAACCGTGAGCATGGCGTTCTTTTTTGACTGAAAACGATGTGGTTTTGGCTCATTTGGTAAACGCTATTCACTTGCCTGATGTCTGGATTGCGAACCGTACTCATATGAAATCGAGGTCTTTCTGCAAAAACCCAAATCAATAACCAAAATATCTTGGACGGATCCATAGGCTATGTTCAAGTCCTCCGCTATCTCTGTGATGTTTAATTTGCGGTTGTTGACCAACATTTCTTTTACTTTATCAATGTTTTCATCGGTTCTCGATCTCGATGGTCTGCCACTGTATTCATCATCTGCGATTGACTCACGACCACTTTTGGACCACTCGTGCCACTGGTAAATGACCGTTTTCTTAAGAGAATGATTACCGAAACACTTTTCCAACATTTCCAACGTAAGCGCGCCATTAAATCCGTGTTTTTACGCAATACTTCATACAAGTTCATTGTTGCAAATTGAAATCTATTTCCAAAAATTTTAAAAAATCGCCAAAACACACAGAGATAAAAGAACTCTTTTCCTACGTTTGCAAATGTCAAGCTATGACGCCAAGATTAAGAGTGAATATCAACAGCAGATGTACCAACTTAACAAAAAAAAAAACACACCTCAAATCGGAAAGATGGGAGCGCCATACAGTGGTTATTCCGGAAACTTTTTGATCAAAATGGTATACCCTGATAGTCCAGTCATTGGCGCTTGCACTCTACCAAAGCGCGCGAAATATTGCATTAAAAAACTGTTTCAGTATTATGTTTCTAAAGTTGATTAAATTTTTTAATCTCTGGATTAATATGGAGATATAGAGAATTCATGAATGTCATATAATATATTCCAATCATCATGGAAAGATTAAAACAAAATATTAAATTTACAATTTAATCGAACTCTATATCATCAATTTACTTTGTAAACCACTAAATGCATGATCGAATATGAGATTGAAGAAATCAAACGTCTCTGATAATAATTCAGATGTGCTTGGTCTAATATGCTCCGTGCAGCGCGTATTTTTCAAAGTTGCACAGCACAACCAAATTCGATCTGCCGGCATCCCAAGCTGGGCGTTAAAGTCGACATATACATGGGGAATAACGACTTACGCCACGTAGCACAATGGGTATAAATATGTGAATAATAGAATCAAAAATGTTTCTTCAAAACACAAAAACACATTTCGAATTTAAACAAAAAAAAAATTTCCGCAACGGAGGAAAATCATTTGAAATTAAAGATCATAAGTAAAACCACAAATTTCGATTTTTATTCCATGACCAAATTCCGAACCCTTCCTCTGTCTCACTTGTCACGAGCGAAGAAAACAAGAAAATTAAAAAAAAAAATTAAAACGATAAAAAAGGTTCACCTGTTAATTTTCGCGCCCTTTTGTTTCATTAATTACGGTCAACCGGTCCATCTGAAATACCGTGGTAATTAGTGGGAACTTTCCGTGCAGAAGTAACCAAACCCAAAGTCATAAAAAAAAAAGAAGAAGAAATATAATAAAGCCTACACGTTTAGAAGGGTGGACACTTTGTGCCTGTGTGTATGTATTTAAGTGTTCGCTGCTGGTGATAGCCACTCAAATGAAATGTTTGAAACAACGTCAATTACACACTTTGCACAACTCGATTCAATTATTACCCAACTCCTGGGACCCGGTGTTTTATATTTAAGGCGATTTACTTACCCTCCTTCTCACTTACTAAGATCCTCGTTATACTTATACAGTAGGACCCATTCTCATCACCGCTATCGTTAAGAAAGTTAATGAAAAAAAAAACGGAAGCACAAAACGACACTAAACGAAAAGTATAGAAACTATAGAACTGGTCGGGCAGGATGGTGGCAAAAGAATTGGAAGATCCAGAAAGGAAGTGGTTATTCACATTTGTGTGCTGATTCAACTCTTATCCTAGGGATAAGCAGGCGGTGGGTTTGACGGGAATGACGAGCCGAAACGTTTCACTTCGTTTCTCTCTCAACACAAATCGAAGTCCAATTACAGCACAACGCGGAAGCTCGCCAGAACCTTGATGGTATCATTAAGGATATTGTCTGCTCGTTTTCATCATTGGCAGTCGGTGTGCATTTACACAATCTATCCTATGGAATAATTCTATGCCGTCACAATATTCGCTCTCTCTCTCTCTCTCAATGTTGGTCCGAGTCCTTCCAGTCGATGCTCCTGCCAGATGTCGGCTGTCTGTTACGCTAGAAATGATTACATAAACTTCGATTTTCTATTAAATTATCAGGATTATAGCGCCCGCGGAAGAGGATTTCCTATTATTCGGGTACTGAGACTTTCTATATTATTCAATTTCGATGTAGTATTCGACCAAATAGATCGAAGGACTTTTTCACTGTTTTCTCTTTTTAATTTTTTGTCATTGAATTTCAATTGGAGCCAGTTTAGCAATGGTTATTGTCAACTAAGGAGACATTTTATTCGCTTGATTTTATTGTTGGTCGAGCTCAATTTTCTAAATGGTATTTGAGGTTAGATTATGCATGGAAGGATAACGAAAATATTAAATTTAAAAGTATGCTTATTCTAAATGTGTTAATCAAATCATTACGTGGCCAGATTACGTAAGGGGCAGCAGGAGTTGAGGTCTCATATTTATCGCGCGAAAAAAAGGACACGTGCCGCGTTAGTTTTCTGAGATGAATGCCAAATGAGCGTTTTGTGAGAGAAGAAAGGTTTCTTGGTTTAACACTCCCGAGGGACCATTTGTGGGATATTTCTGCCGATGATGGGGGCTAATGACGGGTTTGCGTTCGTTGGACTCGCATCTCATTTTCTGAGATTCATTGTTTCATTAAGTTAGTTAGTTTCGCACTCCTGCAGATAACCTGCTCGTACTATTGAGGCATTTCGATTTAAGGCCTCATCAGGCTCATTTATTCAGTTGGATACCCACCGATGAATTTTCTGTACAATAACTTTACTTTTTTTTCTGGAATTATATTTTATTTTGCTGTGTTGAGCACCTTTTAGCCATGACCTTTTAGAATTTGCTTTAATTGAAGGCAACAGTCTTATTATCTACTTTATTTTTACAGATACTACCATCTGGTAGTATATAGTATTTCTCGGTCATATTTTAACACTGACAGCTAGAACTTTGAAAACAAATTTCGATCGATATATGCAACAATTGTTAATAAAATTTGTGAATCTCGTCTGATTATTAACAATCCTCTGTGATTTAGAAATAATTTTGTAGCTGTTTACTCTCGTATTGATCGCTTTCAAAGACTCTTGATTTGAAGGTCGAAAATTGATTGCAAAATTTGACTGACAGGACTCGGTTGGCCAGCCAAGGCACCAACTTGAATGAAATAATATACCAAAATTAATATAAAATTTAGTTGAAAAATCTTGGTCAGTATTGTCAGAATTGCTTCGGAGCAGGTCATTCATTTTCATCAATTTTTAAAGCCCCGTTCTGAAAAGGAAAACAGATCTTTTTAGGATTACTTTATTGTCCTTCTGTCTGTCTGTTAAGACCCTTTTCCCCAGGAACACTTGGAAGGATTAAGTTGACCTTAATACCAAATAGTAATGACTGGGACCGCAGTACAAAAAGTCAAGTTTCTAAATTGGTGCAGTTAAAAAGCCTCGGCTGCTTTTATCGCACATTTTGATAATCGCATCAAATCAGAACCTAAAGGGTACATATCGTTGATCTAGAGACGAGAAATTAGACACAAAAACAGTCCGACTCACAGTTGACCACTAATCGATTCTGTCACCTTTTATTGTAGGTTCAAACTATTGATGATTCCACTGCAGATACCGTGCTGTAGAGATCACTCTACCGGCTTCATGACGAACTGGATTTCAAAGTCCTTTTTCATCAAAGTAATGAATCGATAATGTTTTTCGTACCCTGTCAGTAGACTTATAGTGCAATTGTCCAAGCCACAAGAACTGCAACGGATGGTATATCAACTATAGCCGAATAAAAGTCTGTGAATGATGAACAAAATACGATGTAAATTTCGTCCTTAAGCACCGAGCGAAGTCTCATCTTTTTCCAACGTTTACCAATGATTTTTGGGATGTTGAGGAGAACGAACAATGCTTGCGACAGCCGGAAAGAACATTTGCACGGTTGGCTGAGAAAACAAGACTACATAACTTTATCGTTCTCCATTCTTAAAGTTTTTTTCTTACTTCTGTCTATAAAAGATCAGATATAGGAAAAAGTCAAGCAGACAAGGTGCTGTACAAGGACCACAGCGAGGAGAACAGGAGCATAATAATTATGATGTGAAAAGAAATCTTATCAAATAGTAAAAAATTATACAGCTTTTGGCTAAATCCATGTCTTTGAGATGGACATGGTTTCGGCCGGTTGCTGGTTGAAAACTTGTTTTTGAAAGTTCATTTAAAAGAAAATGTGGCTGTGATCGAAAAAGTGAAGTGAGTTTGATGACTCCTCTGCACAAGTATTTTGATCCTCTTCCATTCAGTTGAATATTTTACAACAAGGCTATGTGTACTTTTATCCCATATTACTCAGGAGTGGTTAAAGCGAACATTTTACTCAGAGTTTTATTTGCAAGAAATGGTGTTACGATGTGAACAGTGTCTGGGACATCAAGTTTCATATGGTTACGTTTGCTTTACAATTTAAAATCAGTCTTCTGCGCTCATCCTGTATTCAGGCTGTGTAAGTTGCCCCAGCTAATACCTTTCTTTTTTTCCACCAACTTCCAATTGCCAAAAATTCCCTGGTTGAACACATTTGGTCGCCAATTTATTCCTTGGATGGTTTCCCTGACTGTCAATTGGATCAGTTCGAGACGCAACATACACTTTTCAGTATGGTAAATAAAATACTGCGAATTAAGTGAATGCAAGCAGAAAGTTATATTATTCTCCGTCACTGATTCAACGGCGCCATCTAAACCGCTCCGTACAAAATGTGTTATAAAGGTGTTCACTTTGAGAATGAACAAAAATTCATTCTGATTCGACAGTTGAGAGAGGTGACCAATGTAATTGTCTGCCACGTTTTGCCCAGAAACGGTTAAGTCAACTTATTGCCGTTTCATAAGTCGCTCGTAGGCAATCAAAAATATTGTGTAGGGATATTGAAGAAAAATTACGGAACCTACGACGGACCGGGAAAACACACTTAGAACGTTGCTTCAGGTACACTTCCCAGACTCGTCTCTCAACACATCTCAAGTGCATAGACCATAGGGCTTAAGTTGATAGTAGAGTAAGCAGTTTAAATGGTCTGAAGCACCTTCGAACCATTCAAAGCTCCCGATGGTAAGGGTCAATTGACATCATCCTACTAGAATCGACTGCTTTTTTTTAGAGCTAGCTACATTTGGAGATACATTCCAACTACTTTGAGATAGGTTAATGTGGTTTTCATTACCATACAGGAAATAGACCCTGTGAGCTGCCCAAATCGTAAAGACCTTTAAGTCGTACATCATTTGCACTTAAGATGATGAAGAGGCTAATTATTAATGTTCATATTAGAGACTGGTTAGAGTTGTCTAACCCTCTAAACTCAAACCAGTTTGCATATAACAAAGTTAAATCTATCACAGGTGCCCTTCATTATCTCGGTAAAAAGATTGAAGATTGCCTACTCCCGTTTGTAATGGTCAATAGTTATAGACAAACTATAAGCAGATCTTTAAAGATTAGGCTTATTGTGGTGATTATTATCAGGGAAAAAAAAGACACGACAGTATCTAGTGTCATGCAGAGTACTTTACTAAAGGTTGAGGAGTGGTGTAATACAGGATTATCGATCAATCCCAGTATAAGCAATCTAGTGCCCTTATCAAGGAAGATACGAGTCAACCTTGAGCCCGTAGAGATTAACAGCACCACACTAGTCTATTCTCTCTCTCGGCAAATAAGTTGCAAAATTTGCAAAGAGCTGAATGTCTGGAAGCTCTTGAAGCTATAGTAGAGCTTACTCCTTGAATATCTTTATTGGCAAGATAGCTGTCAGACACGCCATCAAACTGCAGCTAGATTATAAATACAAGCCAGGTGACAAAGTGGGCCACCTGGGTATACTCAACTCAATCTCTGTACGATGCCAGATATTATGGTCAGGCAGCATTCCTTCGGCGTGTTATTCGCGGTTGAAATATTGCACCGTAAGAAGTGGTGCAATGGTGTTTCTACACCAGACCCCAAATGGTTCTGTACCAATGGGCTTAAGCCCTACCGTGATATCAACGCCATTAAGTTCGCGCCAAAAATAACCTCCTCAAGGGTATGAAAGGCGCTAGAATCTAAATGTTTTCAAACAGCCAGACAGCACTTAGAGCATTATCATCTACTTTAATGGACTCCAAGACTCGTGTCGCTTGCCACAAAAAAGTGAAGCTAGGCTGGTATCCTGGACACAAGTGGACTGCAGAAATTGAATCTGCAGGTGAGCCCATTGGGGCTGGCTTGGAAGCTGCCTCCGTAGGTCCTGAACCATACTGTAGTGCCAATCGCACAACAGCTAAAACACTTATTAACGAATGCAAAAACAAACTGCGCGTAGACCACTGGATCAATGTGGAAGGTCTTAGGCAAACCAAGCGATTAATCAGGCCTTATTCTTATGAGGAAATCCTAAGCCTGGACAAAGAAAGTTTAAGAAAGCTTACTTACTTTCTTACTGACCATTGCGGCTGAACTTCCATCCATCTTAACAAAATGAACCTATGCCGTGATAGGGAATGTCGGTTCTACCTGAAAGAAGATGAATAATCCGAACACATTTTACGTGTATACCCGGCACTGTACTAAAGAGACCCAACACAAAAGTCGTGGTTTTATTGCCAAGGCGGCATGGGTCGTACAAGAGAAATAAATAAATAGTGCTGTTGGTAAAGCGGATGGTGAAGCTGTTTCTGATATTGATCAATAAATGGGGTATCTGCTTTGATAATTGTTGCTTAAAACTTGTTGCCTTTCTATTTGGTTGCTTGGACGCAAGATTTTAAGTACCCAAAAGTATTGTATTAATCACTTTTTCCAACGAAAGTACATTTACCCCACACAAAAATTCAAACGCACGTAGATACAAGATACTTCAACGTTATCAAAAAAAACCCCCATTTAATGGTATATTTTTCAGTTTTTCACTTGGTTTTCACTTTTGTGTGGCTTACGATAAATTTATTTTTTATTCGCATACATCTATGGAGCAAATCTACCCGGGGACTTTTACACCAGGTCGCATATAAACGATAAATTTACCTTGTGTCATTTGGAGATTTAGCGTATATGTGTGCGACATTTGAAGCGGATAAACGCTCCGAAAGGCAAATGTTGTGAAATGTTTACACATCGAAATGGATTTCACAGATATTTGAATCAATTTACTCCTACCCACGCGATTGTGAATGTGATTTCCATTTGCATATATGTATAAATTCAATGTCCATACAATCGAGTAATGGGGTGATTACGTTGCCTTTTTTTTATCAATAAACTTGTAGATTTTACCATCATGAATATTTCGAATCACTATGATTTTTATGACAGCAACTCGAAACTATTGAACGTACATTTCAAAGTGTCATAAAAAGCGACGAAAATGTCCTTAATCCTTTCCAAAAGGCATGTCCATGAATTTGTAAACCTCAATCACTCAACGTCTCTTACGCAGATGCTACGATGTGTAACAAAATAGCTTTTGCAATATTTTTTTTATGCTCCAGCAAAGTACCTACTTCCTGTACCCTTCCCATGTAGCCCGGCGAGTAGTGTAGTTGTCACAACGATAAACCACCGAACTGAGGGGGCGTCAATCGACGGGATTCTCCGATGAAGAAAAAAATATTGTGCAATAATAAGCGACCGCCATTACTTTTTTTTTTTTTGTTTTTTTGTAAACACATCACTTACTGCCTCAGAAGGAGCAAAATGAAAAAGATTAAGCTGGAGCAGGACCCGCGTAGCACAGTACCAGACGAACGTAATCAAGCAGAGACGAAGATGAGTGTAAAAAAAAAACGCTGGATACGATGGGATTGGGTGATGAAAAACGACGACGACGTGGAAGGACGATGACATTGTCACCAATTTTTATGAGACTTAAAAAAAAAAACAAGAATAATTCAGAGGTCGTTGCTTTGGTGATGGTGGTTCAGTGGAAGGAATTTAATATCTCATTGGAATCCACTATAAAGTGGAGCACGAGCTGGGAAACGTTGTGACTGCAAAGGGATTTTATGATGCACATACGCAGCCATAACGTCACCTTTTCACTTTCGCAAATTGCATCGTCAAAACTCTCAAAAAGAAGTTGATTATCCTTGCAATAAATTCATATTGCCAACAAAGTGTCGCAACATATTGATCAGTTTTACAATAAAAACAAAAATAATGAGCTCGATTTTTTAGTATCTGAAATGACACATTAAATGAAATGAAATGTCAATTTCAGTTTATGGTTCAAGGGACGCTCCAGATATTTTAACAGCGACCTTTGGTGAAGTTTTAAGACATTCAACAAGTGCTGTGACAGTTTTTTTTCGAAATATACGAGTTATTGGAGACACAAGTAAGAGAACGTGAACTTAATTTTAAAATTACATAAGGAACAAAGCGTTCGCCAGGAAGGCTTAGCAAAACTGCTCAGAAACTCACATGTGGGACTTTATACCCAGACAATAAACTAGACACACAAATATCCCAAATTGGCCCGAAATTCGCATCTTCAAACTACCAACCAAACGCAAAAAAGGAAGAACGCGCCTAGCAGCCCAAATAACTGACTGCATCTTCAGAAGATCTAAACCCGTTTCATCGGGACTCAACCAGAAGAGGCAAAGAGCGGCAGAAGAGTATTAGAACCCTGCATGTGGCAGAGTATAAACTCTGATGGCCATTTCAGTCAATTTCAATGGTGGTGCTATGGAAGCTTGTAGCTAGAAAGGAGTTGAATGGCTGAAAAAATTTATGTTGGTTTTTAGGCAGGAAGTTCTTATCCGTCTTCAAAGAGCATTGGAGCATTGGGAGCACAACTGGAAAAGCATCCTAATGCTGTTCGTGTCAAAACATAGCACTTAGACTTTTCAAACCACACTTATCTAAGATGGCGCACGAGGCTTGTATAGTTTTATTTGCGTTACGGAATAAGTAATTTACATTTGAATTGATGTAAAAACATTTTCCTTCTTTTTCCTATTCTTTAAAACATCAGCGAAGCCACCAGACTGTGTAAGACCGTTTGCAGAGAACACACAACCCTTTGATATCTTAATAAATGGTCTTCCAATATGGATTTCCAAATTTTGACAGTTGATAGCGGTCATACTGTTGAAGCTACATCTGTCAACTTGGCCGTCATTTATTCAGTCTCTTGCAAAATCACAATGCGTGGAAATAGTGCCCAACAACATGTGCGAATAAAAAAAGTGTTTTATCAAAATGGGTATTCTGTTCGGGCAACGTTCGACGCGCCTCGCTCATTTTACGGTTGCCATAGTTGTCCTTCCGAGAAGACTATTTGCAGTGTGATTGATTAATTTAAGTCCAATGGTGCGACAAACGGTCAACCAACACACTTACTTCCATCAAATGCAAGATCCGTGAGAGTATGCAGGAGAATTCGATGCAATCGTGAAGACCGAAGACCAAAGCTTGGCGAATTTTGCATCGCGATTCGGGCCTGGATCCGTACAAAATTCAACTACCACGAGCTGAGATTTAACGATTATAGACAACGACGTGTGTTTGCAGAATGTGCTATGGATCAGTTGGAAACTGACCCTTATTTTCATCGGAAAGTCATATTCAGAGATGAGGCCCATTTGTGTATGAATGGATACATCAACAATAGTAAGATCTGCGATGATATCACGCATCCACATGAGATCCAGGAGCGTCCAAAGCATCCCGAAAAAGTCTCTGTTTGGTGTGAACCCTGAGCTGGCGTCATTATCGGTCCATATTTCTCTGAGAATGGCGTAGGCCAGTCCATCACCGTCAACGGCGAGTGGTAAAGATTGATGATAACTAAATTCTTTTCAACTGAATTGGATCATATGGACACCAATAACATGTGGTTTCAACAGAATGGCGCTACGTGCCACAAAGCTCAAACGAAATATTGCACGTTTGATTTGACCGCGTAAGCCTTTTTCTTGTGCTGTGAAGTCGCAAAAGCGAACCCTTGCTATGTAGTGATACACGTCACTGTTTGCTCCTCGAAACATCACGACTTCAAGAAAGCTTGAACAAAGTCTCACGAAACGCAGCAACGCGTAACATTCTAAAGTAAGAAACGTTGATGTTGATTTATATAACATGACAACAATTTTGGAAGGACAAAAAATGTGCCTCAACGAAAGCGTGCATGAATTATGTAGATTATAAGCACTTAATAAATATTTAAATTCTTATTAACAACTTTAATTTTAGTTGTTTTATAATTTTATTAAATATAAAATTATATTTTAAATAAGTGACTTTTCTCCTTGTCGGCTGCCGGATTTTGAATGACGCCCACCTTGGTTACTTTTGCCATCGTCATCTCGCGTGCATATTTTACTTAGTGACAACAGCCGCTGGGCTTGCTACTTGTTTTCTGCAAACAATTGCGATGAGTTTCGTTTGCAGACAAGCTGTTGTTTTGGTCTTATAGCTTTGCAGAAATTCTGCTTAAGCCAAGCAAATAAGGTCAAGCAAAACAAACGTGATGACTTGACCAAGAACCACTTCGTCAGACTTGTTTTTCTTCTAGTCATTACACAGCATACCCATTGGCCATTAACTGTAAACAAATGTGAGGAACTTGGTTTGAAGGCAACCTTTTGTTTCTATCTTATTGCTTGGCGGAAAGTTTACCCAAGCCAAGCCGATATGCCCCGCAAAACAAGCATGATAGTTTGATCCAAGAGTTTGTTCCTTGGTGCCCGATGATACTCACGCTTGAGCTGGGTGTAAAGCATGTAATGCGTAATTCATGAAACGCACGCAAAAAACCCAATTGAAACACCAGAATAAGAATTGCGTTTGGGTAGTCCTATCTCAATTGGACAACAAGCCAGTGGAAGTATGTATTGTGAAGCGATGAAACAACAACTAAACGCTCGGGTTAAGATGGCTCACGGTATATACGACGACCCCCACAGATTAACGTCCAAAGTATGTTTTGCCCGTCTTAAACTAATTAATATTTGGGGTTGTTTCTCGTGGAATGTTGTTGGTTCGATTGACCGAATAGACGATATTTGAATGGTTGTGTAAAATTTCGATTTACTAAAAAATGGCTTGCCAGTATGCCAGTTATTTGGATATACCACTATAAAAACGAGCCCAAATATATGGCACTCTTTAAAGATAATTCCATCAATATTCTTGAGTGGGTGGCATCGAGGGCTGAACTTAATCCGATTGAGAACCAATGGGTTGATTTTAAAAAGGCGGTTGCTCTTAAACTTTTCTATACATCCCGATACTATAAAAGCATCGAAGCTGCGTCGACGGCTATACCGGTGGAACGCTGCAGATAATTAATTAAAGCTGTGCAGCGTAGTTGGCCAGAAGTCATAAAGCAAAACGGTTGGCCAGAAGTCCTAAAGCAAAAATATTGATTACGAATGTATCCTTGAAATAAAAATATCATAATTTGTATGTTTCTTAATAGCTGTCTGATTGAATAATGTACATTTGTTTCTGTTTCGTTTACAAAATAAAAATTACTTAAAGTTTAAATGTTAAAAAAGCAAAAAAAAAGACAAACGTCTATAGCAACTTCGTGCTTCTAAAAACTGGGCCACTGCAGTATATAAAAAAAATAAAGCTAAAAATAAAGAGTAGTTCCCATGCCAAAAATTGTTTTTCTTTGTTTAATCACAGCTTGATTTGAGAAATTAAAAATTTATTGAAAAATCATAACCCTTCGTGTGCTTGTTCGAATTGTAATTGGTGGGTTTTTTCTTTTGTGCAGTTCATCAACTTTAATTCCGTCCTTAACCGAAGCTTACTGAAGCTTTGTATAACCTTTTGTGAATGATTATAAGCCAGTTAGTGGGCTTGTTTTGCCGCTGATGTTCTAAAGTAGAAACAGGAATAAGTTAAAATCGTCTGACATCAGTTAATTTCAGAAAAAAAACAGTTTGTTTTAAGGGTTGTCATCTTACAGGTGATGAAAAGCTCAAATATATATTCAAATCATGATGAGACTTCTGCTTGTTTTTGAAAAAAAAATCAAGGTTATGTGAATATAATTAGATTCATTAAATTTCATTCATCAACTCAAACCCACTGAGATGTCGGCAACTGTGACTTGTCCAAAATTTTCAATTTCCTCATGTTTTTTCTTTCTTTTTCTTCTTTATGTTTTTGCTGCCTGTTGGGAAAACTCAATTAATCTTCGCCCTCATTCATCCGGTAGATAATCGAAATTTTAATAAAACATGCCCTTCTCAAAATAATTCCCTAATACTCTAGTCAATAAATATAGGAACCTACTCGAGGACGCGTACACCCACAATAGCGCAAGCATATTCAATACCCTATTACAACCCACCGCGTACCAATCCGACCACAGCGTAGAAGCAAAGCATACTGTTTCTTTGGAAACTACCACTCAACAAGCCAACCAAAAACTTTGAGGTTAAATCTCGTGCTCCAGTGCATTTGCACTCATTTGCACAGCAGCGTCACTGGAGCGACAAACACACTTAAATTTAATTAATTAACAAGATCATAAAGTAACTCCATCTGTCATTGTTGCGCAATGTTAATTTAAATGAGAACTGCAATCCACGAGGTAGTAGTACACATGCGAGCACGATACTAATGTGCATCAGCTCACTTACCACCGAGATACATGGCAAAACAATATAATAACAGGAACAAGAAATGATTTATCCTTCGAAGACAGGACGACAAATTCTTTCGCTGAGCCAGAATACTCCCCCACCCGCCGCCCGAACTCATTCCATGCGAAGCAATTCAGTCAGACCTTTAAGGACCTTTTTGACTTTTCCAGATACAAAAACTGGTTCTATTGAAATAGCAACAGCAGAGTGAAACTTTGTCCCAAGCAGCAGGCAGGGAACGAGAGGGCTCCAGCAAGACTATGCCATTACCGTGCCGGATGTGGTAGCGCGACGGTGGTGACAGTTGCATATACGAGTACACTCGTTTGGCGAGCACACATACTCATACGAGCACTTCTATGGCAACTTCAACCCATCCCCCAGCATTGGGGTCGAAATCTGATGACAACTTGGATACGTGCACGTTGAAAGATGACTGCCTGCCAAATGGTAAGGCAAATTGTCAAGTCCCTTCAAATACACACACACACACACGCGTGCTCTTGGAGGCCGGTTGGTGGGCCTCCAACTGGGATAACCTAAACATTAACTTTGTTTAGTGAATATTTGCTTAGAGTCACTAAACCTTGAAAAGTTGATTTTAAACTTTCTGATTGTCAAATATTGCCCTCAGATGTGTGAGGCACAGGATATGAAGAGAAGGATTCCGGATTCTCGTAGTCATTGTGATTTGGATTTGGATTTGGATTTGGATCCGGATTTGGATAGCTATGCCACTACTCCGAGCGTCACAATTCACGGCAGTCGGATTTTCAAGATGTGTACTTCTGTGTGTGTGTGTGTGCGAACAGGATTTGCAAACGCTTTCCCCGTTTATGCTCGGCTAGGCATGGTGAGTCCTTATTTTTTTTTACTTTTATCATTCAGCCCTTTTTCTTTACCTTGCCCAAACGGTTGGCTGAACTTCGTTAAGGGAATTGATTCGTTAAAGTTTCGCCCAAGATCAACGTGTGTGATTGGGCTCAGTATGTGCGTGGGTAGGCATGTTTTTCGGAATGGAGTAACCTATGCCTATGGATGTAAAGCATAAGCGGTATCCTATCGTTACCTATGGTGCTTCTTGGCATTGCAAGTTGTGGGTTAAAGCAAAATCTCGTACTTCTTCCGGTATAGTGGCTGCTTGGTGGTTATAAATGATTCTTCAATGAAGCAGTTGGGGGTGCACATCCACACTGCAGGTACTCATATTCCTGTGAGGACTTGCGGTATGAGTTCTTGTAGGGGAAGGATGTTCGCTTTTCACTTGGGAATGTGACTACTCCGATTGCCGTCAAAGTTACAATTTGTGATTTTGAATAAACGCGGTTAAACGCGGAGTAATCTTGATGGAGCAATTAGAGGACATTTTGCATCAGAATTGTTAGTGATGAATCTAAAGCCGAGTTAATTGGATAGTTTTTTTCTGAAATTTTAAGCGAAGAAATACATCAGTGGAACTCAGCTTAACAACATGACCTCAGTTATGAGAAAATATATAGAGATATACCAAAAATTTCTTCTCTGTAATTTTGCACTAAAACCCTGGTGAGAGGACTCTAGGCTGGGTAGAATATCAACAGAAGAAGTGCATTGAGAAGGAGCGCCATCCAAATCCCTTTTTTGGGGAAAATGACAAAAGACTCGAAAGACTAACTCTTGTTATCGGAGAGTGACCATCATACATTTATCTGACGCAACAGAAATTTCATATGACAGTATAAGTTTACTGAGTACCCAAACTTTGAATTCCCTAACAAGAGGAGAAACACGTTAACATTGCAGAGAAACGTCTTGAGCACTATTAACATGTCGACATTTATGGTGACTTATAAGATCGGACGAGACCAGGATCCCAATAGACCGTCTTAACCGATATCGAAGAAGCTCAAAGGTACAAGTATTTTCGTGTGACATCGATATTTAATTTTAGATTATGTGGAAGAAGCCATTTTTGCGAGCTTCTACAAAGCAGACCAAAGTATCATAGAAGTAGCGGGAACCTTTTAAGAGAAAGAGGCTGGTTTTTCAAGTTGTTTAAGATATAGGTGGCGGTAGATGCCTAAAACCTGATCTTAAACTAAAACGTATCTATGTGTCCACTAACAGGTGGACCATGAGTCAAACGAAATCAAAATACCTCTGAGTTTCAAAGTATTTCATAATCTTTAACAATCCTTTTGTTCGTCCTGTATAAATGTATTAAAAGGCCCTCAGGCTGTAGTGTTGTTTGGTCAAGACAATGTACCAGCCGCCAAGCCCTTTGATGTGATGTGTGTCATTTGGGAGGCGGGTTTCGCCAACTACAAAAACTGTTATCCTACCTTTTTATTGTTTCATAATTTTTTCTATTGCTCCCGGAAGATAATATCGATAAAGTGAGCGTCATCATTGTTTTTGACACATTCTCTTCTCCGAGGGCTTCTATACACTGTTGCTTTTCTATTGACCAGTAACTTCAAAAATCACAAAGAGGGAAAACGGTCAAAAAGGCTGATCTTTCGAAATTCATATAGCTAAATTGAGGAATTGCGCGACCCGGAAACGCATATTTCAAAATGTTCGCATCCCGCAAAATGTGTGTGCGGCTGCACTTTCCTCTTAGAGCGACATATCCTTCAGTCCTCAAGACATAAATTTGTGGCAGTTTAAACTCGTTTATCACGAACCTGTATGGCTTATTTGTCACAGTTTCTCGAAAAATGATGAGTGGATGACTCTTCGCGAAAAATACCTGGATTGCCACAAAAAAAAGTATTTCATAAGTTATTATACATCAGGTTGGCAACTAAGGTATTGCGGATTTTTTAAGATAATAAAAGACAATTTTATCATGGAACGAAATAACTTTTTGTAATGTATTGGCCATTTGGAGCAATGACCTTTTGCCATCTTTCAGGCTGCATCATAATTCCAAGTTCATAAAACTTCTGGTTTTTATCAGCAAAAAACTGAACCAGGTACGATTTGACACCATCATGATTATTGAAATTTTAACCATTCAAGAAGTTTTGAAAAGATCGAAATAAAAAGTAATCAGATGGTGCAAGGTCAGGACTATAGGGTGGATGGGTAAAACATCCCAACCAAGCTCCAATAATTTTTACCCAGTGACCAAAGATGTGTGTGGCCTTGCATTGTCATGATAGAATGCAAAACCTTTTCGATTTGTGAATTCGGCCCGCTTTTCTTCAACTGCATTGTTCGGCTTTGTTAGTTGTTCAATATAGACATCTAGTTGAAAGCAGACAATTCATTTGCAATCCCGCCAAACTTGTAACATAACTTTCTTTTGATGAATATCAGCTTTGATGTTGCTTGAGCTGGTTCACCTTGCTTGCTTCACGATTTTTTCCGAATGACATTGTTGTAAACAACCCATTTTTCATCACCAGTTATCAGTCGTTTAAAAAATGCAGCATTGTCATAACGTTTCTGTAACAAATTGCAGATGTTAATGCGTTGTGTTAAATGATTTTCTTCTTTCAGTTCATGAGGAAACCATATATCGAGTTTTCGTACTTAGTTAAGTTGTTTAAAGCAATTTTCAACGCATGAATCTGATACATGAAGTTTCTCTGCAATCTCACATGTTGTACTGTGATGATCCAAATCGTATATTGCTTTGTTTTAGTCATCATCAACTTCAACTGGATGACCAGAGCGTTTTTCATCTTTGAGTGAAAAATCACCAGAACGAAATTTGGCAAACCAATTTTGACACTGCCGTTTTTTGTAAAGCTTCGTCACCATAAACAGAACATAATTTTTGTGAGCTTGCGATGCGTTTTTTCTTTTCCGGCGTAAATAAAAAAGCAAAATATGATGAAAATGTTTTTTTTTTTGATTTTCCATTTTTCAACAGACGCCAAACAAAAACTACACAACCGATCAAAAAAAAAAAAAAAAAATGTTTACTGATTGACAGTTGAAGTACCAACTATCAAATAACAAAATGTGTTTGTCATTTCGATTACGTCGGCAAACCTAAAAACTTAACTAAAGCCATCGTTGAGTGAAAACCGCAATTACTTAGTTGCCAACCCAATAACTTCCACTGTTCATATGAAAGTTGTCAGCTTCGAAATTTGCACCATTACCATTTTCGACCACTTGTTGGCATGAGATTGAGATGCATTTCGGATACACCCCTTAGTTCTAGTGACAATATAATATGCAATACTCCACATTGCACTAATTTTAATATGGCCGGCCATGATGGCGGATTGCCATCATTAACAACGTCAATATGAGTAGGAAATGAAAGGGCTTGAAGAGTATTAAACGATACAGGACTTCCTTATAATAACAATACGATAATGTGGTAGTGAAATTCCTGGTTATCCGACCAGGATCGTCTCCGCATTAGGGAACTATTCAAAGGTGTTAGATTGCTGTTAGATTATTAAGAACTTCTATATAGACGTCCTGCGCTTTATTTCACTTGGGCTAGATTTGGATGCTTTATGTTAGATCTTAAAAACAAAATATATCATTCCAAACCTTTATTATTTAAAAAACAAAAAAACTTTTATTTAAAAAAACAGTTAAAAAGAAAAAAAAATATTTAAGTGACAGTGTTGCGGATCCGTTTCGTACGCGTACAATTTGTAAGAAAAAAAAAATCGCTAAGATATGCTTCAGAGGCGATCGTGTTGATGCATCCGCGAAATGCTTAGTCTCGGTGGAGAGCGTCAAAACGCCTTAGTGTAGGCCATAAGCCAATGTGCAGGATTTGGTAAAAAAAAAAAAAAAAAAACAGATAATATGCCTCCTGCGCTGAAAATGGAAAGGAATACCTACCCGGCGAGCAACATAATAAGC
Organism: Orthonevra nobilis; assembly: GCA_963555765.1. Classification (NCBI taxonomy): domain Eukaryota; kingdom Metazoa; phylum Arthropoda; class Insecta; order Diptera; family Syrphidae; genus Orthonevra; species Orthonevra nobilis. Next base: position 32,499,805 of record OY743224.1, read on the forward strand.
GCCTTTACCTTGGACCTAATCATTTCAATTGTACTCGTGTGTACATTGAACTATCAAAACAGAAGTCCAACAAGGACGAGAGTCCAGCAACTAGAAATGAACACACGATTCCCTGCAGGTCGCCTCTCATCGCACATTATATGAGTTGCGGGGCCGGCCGGGCCGGGCGGTTTGTTGTGCTCGTATTGTGACGATAGAACCATAACAAAAGGAAATCAATTTTTTTCATTTCGAAATACCTCTTGGGTTCTATACTTTCAGAAATTCTTTCCTTCCTTATGATTTCTTCTTCAACTGCGGCGGCGGCGGCTGCGGCGTGTATGGTGGCGATGGCGACGACAACGCCGTTCTTGGTGGTATTATAGTCTCGATGGAGGCTGGGAAATTGGCTATTCAATGGAATTGCCTTCACCTTCGTTATGGGTCCCTCCAATCCGGAGTCGTTTTGTGTACACTTATTTTATGTCAATTGAGGGATCAATCTTTATAGCACCGTTGATGCTTATTCTTTGTTGTTGCTGTTGCTTTAGCCAGTTGTTTGGTTTTGGTCCTTATATTGTTGTTGTTGTCCTAAACTGGTCATGTGCGTTGCTCATAATTCTTGGTCTGATGCTTACTGGCGGCTACTGCTACACTGCTACTCATTTCGTTTCTCGTTCTTCGAAATTATACAATATCGCATTGAAAAGGACACACATGTACGACACCGAATACACAAGCATTGAAGGACCAAAATACTCTAGATGAAAAAGCGTTAGCATAGAAACATAATTTTTGTTGTTGTTGGTGTATCTAAACATCTGTACTCGAACATATTTATATGTCTACCATTTCGCAAGAAGAAAAATGGCACCAAAGTTCATGTGAACAACCTTAATCGAGTGGTGGGATAATACACATGTAGTAGGCCAGCAGAGGGCTGGAAGCCTAACATCCATACTCATATATGCCTCTTTGTTGGGCTCTTCTGAATCAAGATTGAGACGAATGGCTGAACGAAAATTTGTGTATGCGACTATAGGCGTACGAGTATATGTGTTTGTGTGCGGAAAAGGTCCGGCAGTTAATTAGATAAATTTTCGATTTTATATCCCATGGGCCATGACCATGTGTACCTAGCTAGCTAGCCACCTACATAAGAGTCGTAAAGTATATGTACGAGTACATACGTATATGGGAAGGCTACTTGGGGGGAGAGGTTATGATCCTTGGATGTTGAATGGTTTACTTAGTATTTGGGCCAAATTGGAGCGGTCGATTGAAACAAGGCAGCAATAGATTTTCGGACCGCCTTTCAGGTGGCGTCGTTGGTCGTGTGTCGTTGGTCGAATGTATTTGCATTTCGTTTGTTAAATCATCAGAGCAGGAGGGAAATTCGATTTAAATTGCTGCCAGGGATCTGTTTTACTTGAAATTGAGATTAAAGTTCAAGGGACTTCTCTCCGGCAGACTTTCAATTAAAGTCCGAAATGCGATTTTGTATTTTGTATGATTACCGGAAAGGAAAAAACACTTTGTTCTTTCGATACGATATTTGGTTGGCAAAGTTCAGATTTTATGATGACCTTGTCTGGTATAAAATTGGTTTGAATAGAAGCTTACAAATGATCCTTAGTAGCCTTTGTTTAAGTGAAATTAAACTAGATCTAATGAAAGCAATCGCACTGTGCAATACTTTAATGACTTCCAACTCAAAGACACAACACAAGTAGTAATGCCTTCCGAATACTTTTCATAAGCACCTTATTTCAGAGTTCAGCTGCTCAATGCTTAAAAGTTACATCAGACAGCGAGAAGGAGGTTCAAAATTGGACATCTCAGATGACCTCAGATGGTTTGAGCTGACAGAGGCCATTTAAGTGAAACCTACCACTTACTTCCAACTACCGCCACAAGAATGTGTGGCTTGATATTGAGAGCGAAAAATTCAATAGAGAACAAGAAGCTAAAATTAGTTACCTTCACCGGTATAGAGGGAACTTTATCAGTTCAAACAAGGCTCTCAAAGACAAAAGGATGCGCTGTACTTCTGATTAAGTTGACAAAATAATAAACAGGAAAATCGCGATACCTTATTCTGGAAAAATTTCTATACGAAAGGTCATAACTTAAGGAACACCAACATGATTGAGTCTTAACTGAAAAGAAAGTCGAAATTATGCGAACTTAGTTATTCTGATCGTAAGTGATGGCCAATCTTAGAAATCCAACCTTCAAAAACTAGTACTATTAAATATCCAAGTTAAAATATAATTGGCTTCAGAAATCATAAGGCCTAAAAGCTGGGCTGGAAAGGTATTCGTCTTTGAAAGGACATTCCAAAAATGATAGGGATTACAACCACAATTTATACTGACTGTCGAACGGTCGACCAGTTCTCTAAGATCTTCTTTTTAGGCTAAAAAAACTTAATGTTATCACTGCTTAGCCACATTTGATCCCAACTGCAGTTGACGTAATTGACGGATTCAAATAAATAGTTAAAAAATCAAGGCTTCCCACAAGGACTAGCATCTGGAACCATAGGAAATTGGTCCAATTGGAAGATAGGTACACAGTCCATCCGCAGCAGATCGTCGACAAGAAGCTTCGTTTATTTATGAATGTATCGCCTAGGTGATGCATTGTGTAATTAAAACCAAAAATCGTCTAAATGAAAACTGGGTTGTCGACAAGAAAGCGATCTGCGGATTACCAGTTGACTAGGATAAAGCACCACAATCGACTGCTATAACATTGAGGTAGAAACAGACTTTATTTAACCCGGGACAGGTATGGACTTTATATGCAACCCCCTAAAAACTCTTAATACGAAGGACAAAATTCATTCTCTACAAAACACTCATCTGGCCAGCTCTGTAAACTTGAAGCGAGTCTTAAACGATAACCTGGATAGATTTTTCGAACCCTCCAAATCTTTGACGATTGGTGCTTCTCTATCTACATGCGAGGGGGATGTGTGTGGCGCAAAAGTTTTTATCGTGAACTTTTGCATCTGTTAAATTTATTGGATCTCATCCAAATAATAAGAATTCCGTCGAATTGAGTGAATGAATTGTTCTCAAATTACAGCCAAGAAAAATGGAAGACCAAACCTTCGGTTCAAAGATTAAGCCTACATGAATGGCAGGGAGTTTTTTTTTATCGCAATTGTCTTTGCTACCCGTTTCCCTTAATTAAAATTTTTGAACAAAGCGATCGAAAGGAGAAGAAGAATTGAAAGGTTGTCTTGCGTCAGAGAGTTCGGTAGCGACTTATTAACATTCATTGAATTCGCAGTATTTTATTTTAACGAACAAGTACAATTTTTCTGTGTTTTTGGAAGACCTTGTTTTCACTCTGGTGGCAGTGTTAAGCCTCCACAGTAACGATTTTGATATCACCTTCACAGGCGACTTACTTGATGAGATTGTTCTACCACTCCAGCTTGAAGAATGGGGAGTTACTTCAGCTCAGGTCTAAGCATTGCAAGGTTCGATGACCCGATAAAAGATTGAGTATTTAAGTGTTGACCTTTTCTCCTAGAAACCATCGTCAAGCGATCCATGTCATAGTATTTTTTTTTAGTCCTTGATATTATTTTTTCTTTATTTAAAGTTTCAGCTTCATCCTTGTTGACAGATTTTATTGAACGCGATGCATAAATTAGTTTAACAAAGACTTCGTCTATTTAAACGGTTCAATAGAGCTTTTCTTGGTATTCTTTTGAGATGTTGTAATTTGAAATCGCAGGACTTTGTGCAATCGTTAGTTGAAATACTTTTTCAAGGATTGTTTTATATTTCAATCAAGTAATTCCCATTTGAATATAACGACTTCCAGAGATTTGGTTCATGCAAAATAACCCAACATGTCACCGGAATAAAAAAATAAATATTTTAAAGGAATAATTCCTTTTGGAAAATCATTGAATTCATGGAGTAACTTGTACCATCAAAGAGTGGACTAAAGAACTGAAGCCAATCATTTTGTGAGCAGAGAAACAAAAATGAAAAGTGGACTTCAATGCGAAGTTTAATGAAAGAGCAAGGAAATTTTAATCGTCGCGTAATTAAATTTTGCATTTTTTATTTATTTGCTAAAAAAGTTTTCAAAATAAGAAAGAAATAAAGCATAGCAAAAGGACTTTACAAAAGGAATGAACTTCGCAGATTGAATTGAATTTCGTTGATAGCAAGGATGCTCATCGCTTCGTTGCTGTTCTATTTGTCAGACTTGTAATCCAATTTTCATCGAGTGATTGCAGATTGACGACGACTTTTGCAAGGACAACGTGTAGTCTAGTATAAAGAGCGCATTGGCATTTACAAGCGATGAAAAAGCAAAATTGATTCATTGTACTGGAATGTAAAGGTATGTATGTATAAGTACGACTTGTTTTCGTTGAATATAAATTGGGAACTAACAATTGCAAAGTAAGGAATGTTGTTGGAGCCAATGTACCTTGGGCACGTGTTCAATTGGTTTCCATCTCAATGGTTTATTGTTCAATATGGAGAATTATCATTCATACGGTTTCGTTACTACTCAGCTGAAGAATGAAAAAAAAGTATTGAATACGAAAATTAAAATTGGTCTTTATCATTCTTTAAAATTGAACTTTGTCGTCTGTCGCTGTGGTCTCAACCAAGGGTAGAAGAAGTTCTTTTTCGAAAGCCCTCTCGATTCTATCATTGCACAAAGCAGCTCTGCATTGGTGTAGACCGCCTCCTCATCATTCTAATTTTTCTAAAGAAATGTCGATTTTGAATTTGATGCCGATGTTCGAATGTAGATTTCTCACATAATAGATTGCGATTGGTGTTGTTTTCAGTGCCAATTCTCGTGAAAGAGCTGCTGCGTCTTTGTGTCACAAGCAAGATAGTACCTTTTTCGTGGATCTTCTACCATAAATTCAGGTTATTTATTTAAGTGAATTTGATTATTACAATTTATTTCCAATTAACGACCATACGTCTACCCCATCCTAACGCGATCAGCGATATTATCATAAAAGAAAGCTTATCAATCGTATCTTCACGAAACTATTCTCTCAGTGCATCAGTTGTTAACGCGGAGAGATAGTAAGTCAATCCGTCATATTTTAAGTTTATATATATACCAAGATTGGGCAAAGATATCCGAGATCTCTTCTCTCCTTTTCAGATAACTTTTGCCGTCAGACTATGCCTCAGCCTATAAGAATAAATTAGAACGATATCTTTCCACGTCAGATCCTTAAGAAGGACGGCCTCGCTTCACCATCAATGCTGTGCGCACTTTATTTAAAAGCACATATCCGTGTGGTAACTAAGTGAGTGGTGATCCTCAGAGAAGATCAGAATTGGTCGAATAGAAGGTTCAAAATCCGCCATTTATCTGAAAAATAGAAAGCGCACAAGTGTCCAAACTAGATCATGTCATAGGGGCTGTTCACTTTTTAGAGTTAAGTTCCCAAAGGGTTGAAATGAACCATATTACTAGGCCTCCGCCGACCGTTCGTTCGTCTATCTGTCACAGAGCTGCATCTCCTAAACCGTTGTTGCCGCTACAATAACAAATAAAAAAAATTATATAAAGTCAAAAATAAATGGGGGTCACCATGCAAAGAAAGTTTTTCAATTATTAAAATAAGTATTTCATGTGATATTGATATTCAATATATCAGTTGATTGTTGAAAAATAATGACTAAATGACGTTGTGTGTGCTGATTACGCATTTAAGGCACACAAGGATACATATTAAATGTAAAGATGCATTTTTCCTCATCCCTTCCTAATCCCTTCTTTAGGCAATGTCTTGAAAATGTTGACAACTGTTACTTAAACACGTTCTAGAATAACATGAAACAAATGCCTTTAAGTATTAATTTTCAAGAGAATACCATAACATTCCAAATCTTAAGTCTGAAAAGAGAGCTTTAGCGATGATACGGATTCAGCAATAAGCACTGGACTTATTTCACTGGCTCGCAAAAGCCTATCACTACTCCCAAAAATTCGAATGTGCACAGAAGTTTCCATATGAAAAAGTTAATCGTGAAGGATTTGCTTGTTTTAAATGAAGCCTTTTAGTTTATTGATGATTATTGACAATAAGTAACCTTCCGGCATTTCTTAGAGTCCTATGGTTCAGCGCCAAAAGTTATCGAGAGATAATTTTGGTATACAGATTGATCAAATTGTGTGGAAGGGTTACATAACTTAAACTTTAAAGAATTTTTAAAGTTTTATAGTTAAAAAAAGGCTTCATATTGATTCAATCTTACTTAAGTACTGAAGACATTATAAAGGTGTACTTCAAAATTCTGGATGAACAACATTAGAGGGTAGGGTCCACGTCGATTCAAGATATTGACAGTCAAACTGTACACACCTAAGCTTTCTTTCTTAACTGTGACTCCGAATTTATTCCTAAGATTGAACTTCGTCTGTGGGATAAACTATTCCTATATGAGTCTTACCTTTATTTTATTTTGAACTCTTTCCAAGTAGATGGAAAATACCATGCGTCCAGTGAACCCTCAAAAATTATACTATCCCTCCCGCTAGAGGTCATGGAAATGTTGATAAATCTTGATTTTCTTGTACTAAAAACTCTTTTGGCCCATTTTAAGGCTTAATTCAGCTAAATGTCTAAGGACTCATTTAAAGGCATTTTAAAGGCGAAAGTAAAATTATAGGTCTAAATATTCCGATGCCACTTGATATAAGGCATCATCAGGTTTACATATGTCGAATGTGTTCTTTATCGACGAACTTCTTTTTCACTGGACTAGAAATAACCTTGTGGTCTTTCACGGTTTCGAGTCCAATTTTAATTCACAATCTTAAAACTGGCATGCTTCAGGGTTCCGTTTTGTCTCCAACTCTTTTTTTTTCTTCAATGATTCTTAAGCCACTCATCTTATCATTCTATTTCAAATGATAGCAGTCTCTGTATTTTATATTCGGTCACAGATTTCAATCAATCATTTTTGGCCTTGAAAATAGAATGTCAGCGATTCCTTATATTTTTTGATTGGTGGACAATTTTCTATTTTTAGTTACAAGAGCGAAAAAGAAGTACTGAAGAACTTTCCATTCTTTGAACATGTCGAATGATATCCTCAGGTAGAGTGTTCATGTCAAAAATGTCGTTTAACACGTCTGCAAAACTTCTAGGTTTCCGGAACCAGCAAGCTGGATAGGTAACCTAAGTGCCATTCTGGACCTGTACAACTGTGTTCAAAATTAATTATTAAAGTCAAATATTAGGATTCTTGAATGTAAAAAAGGGTAGGTTAAATAAGTCTATAAACATTAAGGCGTCGTATATATTCCGTCCTTGAAAAAATCCAGTGACGCTGAAAACAATAACATGCTTGCAAGATCCGACTATCTCATGTCCATTTTGGGCTGAATACACCCTCAGAAAAAAGATCCATCAAAATGAAACTCAAGCAAGCATCGAATGCTTATTCTTGGTCAATGTAAAAATTCTCGCTCTAAATTTTGGTCTCATTTGCGAGCTCTGAGTGTAGAAGAATGTCCACCCGAACCCTTGCCAACTTGGTGCACCTCAGTTAACTGAGGTGCAACACACATAAAGTGTTCCGTACCACTGTCCATAGCATACTTCTTGCCTCCAAAATTAATCTTACCTGTTATAATTAAGAATAAAAGCACTGCCCTGTGATAGGCGGATGGATGAACAGGAAAATAGCAGGCAGTAAAAGGGTTCCATTATCTCTCTTCAGGCACGGATCCCTTTATATATAATGTTCTAGGAAAATCAAGTTGTGAGATTATGGGACTTCCTAGTCATTTTTATGGTGTATTGCGACAGGTTTAATTGAACCGAGGCATTATTGTCAGTATTGTGCGCAAAAAAAGTCTTTAAAGAGTTTAAAATTATGCAAATGAAAGACGCTTGAACAGCAAAGGATTTCACAAAAATACGATTCATATTTTTAACCGTTTCGATTGTGTCAGAACATTTGGCTTGTATTTCGCCTCTGATGCGCTATAATTTTGTAGATTATAACCAAAAAAGCAAATGCATTTCAAATTCTACCCAGTAAATTGTAAATTCCCCTCCTTTCAAATAGAATGCTTTGTTTAACTGCGCAATTATGGGCGGCAAAAATTTGTCCCATACTGTGGATTTAAGTTTGAGTTTGAAAACATTTTAACAAAAACGCAAAGGGTAAATGACTGCAACCAAAGCCGTCGTCATTGGAAGCCTTCAAACTTCCGTCATTCATCCGCTGAAAGGTGCCATTGTTTGCTTATTACACAGCCGAGACCCCCACTTAGAAAACAGGACTATAAAATGCAAATTAAATGAAATTAACCTGAAGGGATGCTCTCATTAAAATAATCAAAAGGTAGGCCAGTCAACCGGCTGGCCCACCCTGCCGCTCGCATGTAAATGGAAACTTTTCGGTGGCAATTCATCAAAATTATTAAAATCAACCGGGTTTCGCTGCCACAAAAGAATCACCTCGCTCAAGCGCACCCTTCGTCCTCATTGTGGGGGCACAGGATCACGATTCGTACAGTACCTCCTCAGCAATTCGGATCTTCTGGTCTTCAACTTCAAACTTCAACAACTAACGAACTCCAATGTAAATGTAAATTACTTTTGTGTGTCTTCCTTAATTTGCCGCCAAAACGTAGTTCGCAGGACCAAACGTTTTATTTTCTCTGCAATTGTGTTTCAGCCCACCTCAAACTTTCGTACCGCTCTCATTTTTTTTTCTGACGATTATTATTAATCTTTTTTTTTGTATTTTGCTTTTGTGTTGGTAAATCTAAGAGTCCTTCGTCCTGGTGAATTTGAATTTTGTGGTTGACCTTGTCAATTTGTCAGTAGCAGAGTCAGAGAGGAACAAACACACTCACATGCACACGGAGAATTTTAAGAAAGGGAGAAAAAAATAAAAAGGAAAGCAAGAAAATCAAGGAAAAGCAAGTCACCAACATTTTTCCACTTGAAAATTTCATTTAAATTAAACGTTCCCCGTTGGACAAAAAAAGAGAATTTATAATTAAAATGGAAATTGATTTCGAATTAGACAGCAACTAGGGAAGGATAGCACACAAAATACAGCCAACACCCATCGCCTCCTGCCCTTGCCCGTACAGCGTAGCGTACGCACTCAGCTCAGTGAGGTTGGCATTTAAATATTTCGGATTGAGGTGGGATCCGCAAACGGTTGGTGGCAGATACTCGGCGCGAGCGGGCGCAGTGTTGTCAAACGGTTTTATATGAATTACATTATGCTAGAGGCTGGAGGCTGAAACGCTTTACATTTACGGGCTTTAAATGGAACCATGATCCAGAAGCCGCACCAGGAGCTGCGGTACCAAGTAACGAATTAGCATAGCGCGAGCACAAAGGCCATAAACCGCGCAGTGTACCCGGGGTGTGGTTTTTGGGAAATAATTTCGATTTTCGAAATTGAAAACGTAATCCTTTGTCACGCAGGCCACACAATTAATAAAGTGCTTTAACAACATTGCCATGTCATGGCGAGGCGAGGGGTTGGAACCTTTGTGTAGCATTTTAAATTGAGCTCGGCGATACGGTGGGAGGGAGAAGACATAGATAAACTACTAGAGTCTGAGCGGATTGGACTATGTAGTAAATTTGTCCCACTTGATATGGAGTGGCTTGTACTGAAGGAACAATTGAATAAATTTAAATCGCTAGAGGAAAATAAAATAAAATTAGTTAAAATTTTAACGTCCTTTTGTTGGCAAATCGTGGTCATGCTGGATGTGTATAATGCACGGCGTGTGGGCAATTAAGGCATCCTGATTTTGGGACTAACATTGACACATTGTTGCATGAACAACAGTGTGTCGTGTTAATAGAGTGAAATCTTAATGGAGAGAGGATGTTTAAATAGATTGATGTGGAAATTTTATCTAGATTTTTAATTGGATATCAAATAACAAAATGATATTGTCAGATCAGTTTTAATGCATTTAAATTAGATCAAAAAGAATTAAGAACAAAGCGAACATGTAGTTCAAGTTCGCATAACTAAGGTACACTTTACTCACAACTATCTCACGACGTGACATAGATTTTCTATTTTTTTTATTATTAATTTTTCACTTAATTAAAATTATTAAAATATTAAAATTTGACCAAAACAATATATATAATTGAACGGTGTATTTTTGTTAAGGTCCGAATTAAGGAAGAAATTTTGCAGGAGGCTTACGGAGACTAACGACTTCTTATGGCCAAAAGTTGAGCACTTGGACCTAAGCAGAATCAGTCCGACAATTATTTCATTTTCAAGTTCAATAATTGAGTAATATATCACTTTGCTGATGTTACTTTACCTCCTGAAAGCTGCGATTTTATGTCATTAACGTACTCTCGTTATCAAGAGAAAAAGGCAGCCGTGGACCGCCTGACCCATTTAAGCCGCTTTCGCTTCGATACTAGCAAACGACTCATTGATAGCTCGCTGGGTTCGTCAAATCTCATCAATGTCATCCGCGTTAGCTAGAATTAAACGAAAAAAAACAAATAATCTTGACCGACCTTGATGGAACAGCGAGAATTCGCCACAGTCATCCTACACAATCTAACGAGCTTGACATGAATATCAGAACTATACACGCTTGAAATCGACGAAAAGGTCGATATTCATTTCCTTAGTCTTTTCTAGAATCTGCCGTAGTGTGGAGATTTGGTTTCTTGTGGACTTCCCTTGCATCAGTCACCACACTGATAAGGACCTATCAGATTGTTGACAAAAAGTTTCAGGCGTGCACTCAAAACGACAGAGTAGATTTTGTATGTGACGTTAAGGAGACTTATTCTTGCGCAACCGTGCAAAAGCGTCACCGATTCACCGAGCTGGTGAATACGCCCAATCAGATGACTCCCAGCTTTAAGAGTTCTGCAAGCACCACCAGCTTTGTTAGAGCTCAGCAGTCTTGACTTCATTCCGGTCGGTGGACGGAACTCTCTTCTGTCATCGTCCAGGTTGAACTATACATTCTGCCTGGCAGCGGTATTGGGAACTTCATCGCATTGGCAAGTTCTGTCCGAGCTTTGTATCCCGGTGATAGTTGCTTCTTCTTTTGGTTAAACATTTGAACATCATTTCGGCGGTAGCACTTCTCCATTTCCTCGATAGCGCGCTTCTCATGCTCTTTTTTTTCTTCCTGAAGAGCTGGGTCTCTTCCCTTCTTTTCTGTTCGTAGAGCTCGTGAGCATCTCTCGTGCTTCGATGCAACGTCACCCCACATACATCCTGTTTTGCTGTATGCGCTTGCCTGCACTCGCTTTCAAACCAGGGGTTTTCTTTGTTGGTGGCCTAAGCCTAAGTAAATCATTAGCAGCTTCGCTGATGGCTTTTTGACAAATTTTCCAATCTTCATGGATTGTTTATGCAGGCAGCGTTGGATCTGCTGAGAGTTTTTTGAAGATTCGATCTACGTAGTTCCTGGCGGCCTCTTGCGATTATAGCTTTCAGCCGTCAAACCGTTATTTTCGTGCTCGACTCCGTTGTTCTCTTGGTGTTCCTACCTTAGTTACAATAAGGAAATAATCCTAGCCAATGTTGGCGAACCGGATCTTAGCTGTTTGGCTGAAATTTCACTACTAGAAGTTTGTGCCCTTCCTTGCTTTTATTTTTTTTTTTTTTTGTGATATCCCAAAACACTTGAGGCAATTTTCGGTCATCATAGTAACGCTCTCCTTAATCATTCAGAAAAAGTCAGCAAAGCTGCTAGGTCTTTGGCATTTTGAAGAAAAGCTATATGTGTACCAATATACTAATTTATATAAAATTGCATATTTTGAAGCACAGCTCGAGTTCTGGAATTCTTTAACCAAGTCAATCAGACATCCGCCTGTAGCTTGTTTTCCTGACATCGTTTAAAGGTATGTACAGGCCATCTTAAACTCCGATCAGGATACTGATAGACTTCAAATTTGAACTTTATATCCATTATGTTCAACCCGGAGAAAAATCCAGTTGATTTCCTTAAAAATTATTATATTATTAGCTTTATAACATTGCCAGCGAGTTAACCTTGTTTCGACAAATATACAATCAGATAAAAGACATGTTCGTGATGTTTTTTGGCGGCCTTGAAAAATTCAGCGAATTCGCTTTGATTGGCAGTGTAACAAGAAGAATGGGTTATCATTTTCAGATAAGCAATGGAATGGAATGGCTTTTATACCCTCACTTTTATTAACAACGGGTGTAAGTCCTTAACTATAAATAGAGGATTAACCCTCAACGCCCACTTTTCTGACGCTTCTATTGTATTAAAATCTGGAACGGTAAATCTAGATTAATTTTTACAATATTTCATGCAGAGAGCATGGATATCTCGCAATATTTGAAAGGGTCGTTCTTTATTTGCATCAAAATTTTAAATGATTTTGTGGATAAAAGCTTAAAAAAATGAAACACCTGGAGAAGTTTTTCGTTCTCAAAGTTTAGGGTAACCCACAAACACTCTTGCTATATCTTAAAAACGATTTCAATATTTTCAAATAAATTCTTGTTTGGATCTATTTTTATTTTTTGTTCACTACTTTTTGAACATTTTATTGGTAAAGTGGGCCCAATGATTTCAAATGTGTGGTCGATCAGCTTGTTGAATGCTCCAGTAATAAGTATAGTACTCCTATTGGATATTCTTTTTGAGGGCGTCAATAATCTAAGGTTTGTTCTCGTAGACCCGTCTTAAAAAAAAACAGAAAAACCAAAGAATGAAATCTCGGGTGCCCAAATAAGGCTATCTTATCGGCATGCACTTAATGACCTCAATATATCCATTGTCTAGTAAGCTGTGGTCAATTAAATCTCGTCGATTGTGGCACAGTTATCACTCACAAATCACAATACTTTCAGTTTTGCTCGAAAAAATTAGGCCCAATGAAATATCCTACGTTAGTGGCGCACCATGATTTGACTCTGAGAGAATAGTTCTCCCAGAATGATAAGTATGTGCGTAGAAATCATGTTGCACCAAAATCAGTGACGAACAAAAAAAGTCATGAGTTTGGCAAGATCTTGTCATATATATCATTTATATTTTTATTCATTTGCCAATGCCGCGGCATCTCCAAATAGGATAATACATTTTGGACCAACTTGTAAATAGATAATAATGCAAGCTTAGAATAGGACGATTCCATTTTCATACATTTATGCAATTAACTCAACACATTACTACAATTACGATGCAATTTGAAAACCCAAAGTTGCAGTACATACGCGTAGAATATAACATTTAATGTCAATGTACATTGTCAACACTCAGTGATAATCGAAATTGGAAACGTGCACCTGGTGGTACCACAATCCAGAGCTGTCCTTGCTAATGATTTCACCAAGAAACCACATTCTTCAACAATTCATTCGCCGCATCCGCTCTCTGGCAGTTGAATTCGAAATGTCACTAGCATAACGTCAAAGGTCCATTTGTCGCAAAGACAACAGTTCAACGTTTAACTTTGACATCAGAAAATGCACCTTAGCTTGCTCCAAGACAATCGCTTGGAGAAACTTTCCTTTAGTTCCAGCAGGAGCAGGAAATTGCTTCGAAAAGTTTCCCAAAGTGCGAATATTATCTGCATCCAGAGTTGAACAAAACTTTCGCAGAATCACTGTGCAAAATCGAAAACTAATTTTTGTTTTAAAATAAATCAATTTCCAATGCGCAAAGGGATCGATTTAACTGTTTTTTTTTTTTTGTGACTCTCGTTCGTAAGTTTTCATCAAATCTTATTTTACAACTCAACTAAGCAACGGAAACTGTTATGATGGGTTAGGAAATTCGACATCAATTCCCATTAGGATCCATCACGCTCTTAAATCTTGATAAGCCCCAAAATCCATGGCCTACCCTTATTTTTAAATCGTAAACTTCCGTCGACAAAACACGCCGAATAAAGCGACTTAGATTTTCTGAAAAAGAAAATAAACAAAAAATAAACATGAATATTTCAAATGTCCTGTCAAATATAAGTCGAAGGAGTCTGACATTATGATTAACCCCATTAGCATTTAAGGCCCCTCGGCTTGACATAACGAATGAAGGCCAAATCCGAGAAAGTTTAACTTTTGAATTGTCTCAGGACTCGGGCAATTTTGCTTTTGTTTTGCGCGTTCCTTTGTCGGGCCAATCATTTTATATCCTGTTTTTGTGTGAAACCCAAGAAACTCTGCTGCTGTCCTGTGAGTGTTCTCCCGAAAACAAAGTCCATAAATCAGGCATAAATATAAATCACACACAAACACAACCTACAACAGGCTTGGACAATGAACACTTAGTTACGAGTATATAAGTATTTATGAACATTCAACGTTACGATAAAAACAGGACATAAACTTTTCGAAGATTTGTTTCAACGCTTATAAACTCGTTTTAAGGGGACAACGATTGCCGCGGTGGACAACGAGCTTATACCATGGTATATATGGCTTCTGCCCAAGAAACGGACGTTAAGAGTAGGTGCTACAGCTGGAAGACAATTGTGATCCCGTACAAGGACGAAACTTTTACTCGAGGGTTACTCGTCTTAGCCTCACTTTCTTTTCGTCGATTTCTGATCAAAAAAAAAAAAATTATTTCTGTGGTAAGCGAAAATAACAGCAAGAGGAAATAAAAAGCGGAAAGAGAAATAAAACACAACACAAAAAGAAAAACAAAAAAGAAATAAGAGAATGGGAAAACCAAAAAGAAAAGAATGAACAAATTATTGTAACAGCATCTGGCTGTGAAAGGAAGTCGAGACAATTTTGAAGCATTGCTGAATCGATTCTCCTAAATCATTCTGTCCTCGAGGTTTTATACAAACACACTCACACAATCTCGCATAGAAAAAGTTCTTTCACTATTTTTTTTTGACGATACGACCATTCCCTCCACCTCTCTCCGCCACGCAGTATTAAAATATTTAAAAGCGATTTTTATTTTCGATTAAGCTCCAATGTAGACAGGCGACCTTAAGGGATATTTTAAAGAGCCTCGTGCCAACCACACCACCACCCACTTTCCTGATGCCTAATGATATATGTTTAGTATATAAATTTCTCCTTTGGCTTCGACCAACCGTTTCGTCGTCGTCGTTCCGATTTTCAGTTAAAACAAACGATTTATGGCTGACCGTTTTGAGTAAAGTTTAACGCGTCCGCCCGCCACACTCGTGAAACGCACACAAAAGTTTTGTTTTTTATTTTTCTCTCGTTGTTTGCTCCTTTTTTAAAAATGAAAACAAACCCTCTTCTGGGCAGCAAGTAAATTAGATTTAAGATTTATGGTGTTGCGCATAGATTTCGTGTTAAAGAGGGCAAGATTTGTTGTTTAGCTTGCCAGTTGGAATACTTTAAATTACTTCTGGTTAGTAAACTGTGATTGTTTTATTTACTTCCATCTTGTTGGGTTCTTGAAAGAATGAAGCCCTTCTCTGAGTTTATGCTTTAGACTTGGATCTAAATTATTAAGCTATTTTTTTTTTTGTTATAATTGAATTTGAAAGAAGGCGCTAGTGGCAGAGATGTTCGGAAATTGGTTGGTATCTTTATTTGTGCATGCAGCACGTTTCTAGTGATCTCGTTTGGTTTCCACTGATGACACCGTTCTAGCACGAAAAAACGATGAAGAAAGTAATTTCTTGAAAAGTTTGACTTGAGATGACATATATGATCAGCCGGAGTCACGTTCTGAATAACTTTAGTAGTCATACTCGAACAAAAGTGTTACCTGAAAACTTTTCTTTCGACGTGAAACTGCACAATGAGGTAACTTTGTGGCAAAATCAAACTTTATGAACATGAAATAAGTTTTGTAATTCTAGTTTTATGTTATGAAAAATGTAAAATTCAATTTTAAAATATCCCTTCCAAAGAACAATGAATTTGGATTTTCAAATTGCACTCAAAGCTTAAAGCGCAGGATATGTTTGAATAAATGATTGGCAATCGTTGCCGAATTTATAAAAGCAAGGTCTTTAGGCGCGTAGGCCGCTCAATATATTGGAACGATGTGAAAGTCTTTACAAAACCTTAAAGTCGGAATTTCGAGCAGTTTGTGTTTAGTAAAAAAATTGTATTTTTAATTATATGTGGTGGATTATATGTTTCGCTGTGCGCAAAAAATTTACATAAACTCGTTGCTATATTTCCTCGGACAGAATACATCAATTTACGCTTAAACGACGTTCGGAAATATTGCAAAATTGCTTCCAGCGAGAAGACGTTACTGATTGATAATCCCTTGCGCTGAACGGAAAACTTTGCAACTGTTGCCGAAAATCTGTGCCTCGGCTCGTGATCTCGCCAAAGAATTTAGAAACTGAACATCGTTCGTCGTAGCCTAAGAAGAATTTAGCATAATGAATTCGCAATATTCGGTTTTCAGACCCAATCGAAAAAGCTTAATGACCAACCGCTTCTCAGTTTGAGATAAAGTGGCTAAATCTAAACAAGCAAAACTTATTTGCGGCTCGAAAAATTCTTTGCAACAATATATGAAAAATAGTGAAAAGTCTTACACAGCATTTTAATAAAAAAACCAATAGACACCATGCGTGTAAATTGATTCCAAAAAGCCTTGAGGCAGTCTTAAGATAGGGCTTGGCAGCCTATTGAAATCTCAGCTTAATGGCATCCATCAGTGTTTCATTACCAACAAAATGTTTTCCTCCCTCGTTTATTTTTCACGTGGGCAAGCCTAAGGCATTTTCTATATCTTTAAGGTGTAGCAGCTGTTCAGCCGTTTTGACTGGAAGTGTGTTCAATTTAACAAATTGACCAGCGGCGGTTCATAAAAACGATGGAAAGAGATGTTGCATTTTTGAGAACTTGATTCGAACACTGCTTTATAAAAATTTTGATACACGAAAAACACCGAAATCATTTTGGCTGATTTTATATATTAATGCTCTTAATAATCACAGTTTAAATCCACTCGAAGTCGAACTTCGACCGATGAGTCTCCGGCTTATTCTCAAAGACGCTTGACTTAAAAAACCCAAAAAAGAAATCTGAAGTGGACAAATCGGAAACTCGGCCTTCAAAATGTTCATGGCCGCGTGAGCTGTGTGTGCGTCATTCCATTCCAATTCTTCATTTATTTGTTTAAAATATTTCTATATCGCTCATGGCATTCATTGGTCTCAATGACAATTTCGCGTAAGTTTTGGCCTAAGTTTTCGAGATGACAAGTGCAACAACAAGGGCAATTTTAGTTTGTTTACGTATCTATCTAGGTGCAATTAGTCTTCACAAATAATAAGAAAAATCTGACAGTTGCTGTCAATTGCCAAACTTGTTACATCTTCGAGAAGAATTGTAAATTTTGGGACCCTCAGAAAATGAACGCGCACTCACATGTCAAGAAGCTGGATTATGGCTCCCAAAAGAGCATATTTTCTCAATTTAATCGCTTTTAGTCAAAAGAATGCACTGTTTTTAGATTGAATATATGCTTTGAAGTCTTTTTCATGTTTTATTAATTTTCATTTTTCATT
The DNA here is from genome assembly GCA_963555765.1 of Orthonevra nobilis. NCBI lineage: Eukaryota > Metazoa > Arthropoda > Insecta > Diptera > Syrphidae > Orthonevra > Orthonevra nobilis. The sequence goes on from OY743224.1 coordinate 32,517,290, forward strand.
TTTATTGGTTTGTAGTCTTTTCATTTTAATCTGAATGTTTGGAATGCTAATTGCTTCAATGTCTTTTTACTGCTTTGAAATATTTGGGCTTTAAACTGTATAAAATAAATCCATACAAAATGTGAATTTAAGTCAAGGAATATAAAAAGTTCACTTCGAGACGTGCAGATTTTAAGATTATGAGTTTTTTTTTTTTAAACTGCCGCTAACTACTCCTTACTATAAGCTCCATATAGAAAGCGGCATCTCAGAGCTGTTCAAAAACACGCTGAAACTGATGATGAATAATATGATTAAGGTCTTGAATCTTGATGTCTTGAAGGATGATACGCAGCACGCGAAAATTTTCGATATGAGTAGATATAAGCCTTAAGAACTAGGACCCTACTTTACAACGCTTGGCAAAATGCGACTGACAAGTACGGCTTCAACTTCAACATGGTTCAGAATAATCTTCCGGAATGGAAAAGCTCCATGAAAAATACTTTTCGGGTGTGGACTACGCTATGAAAAGAGATCTTCCAACAGCAGCGAAAAAATGAACATTCGCCTCATCTACAAAAATTTAAGCCACAAAAATGTGAACTACGTATACGCCCTCAAGTCTCAGTTGTTCGCAGGTTTCAATTATTTTTAGAACACGAGAAGACATTCTGAATTCTCTGCCGAAACGTTTAGTCTCGGCAACACAGGAGATAGGGAAGACACTTTTCAGCTCTTAGGTACCAGACATAGACAAATTGTAATTGAAGAATATTTTTAGCGATTAGTTGAGTAACTGAAATCCTTAGTTGAATTTTTATATTGTAAGAAGAGAAGCCCGTCGTATGAGAGGCATGCAGAATTAAGGGTTCAATAGTATGCGATTATAATCTAAAGTTTTTCGCTTAAAAAAAACTCACATATTTCTTTGAATGGACCAAATTTCTCAGATTTCATTGAAATTTATTGAAATTTTGCTTGTTTAAAAGTATTTTAAAGTTCATGGAATTTGGATTTAAGCTTTCAGTGGGATCCGTTTATTTTCTTTTTGCTACACGTGTCCAACTCACGAACGTGAGATTACCCTCATTTTAAACTATCCTTTAGTAATAAAAACTATCGGCGGCTGCTGCCTCAATTTCCCTAAAAACTTTACACCCCCTGCCTTACAAAGAATTTTTGATTTGCCTTTTATATAACAAAATGGTGATGGATTTAAATTATTCAGCCACAGGTGAATATTGCCTTTTTACAATATTAGATCTCTGATCTGCGAGTTGAAACATAACACATAAGAATTCACTTTGGAAAAAAATTACAGCCCAGTCCTCTAGTTAGACACTCAGATCAATAATTCTGACAAAATGTTGTCCAATTGATTCTTATAAGGATATTTCAATCGAGTAAAACTGATCTTGCTTAAGCTACGGTTGACTGTTGAGCCAAACAATGTAATTGAAAAATTGTTTTTTTAAAAGAACGAACAAATTTTTACTTGTGGTAATTGCCTGAGGGCAGACGTTTACTCACATGGGACACAAATTCCGTCGAAAAAGACCTTTCTTATTCCACCCACTCTTATTTTAATTTTGTTGTTTCGAAAAATTGATATTTCCTATAGCCGAGCGAGCCCTTAGTTTATTTTTCGAATTTTATAATCATAAGAATCACGGTAAAATTATCCCTGCATTTATATGCTTGGTATCTTGCCTTGCTATGCTTAGTAGTCATGACTTCAAGCTTCGTGCCACCCTATCTGTACAGTTTTGTTGTCGCTCCTCTGTTTTGGTCGCCGCCATAATGTATGTTTTGTTTTAACGACAAATTTAATTTAATTCATTGCACATAGAGAGCTTCGGAAAACAGAATATTCATGCAAAACAAATAAAAAACAAAATATGAAAAAAAAAATCCAGCCAGATTTGAACCCAGATCTGCAAACTGCAAAAAAGATGGGCAATGCATCAACCGATGATGTCAAGGAATCCAACAATTTCCAAAATAGTTTTTTGCGTGACATTCGGTGTAGATGTGATATACTTACATGCATAGCGCTTTTTTATATTAGGATACTATTATTATACTATATTATTATACCTCTAGACGTTCTGCAGTCTCTATGACATTAAAAAAGCTTAAGTTTCCTTTGAACAGAGGAAATCTTTGAAAATCTTCTTTTAACGAAAATCTCAAAAGAAAAAAAAAAAAATTCGAAAAGAAAAATGTTTTGTAAAATGAGTGAAGGCTTTAATTAACATGATTCAAATTAGTAAAAATTCCTCGAAGCAGTTGAAAGATTGAAGGTAGTCAAAAAAAAGACTTCACAGCTTTAAAAAGACTTCAACTCAATAATACATCACTTAAAAAAAAATTCAAAGAATTCAAGGTATCTTGAAATATTACATTCCTGTAGTTTAAAGCTCTTAAACAATTTTATGTAAAGTGTTTTTACGAGAATTCAGGACTAACTGATTTGCCTGTATTCTTCTATGATGGCGTCACTGTAAGCGTGTTTAGTATGCCTTCCATGAACTTTTTTAGAACGAAAGAATATGAGTGCTGTAGAAATAAAGGTGCGAACCCAGCTTGTTTTTTTTTTTCAATTTATACAAAGGTCTATAATAAATAAACTGCCAGCGATTTGAGTCTCATATAATCCCAAAGTCCTTTGTACATTGGTGCTGATAATTTTCGAATCGTTACCGAAGTCTTTGCAGCCTAAGACATGTGGTTCTCCATCACGTATTTATAATGTGATGGCTCTCAAATGCTTATGAATACTCTTTAACTGCATTTACTTATAGTGAGCAGAAAGTATTGAAGAAGTTTGGAAAGGCAACACAATTATTGTGAGCTGTTTTCGTGCCGAACATCAATTAAAGACAATCACCTAAACTGCACCAGAGTTTTCCCTTCGGTCTCACATCTTCTCGTATCATCATCGCAAACCAAGGAAACGCAATCACGCATAATTTTTTTTTCTGGCTGAATTATACTTTTACGGACTTCAAAATCAAAACTAGATAAGTTTTGAAGATGCATTGCCGCCATCTAAATATTCTCGTACGTACTCACACATCACGGCCAAAAAGGATTGTGCCAATTAGACTCCATCTCATAGTATTCTAGAATTCTCCCAATGCCGTCGGCAAATTTGAAATTATTACCATAGTTAGGGTTCCCTTGGTTCAGTCTTTCCAATTTCGTGCCATCTTTTGTGTGCTGGGACACTGAGTGAGGGAGTATGGGCGTTAGGGGGCTGGTATAATATGAACAGTGCAACTATCATTGTCCTCGTCGTCCTCTCAGACACAGTCAAAGAAAATGCACCTCAGGTGATAGATCACACGACAAGTAGAGAGTGTATAAAACAATTGCAAGTGTGCACCGAGTCACGGTAAATGGCTATAAATCGTTCTTGGCCATGGATAAAGAACTGCCGGGAAACGACAATGGATACCGCCACTCATTGTCACTTGGAATGTATGTGGAAGCATACGTAATGGGGTCGGTGAGCATTTCTCATTGCTTATCGGTTAGCATTTGAATATCCTGGAAAACATCTGTGTTTATTGGTTGCATCCAATCATGCATTCCTCCACTTGGATAGATTTCGAATGAGTTGTTCCAATAGGTGTCCTTGCGACTGGTGTTCGTATTTAAGTGTGCCACACGCATGAACCTGCAAACAATATTTAATTTGACTTTTATATTCGCAAGAGTCTTAGAGCATCCGTATCCGGAAGAGGGTAAGATTGTTTTTTTTTTTTTTCTTTATGTTACTCACCTCCGGCAGGTCTTTGTGAGTTCACTTTGCATTCTCTAAGCTATTATTATTGCCAGCGATTCAATGGAACTTCGAGGCGACTATAGAAATAGAAACAAGAATACTCTAGTTGAGCTGTAGAGTGGAGACTGACAAGAGTAACTGAGCCCCTGAGTCAAGTGCCATTATTCTTTGCATAGTCGATGCGAAATTTGAATGAGATACTTTCAAATGACAAAGACCTACATTCATAGGTACCCAGGAACATGGAGTGTTGATCCTCGACATGAGCTATATTGTTTTTTTTTTTTTTTTTTTTGTATTGTTTGTTACCTCAATGGAAGGCAAACTTTTGTTTTCAATTTTCCTCATGTTCGATGGTGTTAAGTCGGAGAGATAATTCATTTTGGAATTTTTCACGTTATAAATATTTGAAAATGCTTTAAATAGTTGAATACTTCTGCATGTATGTATGTAGATTTAAACATTTCCATTTCAAAAAATTAATATATTTTTATGGTCATTTAGATGTGGCTAAGGGTGATCGGTGAGTCCACATCAATATTTACCTTCGGAAAATATTAGGTCCGTAGTGAATTCTTACAGTCGAATAAAAATTTTTGGTAAAAAAAAAATAGGTACAAAATGTTCAACATTGATAGCTCCTTCTTATTTAAAGAAAAAAAAAAGCCCAATCTAGGGTTTCATTATTAGTCTACACCGCCATTTAAGTCAGTAAATAGGAAAATGTTTCATTACACTTTTTTCTGCTGTCGAAGTGTTTTAAATTGCGTAAAACTTTGGCCAAAAAAAAATAGGGACAAGCACAGTGTCAATAAAATAATAATAAATATATTTAAGTGAGCCAGTAATGTGGTTATTACAGTAATAAGAGCTACTTTATTTTAAATAAATGGATATCTAAACGTTTGTAGATTTGCAAAAATGGAATGAGGGCAATAAATATTTGTGAGAATAGAGGAAGACCTATTAAAACATCGCCCTATACCTACCGTCGCATTGCAAAACTAACGAATGGGACCCATTTTTATCTTCAGTGGATATATTATAGGCGAAGAAAATGTATCGGCCAGAACTATTAGAAGAAAATTAGCCATCTTGAATTTAGCAGACAGAAAAGTATAGTTCCTTTCTTCTAGTAACATAAAGCAAAGGCAAATGTTTGTGAAAGAACACATTTCTTGGAGAGGTGAAGAAATGGGAAGAAAATGACATAACATTCGAAAGTAAATTTAATTTGCAAGGATCTGATGGTAGAACATTTGTATGAGCCTGTTTAGACAATTACTCTTGAATGCCCCATGACGAGAGTTTGTGGTGAGAGGAGTGAGTGGTAAGGGAAAGCGCCAGTCACGAAGAAAATATAAAAATCGGGGTGGGCAGTCACAATCCACAACCAAAATGTTCCATTTCTATACCATTTTGTCAATTATATGATATTTCGATCGTGGAGTAGTGAGGTTGTCGTATGGACATCATTATTGGTTCGGTTGTAAGGTGAGGATCGTGAGTTGAAATGTGTACTCGGACGAGAGAAAAAATAAAAGCTCCATTTCACTCATTCCACCCCTTTTCTTTATCAAAGTAGTGCAGCAGTGAACACTTTATGACCGCTCACTACGCACTCAAAAGTAATCGTCTAAGCAGGGTCTAAGACGTCCCTCAAATCAAGAATTTTCTTCTGCGTACATTAGGAAAACAGTGAAACATGGAGGTGGTAATGTAATGGTGTGGGCATGATTGATTAAGAGATTAAGGAAACAATGGATCAATACGTGCATGTAAATTTATTGGCCAATATCATGTTGCCTTATGCCGAGGAAAAACATGCCGCTCATATGGAAGTTTCAGCAGGATAATGATCCCAAGCATACTTCTAAAGCTGCTCGGGAGTGGTTTGAAAGGAACAGGGTTGATCCTCTTGCTTGGCCATCACAATCCCCGGACTTGAATCTAATCGAGCACTCTTGGAAGTATGTTAAGAAAGCTTTAGGAAAAAGAAGTTAAAAAAACAGAAGATTCGTGGGTAGAAGTAAAAAAAATATGGGAATCAATCCCAACATCAGTTTGCCAAAAGCCGATTTCTTCTATGCCAGCAAGATGCGACGCAGTACTTAAATCGAAAGGAAAATCGACAAAAAATATTAATTCTACAATAGAATGTAGCAGGTTAAGTACTGGAATTTTGTTAATTTTCTTTGATTTACATATTGTTTCTTTGATTTTATTTATGTCTGTTAATTTTCTCGTTTTCCTACTATAGACGTTAGAATGTATCAGCGGTGGTTTAAGCAGTTCATAGATGGTGATTTCGACACCGAAGACAAAGAACGCCCCGGCCAGGTGAAAAAGTTTGAAGACCATGAATTGGAGGCATTGCTCGATCATGATCTGTCACAAAAGCATGAAGAACTTGCAAAATCATTTGGCGTCACTCAGCAAACCATTTCCGATCGTTTGAAAGCAATGGGAATGATCCGAAAGGTAGGACGTTGGGTGCCGTGTGAATTGAAGCCACGAGACGTCGAACGGCGTTTTTGCATGTCCGAAATGCTGCTTGAACGCCACAAAGAGAAGTCCTTTTTGCATCGAATCGTCACTGGTGTTGAAAAATGGGAACAATACGATAATCCAAAACGTCGGGCAACGTATCGATACCCCGGACATGCCTCAACATCGACGGCCGTTCAGAATATTTATGGCCTGAAGGTTATGCTGTGCATTTGGTGGGACCAGAAGGGTGTTGTGTATTATGAGATGCTAAAACCGAGTGAAACAATCACAGGCGAGGTCTTCCGACGACAATTGATGCGTCTGAGCCGAGCACTGAAGGAAAAACGGCCGGACACGGTCGCAAGACATGATAAAGTTATTTTGCAACATGACAATGCTCGGCCACATGTTGCAAATGTAGTCAAACTTACCTTGAAACGTTCAAATGGGATGTCCTACTCCACCTGCCGTATAGTCCAGACCTTGCGCTATCCGATTACTATCTCTTCCGATCGATGCAACATGGGCTGACTGACCAGCACTTCCGTCATTTCGATGATGTCAAAACATGGATCGATTCGTGGATTGCGGCCAAACCGGTCGAACTTTTCAGAATGCGTATCCATGAATTGCCAGAAAAATGGGAAAATGTGTGGCTAGCGATGGGCAATACTTTGAATATTGAATTTATATCTATTTTACCTCAATAAAGCATTGATTTTTGAAAAAAAAACGACGGTAGTCCTATTAATTTTTTAATTTAAATCTTTTTGTTCAATTAAATACATTTGTTTATCGAAGAAATATGGATTTAATTCATCTTTGCATCTTGTACCTCTTTTTTTTGACCGTAATTGTAAGAAACTGCTCATTTTAATGAACTAGTTCATTAAACATTTGAAGAACTTTGAGAATTTGAGAATATGCTCGGTGTATCTGCAAAACCCTGCTCTCAACTTTGCACTTAAGAGAACTGTTCCCAACTACATAAATCGTCGGTTATATAGTATAGTTTTATCCTATGTAATAAATAATAACACAATTTTGCGCCATATTTACTGATATCGTTGAGACATTGCGCAGCAGTCATTTATTTTTTTATATTCTATTTAACTTATTTAATAGCGGTTTGAGGAGGCAGATTGCAATTCGGGACAATTTTTTTCTCGTTTCAGAAATACTGCATGTGTCTGGTAGTCTGAATAAACACAACATTTTTTCCGACATTATTTAGCCTTCTCTTCTTCATTCCGCTTCCAAAGAAAGTTTCAAGTCACCATCATTCGATGCAAGTAGACTCAGTTTAGAAGTTGATAGTCGTATTTCCGAGCCTATGTTGCTATTTTTTCCTGGCAAATGAAAAAGTTCGGTCTTTGTGTCATATTTGCCTGTTTTGATATCCATTTTTGAAAAGACATCTAGGTATTTGTTTAGAGTACGTAAAAATCAGTTTTTCTTACCAAAGCATTTCAATGTAAGTGTCGGTTGAATTTTTGATCAAATTTCGAGAAGTGCAAAATGTTATTTTTGCATTCGAATCCTTCTCCAATGTGAAGATCTGGTAGCCCCTCAAGCGTTTAGCGAAAAAACGATGAGTCTGGACTGTGATTTGGACTGTTTTAGCGTTGGTGAAGCCGAATTTACCCACTTTTTGGGCACAACAATCTTTAAGTTCAAGTGACACTCTGCCAGTGAGTGTGTTCCCATCCTGTCTTGAAAATGTGAAGGCTTATCGATAACTAAATACTCTTCTATAATTCCCAATTCCTAATTACTAACTTCCACTTACCGGAATCCACGTCGTAACAGCCGGTAACCGGGGCTCCATCAGTATTTCAAAAGATTTCTGGCCAAATTCCACTTATGTGAAGTCAGATATGAGGTAAAGGGTCCCTGGTTAGCATATTCTTATATTTAGAAGCCCTTATAAGGAACAAAGACTCACAAAAGATATGCCATGGATTTCTTTTCGGCGATTTGGTTTTACACTCAAACTGTCCTTGTAAAAATTTCAGTTTTCTCAGTTTTTCTCTACGTCAAAATTTGTTCTGAACACTTTAAACCGAATTCACTACAAGATTTTCCAAATGGAAAGCTCGAAAAGCAAAAAAAAAAAAATGTTGTATTTGCATTCGATCAATTCGCAGTATTTTTTCTTTAATGATATTTTCACAAGTGCAATTTTCTGCTTTTCAGAAGATTTCATCATAACCCTGTACCAGCTCCTTCATAGCAGAGCCAACGCCAAACAGCAAACAAATCGCCAATTTCGAACTGCAACAAAACAATCCCTTTTTTCGACTTGTCGCTACAAAATTGTTACCCACAAAGTCAAACTATTGTCGAGCACATCTAAACATATGCGCCGAGTATAATATTATGTGGCAATGGATCGTCATTATGAAGCCGTGGACTTCCAGAATCTTTATAATTTCTTCGACAACCAGAAGCAACAATGTCGGACGATAATTTAACTTTTATTGTTTGACATTTTACTGACTCTAGTGTCATGTTAATATTGCGTCTTTTTGCTTCAACCGAGTTTCAGACGCCCTCTTTAAAGCTGAATCGAATGTGGAAGAGACCTCCTACCTCGTTAAGCATATAAAAACACAAAAAAAAACGCATGACCATGAACTTCACAAACTTTTGACATTCCTATCCGCAATCTTAAATTTTTACAAATAAAAACATTCTTTACATTCGCCGCCGACATGATGTATGCTTTAATTGAAATATAGATATCAAATCCATTTCTCAAACAATCCCTTTTTGAATTGAATCCTTTACGAATATAGCCACAAAACCGCAATTTCATCTGACCTACTAATCTAAACAGCCGGTCCTATTAAGTGTTTGGTCACTGGCAGCTGCAGCCTTACAGATTATTTTCATACAAATACACACACACGCTAGAGCATCGCTGCGATTTCTTATACTTGCTTATTCTTTCATAGTTGGCACAAAATGTTAAACTAGAATCGCAATAAATCTCTTTGGCCTGCACTTGGTGGCTCCCACCCGCTCGTGCGCCCAAGCTAATGGTATTATTTTCCAGCAGTCAGTTTCGAAATTGAAAGGACAAAGGGCATCGGCCACAATGCAATCATCACCCTAGGCCAACGTATGATTTCCGTGGCAGTGGCACTGGCACTAGCACTAGCAGCGGCATACATATACTCACCATGCATTGCATCCAAATTGATACACACACACACACATTTATCTGCAGATCCTTACAAAAGTGGTGGCATTGTTAAGCTGCTCGCCCTGCAGTGTTGTAGTCCTTTTCTATGAGAGATTATTACTAGCGTACTTTGTGTTTGTTGCAAAACGTTGGCACATGCATTCATCATCAGCTGCTGTCTAACAGTGCCATGCCCAGTCTACAAATAGCGGCAGCGGCACGACTTCTATATGTATAGAATCATTTTTGAGACACCCAGGCATTCGCAGAGGCAGCAGAGGCAATTTTTATGATTTATAAAGTCATCAGGCATTCCTTGGAGTCGTAAATTATTTTTGAATTTACACGAGAGCCTGCAAACGCAGTGGTGGTGGACTAGCAAGCTGCCTAGCGGACAAGCGGACAAGCGGACATGCTTCCCACCCTATTACTATGGTCTTAGGGATTTGCAGTGTTGATTGGTTATTTGTTTGAAGTGAACCAAACAAAAAAATCGAATGAAATATGTCTTCTGATCCTGCGACAAACACGCTAAAGAAGATATCACTACATGAATTTGAAAATATTAGGCAAAGGACATTGATGTAGGACGAAAGGTGAGAAGCTTTTGTTGTATAGACTTGAAAGGTGATTGATATCAAACTAGAAGAAATTGGAATTCGTTTTTGACTTGTTAGCTTCAACAGGCTCCTTTTACATTGTGCTTCCACTTTCACAATTTGTAAAATGAAGATTACATGGAATAATAAAAATTGACGACCCTTCACAAGAAATAGCCATCCATCAAAAGCCAGCCAATGTCGTTCTAAGGGAAATTTCGTATTTCATCATTTACAATGAATCTCTGGTAAATTGAAATTGACCCGGATGACTTATGAGTGGTTGCCTCTTTTGTGTCGAGTGTATGGAGTGGCATCCGGCACTTGAATATTCAAAGGGAAACTGGAAACCATTGATAACGTATTGAATTGTAACTAAATCGGGTTTCATTTTAATAGAAAGTATTTGGATCTTTAAAAACAAAAAACTTTATGTCAATAATAAAAGTTTTCTAAAAATTTGAGTTGCACCGAAAAGAAACTTGGAAATGGAAGTTTTATGGTGCTGAAACAAGGCAGGAAAGAAAAAGAGAAACTTTGAAGCAAATGAAATGTTTCAATTCAGAGAAGTTGCCAAAAAAAGTATGTAACAAACAGTAGTTTGCAACCTTTTAAGTTTGGGTGAAAACTATGGGACCATTTCCCGGTTATAACATAAACCAAAACCCTTGCCTTGTTCACTTATTTTTAGTGTTTACTGAATTCCGCTGGAGAACGGTTCTCTTTTTCCAATACTGCTCTCTAAAATATATAGAAACAACGAAAATCAGTTTCAGAAGTCAGTGTTGACTCTCACACGAAGGGTTCCGCGCCTCTCAAGAATATGCAGCACTATATTTCTTTGATTCCAGATTTTTAATAGTATCGCACGTAATTATGCTCGATATCGGTTTACTTCTAATTCCAATAACAATAAGAACTTGCTAATGGGACATTAAAATATTTAACAAAAAAACACCATTCGTTGCAGACTCACTGTAGAAGTGTGTGATTCTATGATTCTGACACCAATACGTAGTGGTGTTATTGAGAACTCAAATTCCCTACCTTGACGTGTGTTTTTGTACGTGTTTTGCTATCGCAACTAAAGAGATTGATAAAAATGGTATTTTCTTAAAAATAAATATTTAAAGACGAGTATATCATGTGATTCTGGAGCGTGTTCAAGTCATAGTTGTCAACGTTTTCAAGAACTTGTTTTAAACAGCGGATCGGAAAAAATAAAAAAATAAGAAAAAGTGTTAACATTGAATATCATTGTGTGCTTTATATGCGTAATCAACACATATATCGTCATTCAATGCCTAGATTTTTGTTTATGTTTCAACATTCTCTTTAAAGTGATTCATTGAATTGCTTGGACAATCAACACTTAAACACTTAAGATACTTCTTTTTTAAAACTTATTTTTAAAAAATTACATTTAAATTAATTTTTTGTCGGTTTGAGAAAACTGCCTCCACGAAAGCAAAACACGTATGCATGGATGTGTTACTTCCTTTGGTTGGGTAGAAAATGTTTATTTCGATTCGCACTAACAAACGCTCTTAAAATCCATTTTTATTATAGTTTTTATAATTTCGCTGATATTTTCATGAATTTTTAGTAAACTTGATTTAATTTGAAATAAACTGAATATTTCGTTAATATTTTAAGCAGTCTCGAATTGCTAGAAATTTTGCATGATTTTCTTAAAGGAACAAAAAATTTGATCAACCACCAAAATAAGTTAGGTAAAAGTTATGGTGTTTTTTTTAGAATAAATCGAAAAATTAAATTCATTGTAGAAATCATACAGGTATATTAATTTTTGAAAAAAAAAAATCAATTTTGTAGATACAAATGTAGATTGAAGTTATTTTTTATGCGGTAGTCATTTGCTATATTTTTTTTATTTAAATCTGATGATTCATCAAATTTAAATAAAGAAAAAAATAAAAAATTTCAATATCTTGTGAAAAATTATAAGCAAAAATAAATTTAAATAGATAACAAAGTGATTTTAATTGAAGGCCATTACTTATGAACAAACAACTTAAAAGTACACTTACTATCTAAAAACTTAATTTAATAATAAAATTGCCTATTATTGCTTGCTGAAAATTTCTCATACATTAATAACGAAACGAATCCAAGTCAAGTATCAATTTCAATTTTACTTATATTTCTACGCCTTCAAAATTCTGCCGTCCTTAAGTTTTAGTTCTCCTTGGCCCGACCTTTAATATATGGCTTTATCCGGACACTTTAAAATAAGGAAAAATATGGTTTCCATCTTGGTTTAAACATCATTTCACGAAATACTTTCTTCTGAGGTTTGCTAGGAGGTTTATATTTAATTCAAAAGGCAACGAAGGCCACTGCACGATATTAAATATTCTAGACGAGAATTATTGTAATTATAGGTTGTGTTAAAAATTGGTTAGAACCAATTTACGTAAATAAAAATTATATCCACCAATTGCACCCACCTTGCATACATGAAGATATTATTTAAATTAAATATTTTTATCGAAAGTCACTTCAAATTGTCAAGTCGTTTAATGTCCAGCAAACTGTGGACTGTGTATTAATTTTTCTGACTTACTGTATTCCTGTTCTAGAGCTATTTAATTCTGAAATTACAATATTACAATATATACAGAATGAGCACAAAACATATGAATATCAGATATAATTCTACTCATTATATGCACTTTTATAATATATATGCACTTATAAATTAAACAAGATTATATAAACCTGCTCTCGCGATGAATATTTAACAAGTTGTTGTTTTCATAGCGAACGCACTACATGTAAAAAAATACGACATAAGCACCCTCAAACTTACTTACCATAACTGCTAAAGTGGTCCTTCAAAAATATATTGATTCCATCTTGACTTGCCAACGAGTTAAAGTTTTTTAAACAAGCAAACATCATAAATTTCGAAATTAACAGTAAATGAAATTAAAAATTTAATTCATCTTTCATTGGGAAACCCTCACCTAGCACCGCTCCCCATTTTGTCCCTTCATGCAGCGAACAACATCAAATAAGCAATGTCTCTTCCCTGACATTCATCCTATTTTGTTTTGGTCTTTTCTTTCACTAAGACTTCTCTCAAATCTAAAAATACAAAAATAACATAGCCACTTGAAATAGAAACTCATAATTGAAAATTACCGTCAAGCACACGCCAACACGTCTGAATTAAATATTCAGTCACTCGAGAGTTCATGTTGCGATTTCGGGTCAGAATGTGCACCGGAGCCTATTCATACGAAAAACAAAAGAAACGAGTGCTGATGTTAGTTTCGCGTGAAAAGTCCAATTAATTAATAAAAAATTTTGTTTTTTTTTTTTTGTGGATTGTTCTCGAACTTTTTTCATACAGAAAGTTGGAAGTTGTTCGGACGACGGACGTAGTTACCAGGATATCCTTATTTCTTGATAGAGCAAAAAAAAAAAGGATAAAGCTAGATGCGCAGTATCGCGGTCTCCATTTCGAGGTCAAGTTTGATATCTTCAGATTGCAAAGAAATGAATTCTTGCTGATTGTGATTGTAAATATTGATAAATGTTTTGGCGCTGCAAATGCATTCTGGCGAGAGCTCAAAAAAATACATGCTGTAAGTTTCGTGTTCAATTTGTTTACATACATTTTAGTGCAATTATTGGCACTACGGGTCGCATTTGCTCTTCACTTTTTGTAGCGTGAAACGTGTTTAAATATAATCATACTCGGGATTTATTATTTATATTTTTTTTTATTGTAATTCGTGTAGAAATTGACAATGAAACACTTTTTGTTATCATTTATTTATAAAAAAATAATAACATTTTGAAAATAAAATTCGCTTAAGTTGGCGACGCAATTTTTTACCGCATTTTCAATCGTTTTGGCGTGACATTTTCTCGGATATTGATGGGATAACATAGACTTCATTAGTAATTCAAGAGTTTTAAAAAAGATGCCAAGTGAGAGTTGGAACTCACACGGAGGGTTCCGCACCTCTTAAGTTTATACAACTATATTTAATAAATATGTACGAGTAAGCCAGATAAAGTAAAAGCTCAATGTTGGTTGACTTATTATTTTAATAAGAATAAGAACTGCGGAATGGGAAATGAAAATGTTTAAAAAATAAGGATTTAAAACGTTCACAAGTTTGAAAGATTATTGGATACAGACGTACTGTAGAAATGTGTGAATCTATGATTCTGACAGTGGTATTAGTACGAACTCCGATTTTCCACCCTAACGCGTGTGACATCCGTGTACGTGTTTTACTATCGCGACTTAAGATATTGATAAGAGTGGTGATTTCTTGAAATTAACTAACTAAAGACGAGTGTATCATGTTATTCTGGAGCTTGTTAAAGTTATTGTTGTCATCGTATTCAAGAAATTACTCCAAAGAAGGTATAGGCAAATATTAAAATATATAAATATTATTCTATGGTTTTATGAGTTAATAGTTTTACAATAAAACACTTCTTTTCCCTTTTTTTATTTTAAGTTGGTTTATTTTCTTTTTCAGTTGTTCTTATTAATTAACACTTATTTTAAAATTGCTCACAAGCTATTAATTATGAACCTGCGGGTTTGACGGACGACCAAAAACAGACTGCACTCAATTCTCCAGCTTCATCTTTTAGGAAGACGAAGTTGGAGCTTGGGCAAAAAAAAAAAGGCGGGAAGCTTACGCACTTGTTTTCTACCGGAAAAAACAAGTGCTAAGCGAAACTAGACCGGAAAAAACAATCTGAGCGAAATTCGTACTGCGCTCAGTTAAATGTTCAATAAACAAAATATTGGTTAGGAGCTAGGGCTTGTTCTGAGCATTATGAAACAATATTATATTAAAAATATATCTAAACATTTAATGTTTACATATTTCTTGATTTTTCAACAATCTGTTATAAGTGATTTATTGAAATGCTGAGAGAATCATAATTCACACACACATCAGAGTCATATGAAATACTTTTTTTTAGAAATTTGTATTGTAATTAATTTTTTTCGGATTGAGAAAAATGCCGTCACGAAGGCAAAACATGCATACACAGATATGGCCCTTCGTTTAGGAAACTACACAACATTTAATTCGCACTAATGTTTTTGTTTTCATTTGGTTTTTTTTATTTTATTATTTTTATTGCAGTTCAAAGTTATATTTTATGTTGGATGGACGAAATTATTGCATACTTTAAAAAGTTGTCAAGTTGCTTCATGAAACTTATTGCCTACTGTTAGGTGTTTTCTTCAGTTACAATTTTATGAAATACTTTTTTGTATTGCCGCCCTAATTTATTCTTAACTTTATATCACTGTTATTAAAGTTATTGTAGCTTTTATAATGGTTTACGAGATACAGCTCTATGACAGACGGATGGACGGATGGTCGAACAGATGAACAGCGGAGGCTTTGTAAACGAAATCCTTTAAATCGCAAAGTGTAGCACAAACAAGCGTTACGAACTCCCAGCACCATCTTTGTCTTCCACAGGAATGGGACAATGCTTCAATACCGCGAAGCGTCGCACACTTAGCATTTTTCTTCGATGCTTTTAAGGCCTGCATCATTTGTTGGGCAAGTAGAGTCATTTATATTGGGGAAAATATGCTTTTTACGAGACTCCTAGAATTTTTCGGGCAATACTTATATTTTAAGTGATTTTGATAAGAATTCCCGACTAAATGTAGCTCTGTATCCTTTTCAGAATGACTTTTTACTTCACTGAGTTTAGTCTTACAAAATTGTTTTCGATATTTCTATCACAATTCACTTAATATCCTTTAGAACTATATTCGAAAAAGTTAATTTTTGAACATACTACTGTGTCCAAAAATTAAGGTGACATATGAATTTAAACTGCGCGCGTCGAAGGATTTAAAAATTTTTCTTTCTTTTTAGGTTGGTAGTACTGTCAGTGACATCTATGTGAAATTTCATGTCAAAATATATTCATAGTGTTTGAGAAACGCGTCGTTTTGTGAGCTACTAAAAGTGAGTTTTTCGTTTTTTGCGATGTCGAAATTTATTGAGCAAAGAATTTGCATTAAATTTTGTTTGCGGAATCAATTTTCTGCTGCGGATACGTTGAGGATGGTGCAGAAAGCTTTTGATGATGAGGCTATGTCTAAAAAAAATGTTTACAAGTGGTACAGTGATTTCCAAGCCGGCCGTGAACGTGTCGAAGACGAAGAGCGTTCTGGGCGACCATCAACCTCAACCGATGAAGCTCACGTCCAACAAAGCAAAGATTTGGTGTTGAAAAACCATCGAAAGGCTCAGTCAATACCATTTTGAAGGAAGTGCGTCAAATCTCGACTGGTACCGAAAACATTGAATTTTTTGGAAAAAAGGCGTCGCGTTGAAGTGTGTGAAACAATGCTTTCCGACTACCGGGATGTCATGAAACGCATTATAACTGGCGATGAGACTTGGATCTATGCTTACGACCCCGAAACAACCGATCAATCGAGCGAATATCGTGCCAAAGGAGAGCCGAGACCAAAAAAACCGCGCCAAAGTCTTCTTCGATTATCGTGGTGTTGTGCTTTATGAATTCCTTCCAACCAGCCAAACAGTCAACAAGGAATATTATTTGAACGTTATGCGTCGTTTGCGTAACGTTATCCGCCTTAAAAGGCCGGAATTGTGGAAAGACAATTCTTGGTTTTTACACCACGATAATGCACCATCCCATACCGCACTCGTAATTCGTGATAATTTCGCCAAAAACTCAACCCATATCGTTCCGCAACCACCGTATTGACCTGATCTGGCGCCGTGCGACTTCTGGCTGTTCAACAAGCTCAAAAGACCGCTCCGGGGACAGCGTTTTGATACGATAGAGGAGATTCAAGCCGCAGCGAAGACGGAACTGAAGGCCATCCCGGAAAGTGACTACAACCAGTGTTTCAAAGATTGGAAAATCCGTTGGCATAAGTGCATTGCATCGGGGGGGGATTACTTTGAAGGGGATGAAATTGATTTGGAAGAATAAATAAAGAATTTTCAAAATAAATACAATGTTACCTTATTTTTTGGACACAGTAGTATATCGGGTAACCTGTCAAAAATTCGTACTCGTACCCCTGCGGGGTTTTGCACAGCCAAAACAAAATCCCTCGGCGACAAATCAAATGATTTTGAGTGCTGGTTTCAATCACTTAAATTCGCTAAAGAAGATCACATTTACTGAGCATAAACCTGCATGAAGATCTCGGAAAATTCGCTCACAAGATCCAACTGACTGAGGATATGAAGCGGAATTATCAGTCGCTTCTTTACCGCTTTAGAGCAGTTCGAAATTGAAGGGAATCGTGCTGAAAAAGTCATCGTTTTAGATGAGGCGTACTTCTTTTTCAATGGTTACTTAAATAAAAAACATGCTTGAATTTGAGGCTCAAAAAATCCAGATATGTTAACTCAGGGAAGCACGTGCATCGTGGCAAGTTATGGCTCCAGAATGCCATACGAGTACGAGCCATTCAGGAAATAGGGGCTACAATCACCAGAAATGTTTCGAAACGTTGGGTTGACATAATTGCCTTATGAATGAAAATGTTTATTTGAATTAAAAACTGACTGTTCTCGGAAATATTGTTTTCCCAAACCCTTTAAAAAAGAAACCAACTGATGGCCTACCCAATAAAACACAATTTTTTCCAGCATATCAAAAACGATTTAATTTTAAATACCAAGTCTCCCACAACCTTCTGACTTGTCTTTGTTTTTCTGCACACTCTTTTGGTCTAATCTCATTCAATTTGCCTCTCCCATCGATATTCCCTGAATGCTTGCATCTACGAGGAATATCAAAAAGAAGTAAAAAAAAAAACTATAAATTTTCCAGGCGCATTTCGTACCATAAATTCTCAACTTAAGCCCGATAATGAACATCAATTGACATTTTTATTTGGCAGCACATGGATAAGCACAGTAATTGTGGAGCACTTTGAGAGCTCAATTCGATATTTAACGTTGCCTCCACCTAGATGGAGACATTTGAATTGCATCGTAGCGGATAATTGAAATTTGAGTTAGCCATACCCAAAAAGGCAGTAATATCTTAAAGGGATTTTTTTTTTGTGTCCCTCAGAATGGAAGCAGGACATTGCACTGCTCCATCGAAAATCAACGGAACTAAAAATACAAAACTATGCCTTAACAATGTAGGTTTTTTTTTTCAGTCAGCGGATAAGGAAGTAGAGGAAAGGAATCAATGCCAACATATCATGTCATCCTTCAATCAACAAGATAAAAAAGTTCTATGTACAGAAACGTTATGTAGTAAATGGATGGTTGGGATCACTGGCATAGCAAAGCCCTCATGCATTTGGGACTAACGACAGCATGCGAAAATGTGGGCCGTTTGTTTGTTCGTTCGGCTATTTTGCTGTTCCTTCCTCAAATTAGGATCCATCTCATTTCTGACTGACTGATAGTTGTATGCTGTCACAGTAAACAGAAAAACAGCATCTATTGGATTTCCCTAGAGGAACCTTATTTCTGGCCCTCGTAGACTGTTCTTCTCCTTATTTCGTTTCGTCCTTTCGTTTCATTTTGATTTTTCGGTCCGTTCACTGATAGAGTTCTTTCAGCATTATCCGTTCTCCTCACTTGTTGTGACTGTGTCCTAAATGACCTGGTTCGTAGTATGAAATCCAAGGAAATATAAATTCCTGCATTATTTTCTTGGTTTGTCTGTATGGATTGGTATACATATATGTGTGTGTACGTTTGTTTGGGGCTTAATATTTTATGGCAGCAGTGTGATTTGTGGTAATTTGGGAAAAGGTTTTGTATCCGTCCGGGGACATCAAATTGATGTCAAAAAGGATTCATATGCATACAATGGCATAATAGGAAAATAGGACTTTTCCACTAAAAACAGTCGACTTGGAAAACGTTACAAACTTTGTAAATTTGTAGAATTAGTTTTGCTTTTAACATTCCTTATGAGTTTCACTTGTCGATTTTTTAAAGAATATATGTCGTGTGCAATGTAATGTCATGTTGTGTTAAATATTGTACGATAGTATGAATCCTTTCATTTGCTTGACCGCCTCGCACTTGGAAGCTTTTTTTTAACTTCCCATCAGGAAGTTCTTGTAATCGGTCCGATTTTCGAAATTCAAAATTTTTACATTTCTCCACGATTGGCGGTCCCAGTAGTCGGATTCCATGATTTTTAGAAAGATGTCTGTGTGTGTGTGTGTGTACGTACGTTTGTGCGGATTTTTTCGTACAGCCTAACTCGAGAACAAATCAAGCTATCGAAGCCAAATTGGTTTCATTCGAAGCGTGTGTGCATAAAGATCACCTGAAAAGCTTTTTGTTAAATTTCACAGGGCGGTTTGAATTTTATGACGAAAAAAATGTCGAAACAAGGGACAATTTGACTTCTTCAATGCAAATCAATTTAGTTTTCCAATAAAAAAAGTTCAAAATTAATTAAATTTATAGTTTATAGCTACCTTATCAGATAAAAAAATATGCATAAATATATACACTGCCGTTCATAAGTTTCCGGACAAATTCATATAAAAATTTTTTTTTTGTTCAATTTTAATGCCAAAAGTTTCATCAATATTATGTTTATTTACCCAATTGATTAAACTAAGGAAGTTACTAACTATAGAGACTACCTAAAAGACTAAAGCAGTTTTTAGTTGAGGCCATTTCATACATTGATATGCCCCTTTCTCTATTTCCTGATACAAATTTCCACGGAAGTTCTTTGAAAATTGTTTCAGAAATTTCCTGTAGGTCTTTCCAATTTTTCAAGACTCAAAGTGATGTCTGCAACACTGACACATGAGAAGATCCTTAGAAAATTATGGAGCCACCAGTTTTTTTGTTCAAAACCTGCTCGGCTGTAGCTTGACGCTTTTTTGTCGTTTTAATATATTAGCAAAAAGAAGCTCATGGCGCAAATTACATGAGGCAATTGAATTTAAAGCAAAAGCATCAAGAGAAACCTAAATGACAAAGTTAAAATACATGGATAAAACTGCATTGCTCGTATATTGCAAGGAAGACCATAACATCCGATTTAGTTTGCTTTCCACTGTTGTGGTTTCTTATCATGAACCCAATCCTAGAGGTCTTTCCGGAAAATGACACAGAGATAAAAAAATCTCTCGGAATCGGCGTGGAAAATCCAATCAAAATCTGCAAAGAAAACTGGACTGAATGTGATCCTCTTTAAGCCATATGTTTACCAGACAGAAAAAGATAATTTGCTGAGCAGTTACCAGCTCGGAAGGAAGAGTAGGTGGAAATCTCTGGATTGAAACTATGTACTTTTGAACCCTTTCAAAAAGGACATAAAGTTAATCACGCCTTAATATTCCGAGCAGTGGTTAATATCTTCCAGAGAAGAGCAATCAAACAAATTTGATTGATTAAAAATAATTCCAAAAATACATGAAGTTTAGATAAGCAGTTGGTCCTCAAACTTTTAAAATATGAGTCCCTTTAAACAGAGTTCTTACAAAATGTAATGCCTTTGAAACTAAGCTATATAATATTTTATAATTCTGGCTGTCGGATTTATAACACTTTATTGAAGAAGTTGAAAAAAAAACTGCAAAAAGCAAATACAAATTCAACTTCCAATGTTAAAGTAGCTGTTATGAAATCGATTTTCGCAACTCTTAATTTAAAATATCTTATCTTCACGTTGGGTTGGATACTCTTAGAAGGATGACTGGCTAAGATTTTACAGTCGAAAATGCTTTCATTGAGTCGTTTGATGCAAGCCATGGACAGCCAGCCAGCAACAACAATTATCTCAAGGTTGCACACCCCAAACCGAAGCCTGCAAAATTCGAAATGGAAATATCATAGTAGAATTGCAGTCAATGCTGAGGACATGGAAGAACCAACAATGTCATCTACCTGACCAAGACGAAGTACAGATAGCAAGATAGAACTTCAAAAGGCGGTGGCGATGACTTAGTTGGGAGTATGCACCAACTCATCTGCAAAACATGGTCAGAAGAAAGCATGCAAGACGAATGGAATGATGTGAACGTCTGAAACAGTTTGTCAACATCCTGATAGGTCCGTATTAATGCGGCTTTCGACCAGAAAAGTCCGCCATTAACCAAATATTAACATAACGGCAGATCTTGGAAAAAACCCAGGAGGGCCAAGTCAGTACGCACCACCTTTTCATCAATTTCAAGCTTGGTTTTGGTGTCTGTTTCGTCCACAGAGACGAGATTTATGAAGTCATGTCTAGGTTTGGCATCTTTGCCAAGCTCGTCCTTTTGTGCAGGATGGCGATGGAGAAATCAAGCTGCTCCATTAAGGTCGGCAAAGACGTCACCAACACATTTGATGTCAAATAACGTTTAAGACATTGTCATGCGATTTCTTCACCATCATACTTGGGACAATAGTTCAAAAGAACCTTGTCAACGCCAGAAGGCAAAAAGGGGCATATGCTGTCCTAAAGAAAGACCAAACCCTGATCAGAACGTTACCATAAACAGCTATAACTTTGAGGTAGTTGGGGCTTTGTCTATCTTGGCTCTGCTATAAATATAGATAATAACATCAGCGCTGAGATCAAATGAAGAATACCTCTGGCTATTAAACCTAAGCCCTCTTTCGAAGAACTAAAGTGTCGCTCTATGAGACCAATATCATCCCCGTCCAACTATATGGTGTAGAAGCATGGATACTTTCAAAAGCGGATGAAGGCCCCGTTGTTTCGAGAGAAAAGTGTGATCTTTTGTCCCATCTGCATTGACGGTGAGTGGAGGAGAAGACTCAACAACCAATTGACTTAGCCAAAAGGATACAATGCCAATCCTACGTTGACTGTAACGCCACCTCAAGTTAATAATTAAATGATTAATGACAAAAAAAGTCCAACCAGCTAACATGTTTAAGAAAAACGGTAAAAATTAAATTATTTCTGCAGTCAAACTAAAAATTTAATTTTCTTTAAGTATCATAGAAAGGTAACTCAATCAGAAAAAAAGTATTTCCAAATTGAAAAATGTTTATCTATCAAACTTTTCAATCTTGTGCACAACATTAGATAAATTTTACTAAATCAAAAACGATTATTTCCAAATTGTTGTCCTGATCACTTAGAAGAATACTTTCGTAAGTAAGTAATTACCGAAATGTTGAATTAGAATTGATGTTGAATACTCAACTTTATATTCATAGCAGCTTACCATTCCCCTTCTTATCCCCATTTCAAGTAATAAATGTTATAGAATTTTAACTGAACTAGATAAATTTGCTAATGATTCAACTCAATTATTATAATCTCATACCTTATATTTCAACATGAATTTGTTTTAATTTAGATTTAATGTTAACATTTATATTTTTAATTTATTAGTCTAATATGTTTTAATTCAATTTAACCAACTCTTTGCATCGCTAATCTTTCACAGATTAATAAGTATTTCTTACTGTGTTAGCATGTACATAATAAGTATACCCTTTAATCTATACTTTCGACGCAAATCGTATTTTATATGATTCGAAGATGCGAAAACAAATATAAACTTACGGGGAGCTAAAAAAATGAGTATCTTAAAGTTGATGTTGGGAGCAAATTAAATAGCACCTTAATGTTTTTTTTTTTTTATCAAGAGATGGGAAGTTCATGATAAGGGCAGGGCTACTCGCACCCAAACTAATTTTCAAATTTGTGTTCAGTAAGTGATGCTCATGATTACCAATATGATAGAAATCGTCATTTGCGAATTCAAGAAAAAAGTGCATTTTGAAACCATGGGCTATAGTCCAGCAGAATTAAGCAAAATAGCCTCGGATTTCAAATCTCTCTACTTTTGTGAATACTTGGTTCTCAGAACTAAATTTTCAAATTTGTGTTCAGTAAGTGATGCTCATGATTACCATTACGATAGAAATTGTCATTTGCGAATTCAAGAAAAAAGTGCATTTTGAAACCATGGGCTATAGTCCAGCAGAATTAAGCAAAATAGCCTCGGATTTCAAATCTCTCTATTTTTGTGAATACTTGGTCCTCAGAGCTAAATTTTCAAATTTGTGTTCAGTAAGTGATGCTCATGATTACCAATATGATAGAAATCGTCATTTGCGAATTCAAGAAAAAAGTGCATTTTGAAACCATGGGCTATAGTCCAGCAGAATTAAGCAAAATAGCCTCGGATTTCAAATCTCTCTATATTTGTCAATAAAAGGTTGTCAGAGCTAAATTTTCAAATTTGTGTTCAGTAAGTGATGCTCATGATTACCAATATGATAGAAATCGTCATTTGCGAATTCAAGAAAAAAGTGCATTTTGAAACCATGGGCTATAGTCCAGCAGAATTAAGCAAAATAGCCTCGGAATTCAAATCTCTCTATTTTTGTGAATACTTGGTCCTCAGAGCTAAATTTTCAAATTTGTGTTCAGTAAGTGATGCTCATGATTACCAATATGATAGAAATCGTCATTTGCGAATTCAAGAAAAAAGTGCATTTTGAAACCATGGGCTATAGTCCAGCAGAATTAAGCAAAATAGCCTCGGAATTCAAATCTCTCTATTTTTGTGAATACTTGGTTCTCAGAGCTAAATTTTCAAATTTGTGTTCAGTAAATGATGCTCATGATTACCAATATGATAGAAATCGTCATTTGCGAATTCAAGAAAAAAGTGCACTTTGAAACCATGGGCTATAGTCCAGCAGAATTAAGCAAAATAGCCTCGGATTTCAAATCTCTCTATTTTTGTGAATACTTGGTTCTCAGAGCTAAATTTTCAAATTTGTGTTCAGTAAGTGATGCTCATGATTACCAATATGATAGAAATCGTCATTTGCGAATTCAAGAAAAAAGTGCACTTTGAAACCATGGGCTATAGTCCAGCAGAATTAAGCAAAATAGCCTCGGATGTCAAATCTCTCTATTTTTGTGAATACTTGGTTCTCAGAGCTAAGTTTTCAAATTTGTGTTCAGTAAATGATGCTCATGATTACCAATATGATAGAAATCGTCATTTGCGAATTCAAGAAAAAAGTGCATTTTGAAACCAGCAGAATTAAGCAAAATAGCCTCGGATTTCAAATCTCTCTATATTTGTCAATAAAAGGTTGTCAGAGCTAAATTTTCAAATTTGTGTTCAGTAAGTGATGCTCATGATTACCATTAAGATAGAAATTGTCATTTGCGAATTCAAGAAAAAAGTGCATTTTGAAACCATGGGCTATAGTCCAGCAGAATTAAGCAAAATAGCCTCGGATTTCAAATCTCTCTATATTTGTCAATAAAAGGTTGTCAGAGCTAAATTTTCAAATTTGTGTTCAGTAAGTGATGCTCATGATTACCAATATGATAGAAATTGTCATTTGCGAATTCAAGAACAAAGTGCATTTTGAAACCATGGGCTATAGTCCAGCAGAATTAAGCAAAATAGCCTCGGATTTCAAATCTCTCTATATTTGTCAATAAAAGGTTGTCAGAGCTAAATTTTCAAATTTGTGTTCAGTAAGTGATGCTCATGATTACCATTAAGATAGAAATTGTCATTTGCGAATTCAAGAAAAAAGTGCATTTTGAAACCATGGGCTATAGTCCAGCAGAATTAAGCAAAATAGCCTCGGATTTCAAATCTCTCTATTTTTGTCAATAAAAGGTTGTCAGAGCTAAATTTTCAAATTTGTGTTCAGTAAGTGATGCTCATGATTACCAATATGATGGAAATCGTCATTTGCGAATTCAAGAAAAAAGTGCATTTTGAAACCATGGGCTATAGTCCAGCAGAATTAAGCAAAATAGCCTCGGATTTCAAATCTCTCTATTTTTGTCAATAAAAGGTTGTCAGAGCTAAATTTTCAAATTTGTGTTCAGTAAGTGATGCTCATGATTACCAATATGATAGAAATCGTCATTTGCGAATTCAAGAAAAAAGTGCATTTTGAAACCATGGGCTATAGTCCAGCAGAATTAAGCAAAATAGCCTCGGATTTCAAATCTCTCTATTTTTGTGAATACTTGGTTCTCAGAGCTAAATTTTCAAATTTGTGTTCAGTAAGTGATGCTCATGATTACCAATATGATGGAAATCGTCATTTGCGAATTCAAGAAAAAAGTGCATTTTGAAACCATGGGCTATAGTCCAGCAGAATTAAGCAAAATAGCCTCGGATTTCAAATCTCTCTACTTTTGTGAATACTTGGTTCTCAGAACTAAATTTTCAAATTTGTGTTCAGTAAGTGATGCTCATGATTACCATTACGATAGAAATTGTCATTTGCGAATTCAAGAAAAAAGTGCATTTTGAAACCATGGGCTATAGTCCAGCAGAATTAAGCAAAATAGCCTCGGATTTCAAATCTCTCTACTTTTGTGAATACTTGGTTCTCAGAACTAAATTTTCAAATTTGTGTTCAGTAAGTGATGCTCATGATTACCATTACGATAGAAATTGTCATTTGCGAATTCAAGAAAAAAGTGCATTTTGAAACCATGGGCTATAGTCCAGCAGAATTAAGCAAAATAGCCTCGGATTTCAAATCTCTCTATTTTTGTGAATACTTGGTCCTCAGAGCTAAATTTTCAAATTTGTGTTCAGTAAGTGATGCTCATGATTACCAATATGATAGAAATCGTCATTTGCGAATTCAAGAAAAAAGTGCATTTTGAAACCATGGGCTATAGTCCAGCAGAATTAAGCAAAATAGCCTCGGATTTCAAATCTCTCTATATTTGTCAATAAAAGGTTGTCAGAGCTAAATTTTCAAATTTGTGTTCAGTAAGTGATGCTCATGATTACCAATATGATAGAAATCGTCATTTGCGAATTCAAGAAAAAAGTGCATTTTGAAACCATGGGCTATAGTCCAGCAGAATTAAGCAAAATAGCCTCGGAATTCAAATCTCTCTATTTTTGTGAATACTTGGTCCTCAGAGCTAAATTTTCAAATTTGTGTTCAGTAAGTGATGCTCATGATTACCAATATGATAGAAATCGTCATTTGCGAATTCAAGAAAAAAGTGCATTTTGAAACCATGGGCTATAGTCCAGCAGAATTAAGCAAAATAGCCTCGGAATTCAAATCTCTCTATTTTTGTGAATACTTGGTTCTCAGAGCTAAATTTTCAAATTTGTGTTCAGTAAATGATGCTCATGATTACCAATATGATAGAAATCGTCATTTGCGAATTCAAGAAAAAAGTGCACTTTGAAACCATGGGCTATAGTCCAGCAGAATTAAGCAAAATAGCCTCGGATTTCAAATCTCTCTATTTTTGTGAATACTTGGTTCTCAGAGCTAAATTTTCAAATTTGTGTTCAGTAAGTGATGCTCATGATTACCAATATGATAGAAATCGTCATTTGCGAATTCAAGAAAAAAGTGCACTTTGAAACCATGGGCTATAGTCCAGCAGAATTAAGCAAAATAGCCTCGGATGTCAAATCTCTCTATTTTTGTGAATACTTGGTTCTCAGAGCTAAGTTTTCAAATTTGTGTTCAGTAAATGATGCTCATGATTACCAATATGATAGAAATCGTCATTTGCGAATTCAAGAAAAAAGTGCATTTTGAAACCAGCAGAATTAAGCAAAATAGCCTCGGATTTCAAATCTCTCTATATTTGTCAATAAAAGGTTGTCAGAGCTAAATTTTCAAATTTGTGTTCAGTAAGTGATGCTCATGATTACCATTAAGATAGAAATTGTCATTTGCGAATTCAAGAAAAAAGTGCATTTTGAAACCATGGGCTATAGTCCAGCAGAATTAAGCAAAATAGCCTCGGATTTCAAATCTCTCTATATTTGTCAATAAAAGGTTGTCAGAGCTAAATTTTCAAATTTGTGTTCAGTAAGTGATGCTCATGATTACCAATATGATAGAAATTGTCATTTGCGAATTCAAGAACAAAGTGCATTTTGAAACCATGGGCTATAGTCCAGCAGAATTAAGCAAAATAGCCTCGGATTTCAAATCTCTCTATATTTGTCAATAAAAGGTTGTCAGAGCTAAATTTTCAAATTTGTGTTCAGTAAGTGATGCTCATGATTACCATTAAGATAGAAATTGTCATTTGCGAATTCAAGAAAAAAGTGCATTTTGAAACCATGGGCTATAGTCCAGCAGAATTAAGCAAAATAGCCTCGGATTTCAAATCTCTCTATATTTGTCAATAAAAGGTTGTCAGAGCTAAATTTTCAAATTTGTGTTCAGTAAGTGATGCTCATGATTACCAATATGATGGAAATCGTCATTTGCGAATTCAAGAAAAAAGTGCATTTTGAAACCATGGGCTATAGTCCAGCAGAATTAAGCAAAATAGCCTCGGATTTCAAATCTCTCTATTTTTGTCAATAAAAGGTTGTCAGAGCTAAATTTTCAAATTTGTGTTCAGTAAGTGATGCTCATGATTACCAATATGATAGAAATCGTCATTTGCGAATTCAAGAAAAAAGTGCATTTTGAAACCATGGGCTATAGTCCAGCAGAATTAAGCAAAATAGCCTCGGATTTCAAATCTCTCTATTTTTGTGAATACTTGGTTCTCAGAGCTAAATTTTCAAATTTGTGTTCAGTAAGTGATGCTCATGATTACCAATATGATAGAAATCGTCATTTGCGAATTCAAGAAAAAAGTGCATTTTGAAACCATGGGCTATAGTCCAGCAGAATTAAGCAAAATAGCCTCGGATTTCAAATCTCTCTATTTTTGTGAATACTTGGTTGTCAGAGCTAAATTTTCAAATTTGTGTTCTGTAAGTGATGCTCATGATTACCAATATGATAGAAATCGTCATTTGCGAATTCAAGAAAAAAGTGCATTTTGAAACCATGGGCTATAGTCCAGCAGAATTAAGCAAAATAGCCTCGGATTTCAAATCTCTCTATTTTTGTGAATACTTGGTTCTCAGAGCTAAATTTTCAAATTTGTGTTCAGTAAGTGATGCTCATGATTACCATTACGATAGAAATTGTCATTTGCGAATTCAAGAAAAAAGTGCATTTTGAAACCATGGGCTATAGTCCAGCAGAATTAAGCAAAATAGCCTCGGATTTCAAATCTCTCTATTTTTGTGAATACTTGGTTCTCAGAGCTAAATTTTCAAATTTGTGTTCAGTAAGTGATGCTCATGATTACCAATATGATGGAAATCGTCATTTGCGAATTCAAGAAAAAAGTGCATTTTGAAACCATGGGCTATAGTCCAGCAGAATTAAGCAAAATAGCCTCGGATTTCAAATCTCTCTATTTTTGTCAATAAAAGGTTGTCAGAGCTAAATTTTCAAATTTGTGTTCAGTAAGTGATGCTCATGATTACCAATATGATAGAAATCGTCATTTGCGAATTCAAGAAAAAAGTGCATTTTGAAACCATGGGCTATAGTCCAGCAGAATTAAGCAAAATAGCCTCGGATTTCAAATCTCTCTATTTTTGTCAATAAAAGGTTGTCAGAGCTAAATTTTCAAATTTGTGTTCAGTAAGTGATGCTCATGATTACCAATATGATAGAAATCGTCATTTGCGAATTCAAGAAAAAAGTGCATTTTGAAACCATGGGCTATAGTCCAGCAGAATTAAGCAAAATAGCCTCGGATTTCAAATCTCTCTATATTTGTCAATAAAAGGTTGTCAGAGCTAAATTTTCAAATTTGTGTTCAGTAAGTGATGCTCATGATTACCAATATGATAGAAATCGTCATTTGCGAATTCAAGAAAAAAGTGCATTTTGAAACCATGGGCTATAGTCCAGCAGAATTAAGCAAAATAGCCTCGGATTTCAAATCTCTCTATTTTTGTCAATAAAAGGTTGTCAGAGCTAAATTTTCAAATTTGTGTTCAGTAAGTGATGCTCATGATTACCATTAAGATAGAAATTTTCATTTGCGAATTCAAGAAAAAAGTGCATTTTGAAACCATGGGCTATAGTCCAGCAGAATTAAGCAAAATAGCCTCGGATTTCAAATCTCTCTATATTTGTCAATAAAAGGTTGTCAGAGCTAAATTTTCAAATTTGTGTTCAGTAAGTGATGCTCATGATTACCATTAAGATAGAAATTGTCATTTGCGAATTCAAGAAAAAAGTGCATTTTGAAACCATGGGCTATAGTCCAGCAGAATTAAGCAAAATAGCCTCGGATTTCAAATCTCTCTATATTTGTCAATAAAAGGTTGTCAGAGCTAAATTTTCAAATTTGTGTTCAGTAAGTGATGCTCATGATTACCATTAAGATAGAAATTGTCATTTGCGAATTCAAGAAAAAAGTGCATTTTGAAACCATGGGCTATAGTCCAGCAGAATTAAGCAAAATAGCCTCGGATTTCAAATCTCTCTATATTTGTCAATAAAAGGTTGTCAGAGCTAAATTTTCAAATTTGTGTTCAGTAAGTGATGCTCATGATTACCATTAAGATAGAAATTGTCATTTGCGAATTCAAGAAAAAAGTGCATTTTGAAACCATGGGCTATAGTCCAGCAGAATTAAGCAAAATAGCCTCGGATTTCAAATCTCTCTATATTTGTCAATAAAAGGTTGTCAGAGCTAAATTTTCAAATTTGTGTTCAGTAAGTGATGCTCATGATTACCAATATGATAGAAATCGTCATTTGCGAATTCAAGAAAAAAGTGCATTTTGAAACCATGGGCTATAGTCCAGCAGAATTAAGCAAAATAGCCTCGGAATTCAAATCTCTCTATTTTTGTGAATACTTGGTTCTCAGAGCTAAATTTTCAAATTTGTGTTCAGTAAATGATGCTCATGATTACCAATATGATAGAAATCGTCATTTGCGAATTCAAGAAAAAAGTGCACTTTGAAACCATGGGCTATAGTCCAGCAGAATTAAGCAAAATAGCCTCGGATGTCAAATCTCTCTATTTTTGTGAATACTTGGTTCTCAGAGCTAAGTTTTCAAATTTGTGTTCAGTAAGTGATGCTCATGATTACCAATATGATAGAAATCGTCGTTTGCAAATTCAAGAAAAAAGTGCATTTTGAAACCATGGGCTATAGTCCAGCAGAATTAAGCAAAATAGCCTCGGATTTCAAATCTCTCTATTTTTGTTAATAAAAGGTTGTCAGAGCTAAATTTTCAAATTTGTGTTCAGTGAGTGATGCTCAAGATTATCAATATCACAGAAATCGTCGATTGCAAATTCAAGAAAAAAGTGCATTTTGAAACCATGGGCTATAGTCCAGCAGAATTAAGCAAAATAGCCTCGGATTGCAAATCTCACTATTTTTGTGAATACTTGGTTCTCAGAGCTAAATTTTCAAATTTGTGTTCAGTAAGTGATGCTCATGATTACCAATATGATAGAAATCGTCATTTGCGAATTCAAGAAAAAAGTGCATTTTGGAACCATGGGCTATAGTCCAGCAGAATTAAGCAAAATAGCCTCGGATTTCAAATCTCTCTATTTTTGTGAATACTTGGTTCTCAGAGCTAAATTTTCAAATTTGTGTTCAGTAAGTGATGCTCATGATTACCAATATGATAGAAATCGTCGCTTGCAAATTCAAGAAAAAAGTGCATTTTGAAACCATGGGCTATAGTCCAGTAGAATTAAGCAAAATAGCCTCGCATTTCAAATCTCACTATTTTTGTGAATACTTGGTTCTCAGAGCTAAATTTTCAAATTTGTGTTCAGTAAGTGATGCTCATGATTACCAATATGATAGAAATCGTCGCTTGCAAATTCAAGAAAAAAGTGCATTTTGAAACCATGGGCTATAGTCCAGCAGAATTAAGCAAAATAGCCTCGCATTTCAAATCTCACTATTTTTGTGAATACTTGGTTCTCAGAGCTAAATTTTCAAATTTGTGTTCAGTAAGTGATGCTCATGATTACCAATATGATAGAAATCGTCATTTGCGAATTCAAGAAAAAAGTGCACTTTGAAACCATGGGCTATAGTCCAGCAGAATTAAGCAAAATAGCCTCGGATTTCAAATCTCTCTATTTTTGTCAATAAAAGGTTGTCAGAGCTAAATTTTCAAATTTGTGTTCAGTAAGTGATGCTCATGATTACCAATATGATAGAAATCGTCATTTGCGAATTCAAGAAAAAAGTGCATTTTGAAACCATGGGCTATAGTCCAGCAGAATTAAGCAAAATAGCCTCGGATTTCAAATCTCTCTATTTTTGTGAATACTTGGTTCTCAGAGCTAAATTTTCAAATTTGTGTTCAGTAAGTGATGCTCATGATTACCAATATGATAGAAATCGTCATTTGCGAATTCAAGAAAAAAGTGCACTTTGAAACCATGGGCTA
The DNA here is from genome assembly GCA_963555765.1 of Orthonevra nobilis. Classification (NCBI taxonomy): domain Eukaryota; kingdom Metazoa; phylum Arthropoda; class Insecta; order Diptera; family Syrphidae; genus Orthonevra; species Orthonevra nobilis. The sequence continues at coordinate 32,548,589 of OY743224.1, forward strand.
TAGTCCAGCAGAATTAAGCAAAATAGCCTCGGATGTCAAATCTCTCTATTTTTGTGAATACTTGGTTCTCAGAGCTAAGTTTTCAAATTTGTGTTCAGTAAATGATGCTCATGATTACCAATATGATAGAAATCGTCATTTGCGAATTCAAGAAAAAAGTGCATTTTGAAACCATGGGCTATAGTCCAGCAGAATTAAGCAAAATAGCCTCGGATTTCAAATCTCTCTATATTTGTCAATAAAAGGTTGTCAGAGCTAAATTTTCAAATTTGTGTTCAGTAAGTGATGCTCATGATTACCAATATGATAGAAATTGTCATTTGCGAATTCAAGAACAAAGTGCATTTTGAAACCATGGGCTATAGTCCAGCAGAATTAAGCAAAATAGCCTCGGATTTCAAATCTCTCTATATTTGTCAATAAAAGGTTGTCAGAGCTAAATTTTCAAATTTGTGTTCAGTAAGTGATGCTCATGATTACCATTAAGATAGAAATTGTCATTTGCGAATTCAAGAAAAAAGTGCATTTTGAAACCATGGGCTATAGTCCAGCAGAATTAAGCAAAATAGCCTCGGATTTCAAATCTCTCTATATTTGTCAATAAAAGGTTGTCAGAGCTAAATTTTCAAATTTGTGTTCAGTAAGTGATGCTCATGATTACCAATATGATGGAAATCGTCATTTGCGAATTCAAGAAAAAAGTGCATTTTGAAACCATGGGCTATAGTCCAGCAGAATTAAGCAAAATAGCCTCGGATTTCAAATCTCTCTATTTTTGTCAATAAAAGGTTGTCAGAGCTAAATTTTCAAATTTGTGTTCAGTAAGTGATGCTCATGATTACCAATATGATAGAAATCGTCATTTGCGAATTCAAGAAAAAAGTGCATTTTGAAACCATGGGGTATAGTCCAGCAGAATTAAGCAAAATAGCCTCGGATTTCAAATCTCTCTATTTTTGTGAATACTTGGTTCTCAGAGCTAAATTTTCAAATTTGTGTTCAGTAAGTGATGCTCATGATTACCAATATGATGGAAATCGTCATTTGCGAATTCAAGAAAAAAGTGCATTTTGAAACCATGGGCTATAGTCCAGCAGAATTAAGCAAAATAGCCTCGGATTTCAAATCTCTCTATTTTTGTCAATAAAAGGTTGTCAGAGCTAAATTTTCAAATTTGTGTTCAGTAAGTGATGCTCATGATTACCAATATGATAGAAATCGTCATTTGCGAATTCAAGAAAAAAGTGCATTTTGAAACCATGGGCTATAGTCCAGCAGAATTAAGCAAAATAGCCTCGGATTTCAAATCTCTCTATTTTTGTGAATACTTGGTTCTCAGAGCTAAATTTTCAAATTTGTGTTCAGTAAGTGATGCTCATGATTACCAATATGATAGAAATCGTCATTTGCGAATTCAAGAAAAAAGTGCATTTTGAAACCATGGGCTATAGTCCAGCAGAATTAAGCAAAATAGCCTCGGATTTCAAATCTCTCTATTTTTGTCAATAAAAGGTTGTCAGAGCTAAATTTTCAAATTTGTGTTCAGTAAGTGATGCTCATGATTACCAATATGATAGAAATCGTCATTTGCGAATTCAAGAAAAAAGTGCATTTTGAAACCTTGGGCTATAGTCCAGCAGAATTAAGCAAAATAGCCTCGGATTTCAAATCTCTCTATTTTTGTCAATAAAAGGTTGTCAGAGCTAAATTTTCAAATTTGTGTTCAGTAAGTGATGCTCATGATTACCAATATGATAGAAATCGTCATTTGCGAATTCAAGAAAAAAGTGCATTTTGAAACCATGGGCTATAGTCCAGCAGAATTAAGCAAAATAGCCTCGGATTTCAAATCTCTCTATTTTTGTCAATAAAAGGTTGTCAGAGCTAAATTTTCAAATTTGTGTTCAGTAAGTGATGCTCATGATTACCAATATGATAGAAATCGTCATTTGCGAATTCAAGAAAAAAGTGCATTTTGAAACCATGGGCTATAGTCCAGCAGAATTAAGCAAAATAGCCTCGGATTTCAAATCTCTCTATTTTTGTGAATACTTGGTTCTCAGAGCTAAATTTTCAAATTTGTGTTCAGTAAGTGATGCTCATGATTACCAATATGATGGAAATCGTCATTTGCGAATTCAAGAAAAAAGTGCATTTTGAAACCATGGGCTATAGTCCAGCAGAATTAAGCAAAATAGCCTCGGATTTCAAATCTCTCTATTTTTGTGAATACTTGGTTCTCAGAGCTAAATTTTCAAATTTGTGTTCAGTAAGTGATGCTCATGATTACCAATATGATGGAAATCGTCATTTGCGAATTCAAGAAAAAAGTGCATTTTGAAACCATGGGCTATAGTCCAGCAGAATTAAGCAAAATAGTCTCGGATTTCAAATCTCTCTATTTTTGTGAATACTTGGTTCTCAGAGCTAAATTTTCAAATTTGTGTTCAGTAAGTGATGCTCATGATTACCAATATGATAGAAATCGTCATTTGCGAATTCAAGAAAAAAGTGCACTTTGAAACCATGGGCTATAGTCCAGCAGAATTAAGCAAAATAGCCTCGGATGTCAAATCTCTCTATTTTTGTGAATACTTGGTTCTCAGAGCTAAGTTTTCAAATTTGTGTTCAGTAAATGATGCTCATGATTACCAATATGATAGAAATCGTCATTTGCGAATTCAAGAAAAAAGTGCACTTTGAAACCATGGACTATAGTCCAGCAGAATTAAGCAAAATAGCCTCGGATTTCAAATCTCTCTATTTTTGTGAATACTTGGTTCTCAGAGCTAAATTTTCAAATTTGTGTTCAGTAAATGATGCTCATGATTACCAATATGATAGAAATCGTCATTTGCGAATTCAAGAAAAAAGTGCACTTTGAAACCATGGGCTATAGTCCAGCAGAATTAAGCAAAATAGCCTCGGATGTCAAATCTCTCTATTTTTGTGAATACTTGGTTCTCAGAGCTAAGTTTTCAAATTTGTGTTCAGTAAATGATGCTCATGATTACCAATATGATAGAAATCGTCATTTGCGAATTCAAGAAAAAAGTGAATTTTGAAACCATGGGCTATAGTCCAGCAGAATTAAGCAAAATAGCCTCGGATTTCAAATCTCTCTATATTTGTCAATAAAAGGTTGTCAGAGCTAAATTTTCAAATTTGTGTTCAGTAAGTGATGCTCATGATTACCAATATGATAGAAATTGTCATTTGCGAATTCAGGAAAAAAGTGCATTTTGAAACCATGGGCTATAGTCCAGCAGAATTAAGCAAAATAGCCTCGGATTTCAAATCTCTCTATATTTGTCAATAAAAGGTTGTCAGAGCTAAATTTTCAAATTTGTGTTCAGTAAGTGATGCTCATGATTACCAATATGATAGAAATCGTCATTTGCGAATTCAAGAAAAAAGTGCATTTTGAAACCATGGGCTATAGTCCAGCAGAATTAAGCAAAATAGCCTCGGATTTCCAATCTCTCTATTTTTGTCAATAAAAGGTTGTCAGAGCTAAATTTTCAAATTTGTGTTCTGTAAGTGATGCTCATGATTACCAATATGATAGAAATCGTCATTTGCGAATTCAAGAAAAAAGTGCATTTTGAAACCATGGGCTATAGTCCAGCAGAATTAAGCAAAATAGCCTCGGATTTCAAATCTCTCTATTTTTGTCAATAAAAGGTTGTCAGAGCTAAATTTTCAAATTTGTGTTCAGTAAGTGATGCTCATGATTACCATTAAGATAGAAATTGTCATTTGCGAATTCAAGAAAAAAGTGCATTTTGAAACCATGGGCTATAGTCCAGCAGAATTAAGCAAAATAGCCTCGGATTTCAAATCTCTCTATTTTTGTGAATACTTGGTTCTCAGAGCTAAATTTTCAAATTTGTGTTCAGTAAGTGATGCTCATGATTACCAATATGATGGAAATCGTCATTTGCGAATTCAAGAAAAAAGTGCATTTTGAAACCATGGGCTATAGTCCAGCAGAATTAAGCAAAATAGCCTCGGATTTCAAATCTCTCTATATTTGTCAATAAAAGGTTGTCAGAGCTAAATTTTCAAATTTGTGTTCAGTAAGTGATGCTCATGATTACCAATATGATAGAAATTGTCATTTGCGAATTCAAGAACAAAGTGCATTTTGAAACCATGGGCTATAGTCCAGCAGAATTAAGCAAAATAGCCTCGGATTTCAAATCTCTCTATATTTGTCAATAAAAGGTTGTCAGAGCTAAATTTTCAAATTTGTGTTCAGTAAGTGATGCTCATGATTACCATTAAGATAGAAATTGTCATTTGCGAATTCAAGAAAAAAGTGCATTTTGAAACCATGGGCTATAGTCCAGCAGAATTAAGCAAAATAGCCTCGGATTTCAAATCTCTCTATATTTGTCAATAAAAGGTTGTCAGAGCTAAATTTTCAAATTTGTGTTCAGTAAGTGATGCTCATGATTACCAATATGATGGAAATCGTCATTTGCGAATTCAAGAAAAAAGTGCATTTTGAAACCATGGGCTATAGTCCAGCAGAATTAAGCAAAATAGCCTCGGATTTCAAATCTCTCTATTTTTGTCAATAAAAGGTTGTCAGAGCTAAATTTTCAAATTTGTGTTCAGTAAGTGATGCTCATGATTACCAATATGATAGAAATCGTCATTTGCGAATTCAAGAAAAAAGTGCATTTTGAAACCATGGGGTATAGTCCAGCAGAATTAAGCAAAATAGCCTCGGATTTCAAATCTCTCTATTTTTGTGAATACTTGGTTCTCAGAGCTAAATTTTCAAATTTGTGTTCAGTAAGTGATGCTCATGATTACCAATATGATGGAAATCGTCATTTGCGAATTCAAGAAAAAAGTGCATTTTGAAACCATGGGCTATAGTCCAGCAGAATTAAGCAAAATAGCCTCGGATTTCAAATCTCTCTATTTTTGTCAATAAAAGGTTGTCAGAGCTAAATTTTCAAATTTGTGTTCAGTAAGTGATGCTCATGATTACCAATATGATAGAAATCGTCATTTGCGAATTCAAGAAAAAAGTGCATTTTGAAACCATGGGCTATAGTCCAGCAGAATTAAGCAAAATAGCCTCGGATTTCAAATCTCTCTATTTTTGTGAATACTTGGTTCTCAGAGCTAAATTTTCAAATTTGTGTTCAGTAAGTGATGCTCATGATTACCAATATGATGGAAATCGTCATTTGCGAATTCAAGAAAAATGTGCATTTTGAAACCATGGGCTATAGTCCAGCAGAATTAAGCAAAATAGCCTCGGATTTCAAATCTCTCTATTTTTGTCAATAAAAGGTTGTCAGAGCTAAATTTTCAAATTTGTGTTCAGTAAGTGATGCTCATGATTACCAATATGATAGAAATCGTCATTTGCGAATTCAAGAAAAAAGTGCATTTTGAAACCATGGGCTATAGTCCAGCAGAATTAAGCAAAATAGCCTCGGATTTCAAATCTCTCTATTTTTGTCAATAAAAGGTTGTCAGAGCTAAATTTTCAAATTTGTGTTCAGTAAGTGATGCTCATGATTACCAATATGATAGAAATCGTCATTTGCGAATTCAAGAAAAAAGTGCATTTTGAAACCATGGGCTATAGTCCAGCAGAATTAAGCAAAATAGCCTCGGATTTCAAATCTCTCTATTTTTGTCAATAAAAGGTTGTCAGAGCTAAATTTTCAAATTTGTGTTCAGTAAGTGATGCTCATGATTACCAATATGATAGAAATCGTCATTTGCGAATTCAAGAAAAAAGTGCATTTTGAAACCATGGGCTATAGTCCAGCAGAATTAAGCAAAATAGCCTCGGATTTCAAATCTCTCTATATTTGTCAATAAAAGGTTGTCAGAGCTAAATTTTCAAATTTGTGTTCAGTAAGTGATGCTCATGATTACCAATATGATAGAAATCGTCATTTGCGAATTCAAGAAAAAAGTGCATTTTGAAACCATGGGCTATAGTCCAGCAGAATTAAGCAAAATAGCCTCGGATTTCAAATCTCTCTATTTTTGTCAATAAAAGGTTGTCAGAGCTAAATTTTCAAATTTGTGTTCAGTAAGTGATGCTCATGATTACCAATATGATAGAAATCGTCATTTGCGAATTCAAGAAAAAAGTGCATTTTGAAACCATGGGCTATAGTCCAGCAGAATTAAGCAAAATGGCCTCGGATTTCAAATCTCTCTATATTTGTCAATAAAAGGTTGTCAGAGCTAAATTTTCAAATTTGTGTTCAGTAAGTGATGCTCATGATTACCAATATGATAGAAATCGTCATTTGCGAATTCAAGAAAAAAGTGCATTTTGAAACCATGGGCTATAGTCCAGCAGAATTAAGCAAAATAGCCTCGGATTTCAAATCTCTCTATTTTTGTGAATACTTGGTTCTCAGAGCTAAATTTTCAAATTTGTGTTCAGTAAGTGATGCTCATGATTATATGATAGAAATCGTCATTTGCGAATTCAAGAAAAAAGTGCATTTTGAAACCATGGGCTATAGTCCAGCAGAATTAAGCAAAATAGCCTCGGATTTCAAATCTCTCTATTTTTGTCAATAAAAGGTTGTCAGAGCTAAATTTTCAAATTTGTGTTCAGTAAGTGATGCTCATGATTACCAATATGATAGAAATCGTCATTTGCGAATTCAAGAAAAAAGTGCATTTTGAAACCATGGGCTATAGTCCAGCAGAATTAAGCAAAATGGCCTCGGATTTCAAATCTCTCTATATTTGTCAATAAAAGGTTGTCAGAGCTAAATTTTCAAATTTGTGTTCAGTAAGTGATGCTCATGATTACCAATATGATAGAAATCGTCATTTGCGAATTCAAGAAAAAAGTGCATTTTGAAACCATGGGCTATAGTCCAGCAGAATTAAGCAAAATAGCCTCGGAATTCAAATCTCTCTATTTTTGTGAATACTTGGTTGTCAGAGCTAAATTTTCAAATTTGTGTTCAGTAAGTGATGTTCATGATTACCAATATGATAGAAATCGTCATTTGCGAATTCAAGAAAAAAGTGCATTTTGAAACCATGGGCTATAGTCCAGCAGAATTAAGCAAAATAGCCTCGGATTTCAAATCTCTCTATTTTTGTGAATACTTGGTTCTCAGAGCTAAATTTTCAAATTTGTGTTCAGTAAGTGATGCTCATGATTACCAATATAATAGAAATCCTCATTTGCGAATTCAAGAAAAAAGTGCATTTTGAAACCATGGGCTATAGTCCAGCAGAATTAAGCAAAATAGCCTCGGATTTCAAATCTCTCTATTTTTGTCAATAAAAGGTTGTCAGAGCTAAATTTTCAAATTTGTGTTCAGTAAGTGATGCTCATGATTACCAATATGATAGAAATCGTCATTTGCGAATTCAAGAAAAAAGTGCATTTTGAAACCATGGGCTATAGTCCAGCAGAATTAAGCAAAATGGCCTCGGATTTCAAATCTCTCTATATTTGTCAATAAAAGGTTGTCAGAGCTAAATTTTCAAATTTGTGTTCAGTAAGTGATGCTCATGATTACCAATATGATAGAAATCGTCATTTGCAAATTCAAGAAAAAAGTGCATTTTGAAACCATGGGCTATAGTCCAGCAGAATTAAGCAAAATAGCCTCGGATTTCAAATCTCTCTATTTTTGTGAATACTTGGTTCTCAGAGCTAAATTTTCAAATTTGTGTTCAGTAAGTGATGCTCATGATTATATGATAGAAATCGTCATTTGCGAATTCAAGAAAAAAGTGCATTTTGAAACCATGGGCTATAGTCCAGCAGAATTAAGCAAAATAGCCTCGGATTTCAAATCTCTCTATTTTTGTCAATAAAAGGTTGTCAGAGCTAAATTTTCAAATTTGTGTTCAGTAAGTGATGCTCATGATTACCAATATGATAGAAATCGTCATTTGCGAATTCAAGAAAAAAGTGCATTTTGAAACCATGGGCTATAGTCCAGCAGAATTAAGCAAAATGGCCTCGGATTTCAAATCTCTCTATATTTGTCAATAAAAGGTTGTCAGAGCTAAATTTTCAAATTTGTGTTCAGTAAGTGATGCTCATGATTACCAATATGATAGAAATCGTCATTTGCAAATTCAAGAAAAAAGTGCATTTTGAAACCATGGGCTATAGTCCAGCAGAATTAAGCAAAATAGCCTCGGATTTCAAATCTCTCTATTTTTGTGAATACTTGGTTCTCAGAGCTAAATTTTCAAATTTGTGTTCAGTAAGTGATGCTCATGATTATATGATAGAAATCGTCATTTGCGAATTCAAGAAAAAAGTGCATTTTGAAACCATGGGCTATAGTCCAGCAGAATTAAGCAAAATAGCCTCGGATTTCAAATCTCTCTATTTTTGTCAATAAAAGGTTGTCAGAGCTAAATTTTCAAATTTGTGTTCAGTAAGTGATGCTCATGATTACCAATATGATAGAAATCGTCATTTGCGAATTCAAGAAAAAAGTGCATTTTGAAACCATGGGCTATAGTCCAGCAGAATTAAGCAAAATGGCCTCGGATTTCAAATCTCTCTATATTTGTCAATAAAAGGTTGTCAGAGCTAAATTTTCAAATTTGTGTTCAGTAAGTGATGCTCATGATTACCAATATGATAGAAATCGTCATTTGCGAATTCAAGAAAAAAGTGCATTTTGAAACCATGGGCTATAGTCCAGCAGAATTAAGCAAAATAGCCTCGGAATTCAAATCTCTCTATTTTTGTGAATACTTGGTTCTCAGAGCTAAATTTTCAAATTTGTGTTCAGTAAATGATGCTCATGATTACCAATATGATAGAAATCGTCATTTGCAAATTCAAGAAAAAAGTGCACTTTGAAACCATGGGCTATAGTCCAGCAGAATTAAGCAAAATAGCCTCGGATGTCAAATCTCTCTATTTTTGTGAATACTTGGTTCTCAGAGCTAAGTTTTCAAATTTGTGTTCAGTAAGTGATGCTCATGATTACCAATATGATAGAAATCGTCGTTTGCAAATTCAAGAAAAAAGTGCATTTTGAAACCATGGGCTATAGTCCAGCAGAATTAAGCAAAATAGCCTCGGATTTCAAATCTCTCTATTTTTGTGAATACTTGGTTCTCAGAGCTAAATTTTCAAATTTGTGTTCAGTAAGTGATGCTCATGATTACCAATATGATAGAAATCGTCATTTGCGAATTCAAGAAAAAAGTGCATTTTGAAACCATGGGCTATAGTCCAGCAGAATTAAGCAAAATAGCCTCGGAATTCAAATCTCTCTATTTTTGTGAATACTTGGTTCTCAGAGCTAAATTTTCAAATTTGTGTTCAGTAAATGATGCTCATGATTACCAATATGATAGAAATCGTCATTTGCAAATTCAAGAAAAAAGTGCACTTTGAAACCATGGGCTATAGTCCAGCAGAATTAAGCAAAATAGCCTCGCATTTCAAATCTCACTATTTTTGTGAATACTTGGTTCTCAGAGCTAAATTTTCAAATTTGTGTTCAGTAAGTGATGCTCATGATTACCAATATGATAGAAATCGTCGCTTGCAAATTCAAGAAAAAAGTGCATTTTGAAACCATGGGCTATAGTCCAGCAGAATTAAGCAAAATAGCCTCGGATTTCAAATCTCTCTATTTTTGTGAATACTTGGTTCTCAGAGCTAAATTTTCAAATTTGTGTTCAGTAAGTGATGCTCATGATTACCAATATGATAGAAATCGTCATTTGCGAATTCAAGAAAAAAGTGCACTTTGAAACCATGGGCTATAGTCCAGCAGAATTAAGCAAAATAGCCTCGGATGTCAAATCTCTCTATTTTTGTGAATACTTGGTTCTCAGAGCTAAGTTTTCAAATTTGTGTTCAGTAAGTGATGCTCATGATTACCAATATGATAGAAATCGTCGTTTGCAAATTCAAGAAAAAAGTGCACTTTGAAACCATGGGCTATAGTCCAGCAGAATTAAGCAAAATAGCCTCGGATGTCAAATCTCTCTATTTTTGTGAATACTTGGTTCTCAGAGCTAAGTTTTCAAATTTGTGTTCAGTAAGTGATGCTCATGATTACCAATATGATAGAAATCGTCGTTTGCAAATTCAAGAAAAAAGTGCATTTTGAAACCATGGGCTATAGTCCAGCAGAATTAAGCAAAATAGCCTCGGATTTCAAATCTCTCTATTTTTGTTAATAAAAGGTTGTCAGAGCTAAATTTTCAAATTTGTGTTCAGTGAGTGATGCTCAAGATTATCAATATCACAGAAATCGTCGATTGCAAATTCAAGAAAAAAGTGCATTTTGAAACCATGGGCTATAGTCCAGCAGAATTAAGCAAAATAGCCTCGGATTGCAAATCTCACTATTTTTGTGAATACTTGGTTCTCAGAGCTAAATTTTCAAATTTGTGTTCAGTAAGTGATGCTCATGATTACCAATATGATAGAAATCGTCATTTGCGAATTCAAGAAAAAAGTGCACTTTCAAACCATGGGCTATAGTCCAGCAGAATTAAGCAAAATAGCTTCGGATTGCAAATCTCACTATTTTTGTGAATACTTGGTTCTCAGAGCTAAATTTTCAAATTTGTGTTCAGTAAGTGATGCTCATGATTACCAATATGATAGAAATCGTCATTTGCGAATTCAAGAAAAAAGTGCATTTTGAAACCATGGGCTATAGTCCAGCAGAATTAAGCAAAATAGCCTCGGATGTCAAATCTCTCTATTTTTGTGAATACTTGGTTCTCAGAGCTAAATTTTCAAATTTGTGTTCAGTAAGTGATGCTCATGATTACCAATATGATAGAAATCATCGTTTGCAAATTCAAGAAAAAAGTGCACTTTGAAACCATGGGCTATAGTCCAGCAGAATTAAGCAAAATAGCCTCGGATGTCAAATCTCTCTATTTTTGTGAATACTTGGTTCTCAGAGCTAAGTTTTCAAATTTGTGTTCAGTAAGTGATGCTCATGATTACCAATATGATAGAAATCGTCGTTTGCAAATTCAAGAAAAAAGTGCATTTTGAAACCATGGGCTATAGTCCAGCAGAATTAAGCAAAATAGCCTCGGATTTCAAATCTCTCTATTTTTGTTAATAAAAGGTTGTCAGAGCTAAATTTTCAAATTTGTGTTCAGTGAGTGATGCTCAAGATTATCAATATCACAGAAATCGTCGATTGCAAATTCAAGAAAAAAGTGCATTTTGAAACCATGGGCTATAGTCCAGCAGAATTAAGCAAAATAGCCTCGGATTGCAAATCTCACTATTTTTGTGAATACTTGGTTCTCAGAGCTAAATTTTCAAATTTGTGTTCAGTAAGTGATGCTCATGATTACCAATATGATAGAAATCGTCATTTGCGAATTCAAGAAAAAAGTGCACTTTGAAACCATGGGCTATAGTCCAGCAGAATTAAGCAAAATAGCCTCGGATTGCAAATCTCACTATTTTTGTGAATACTTGGTTCTCAGAGCTAAATTTTCAAATTTGTGTTCAGTAAGTGATGCTCATGATTACCAATATGATAGAAATCGTCGTTTGCAAATTCAAGAAAAAAGTGCATTTTGAAACCATGGGCTATAGTCCAGCAGAATTAAGCAAAATAGCCTCGGATTTCAAATCTCTCTATTTTTGATAATAAAAGGTTGTCAGAGCTAAATTTTCAAATTTGTGTTCAGTGAGTGATGCTCAGGATTATCAATATCACAGAAATCGTCGATTGCAAATTCAAGAAAAAAGTGCATTTTGAAACCATGGGCTATAGTCCAGCAGAATTAAGCAAAATAGCCTCGGATTGCAAATCTCACTATTTTTGTGAATACTTGGTTCTCAGAGCTAAATTTTCAAATTTGTGATCAGTAAGTGATGCTCATGATTACCAATATGATAGAAATCGTCATTTGCGAATTCAAGAAAAAAGTGCACTTTGAAACCATGGGCTATAGTCCAGCAGAATTAAGCAAAATAGCCTCGGATTGCAAATCTCACTATTTTTGTGAATACTTGGTTCTCAGAGCTAAATTTTCAAATTTGTGTTCAGTAAGTGATGCTCATGATTACCAATATGATAGAAATCGTCATTTGCGAATTCAAGAAAAAAGTGCATTTTGAAACCATGGGCTATAGTCCAGCAGAATTAAGCAAAATAACCTCGGATGTCAAATCTCTCTATTTTTGTGAATACTTGGTTCTCAGAGCTAAATTTTCAAATTTGTGTTCAGTAAGTGATGCTCATGATTACCAATATGATAGAAATCGTCGCTTGCAAATTCAAGAAAAAAGTGCATTTTGAAACCATGGGCTATAGTCCAGCAGAATTAAGCAAAATAGCCTCGGATGTCAAATCTCTCTATTTTTGTGAATACTTGGTTCTCAGAGCTAAGTTTTCAAATTTGTGTTCAGTAAGTGATGCTCATGATTACCAATATGATAGAAATCGTCGAGCAAAATAGCCTCGGATGTCAAATCTCTCTATTTTTGTGAATACTTGGTTCTCAGAGCTAAGTTTTCAAATTTGTGTTCAGTAAGTGATGCTCATGATTACCAATATGATAGAAATCGTCGTTTGCAAATTCAAGAAAAAAGTGCACTTTGAAACCATGGGCTATAGTCCAGCAGAATTAAGCAAAATAGCCTCGGATGTCAAATCTCTCTATTTTTGTGAATACTTGGTTCTCAGAGCTAAGTTTTCAAATTTGTGTTCAGTAAGTGATGCTCATGATTACCAATATGATAGAAATCGTCGTTTGCAAATTCAAGAAAAAAGTGCATTTTGAAACCATGGGCTATAGTCCAGCAGAATTAAGCAAAATAGCCTCGGATTTCAAATCTCTCTATTTTTGTTAATAAAAGGTTGTCAGAGCTAAATTTTCAAATTTGTGTTCAGTGAGTGATGCTCAAGATTATCAATATCACAGAAATCGTCGATTGCAAATTCAAGAAAAAAGTGCATTTTGAAACCATGGGCTATAGTCCAGCAGAATTAAGCAAAATAGCCTCGGATTGCAAATCTCACTATTTTTGTGAATACTTGGTTCTCAGAGCTAAATTTTCAAATTTGTGTTCAGTAAGTGATGCTCATGATTACCAATATGATAGAAATCGTCATTTGCGAATTCAAGAAAAAAGTGCACTTTGAAACCATGGGCTATAGTCCAGCAGAATTAAGCAAAATAGCCTCGGATGTCAAATCTCTCTATTTTTGTGAATACTTGGTTCTCAGAGCTAAGTTTTCAAATTTGTGTTCAGTAAGTGATGCTCATGATTACCAATATGATAGAAATCGTCGTTTGCAAATTCAAGAAAAAAGTGCACTTTGAAACCATGGGCTATAGTCCAGCAGAATTAAGCAAAATAGCCTCGGATTGCAAATCTCACTATTTTTGTGAATACTTGGTTCTCAGAGCTAAATTTTCAAATTTGTGTTCAGTAAGTGATGCTCATGATTACCAATATGATAGAAATCGTCATTTGCGAATTCAAGAAAAAAGTGCACTTTGAAACCATGGGCTATAGTCCAGCAGAATTAAGCAAAATAGCCTCGGATTGCAAATCTCACTATTTTTGTGAATACTTGGTTCTCAGAGCTAAATTTTCAAATTTGTGTTCAGTAAGTGATGCTCATGATTACCAATATGATAGAAATCGTCATTTGCGAATTCAAGAAAAAAGTGCACTTTGAAACCATGGGCTATAGTCCAGCAGAATTAAGCAAAATAGCCTCGGATGTCAAATCTCTCTATTTTTGTGAATACTTGGTTCTCAGAGCTAAATTTTCAAATTTGTGTTCAGTAAGTGATGCTCATGATTACCAATATGATAGAAATCGTCATTTGCGAATTCAAGAAAAAAGTGCATTTTGAAACCATGGGCTATAGTCCAGCAGAATTAAGCAAAATAACCTCGGATGTCAAATCTCTCTATTTTTGTGAATACTTGGTTCTCAGAGCTAAGTTTTCAAATTTGTGTTCAGTAAGTGATGCTCATGATTACCAATATGATAGAAATCGTCGTTTGCAAATTCAAGAAAAAAGTGCATTTTGAAACCATGGGCTATAGTCCAGCAGAATTAAGCAAAATAGCCTCGGATTTCAAATCTCTCTATTTTTGTTAATAAAAGGTTGTCAGAGCTAAATTTTCAAATTTGTGTTCAGTGAGTGATGCTCAAGATTATCAATATCACAGAAATCGTCGATTGCAAATTCAAGAAAAAAGTGCATTTTGAAACCATGGGCTATAGTCCAGCAGAATTAAGCAAAATAGCCTCGGATTGCAAATCTCACTATTTTTGTGAATACTTGGTTCTCAGAGCTAAATTTTCAAATTTGTGTTCAGTAAGTGATGCTCATGATTACCAATATGATAGAAATCGTCATTTGCGAATTCAAGAAAAAAGTGCACTTTGAAACCATGGGCTATAGTCCAGCAGAATTAAGCAAAATAGCCTCGGATGTCAAATCTCTCTATTTTTGTGAATACTTGGTTCTCAGAGCTAAGTTTTCAAATTTGTGTTCAGTAAGTGATGCTCATGATTACCAATATGATAGAAATCGTCGTTTGCAAATTCAAGAAAAAAGTGCACTTTGAAACCATGGGCTATAGTCCAGCAGAATTAAGCAAAATAGCCTCGGATTGCAAATCTCACTATTTTTGTGAATACTTGGTTCTCAGAGCTAAATTTTCAAATTTGTGTTCAGTAAGTGATGCTCATGATTACCAATATGATAGAAATCGTCATTTGCGAATTCAAGAAAAAAGTGCACTTTGAAACCATGGGCTATAGTCCAGCAGAATTAAGCAAAATAGCCTCGGATTGCAAATCTCACTATTTTTGTGAATACTTGGTTCTCAGAGCTAAATTTTCAAATTTGTGTTCAGTAAGTGATGCTCATGATTACCAATATGATAGAAATCGTCATTTGCGAATTCAAGAAAAAAGTGCACTTTGAAACCATGGGCTATAGTCCAGCAGAATTAAGCAAAATAGCCTCGGATGTCAAATCTCTCTATTTTTGTGAATACTTGGTTCTCAGAGCTAAATTTTCAAATTTGTGTTCAGTAAGTGATGCTCATGATTACCAATATGATAGAAATCGTCATTTGCGAATTCAAGAAAAAAGTGCATTTTGAAACCATGGGCTATAGTCCAGCAGAATTAAGCAAAATAACCTCGGATGTCAAATCTCTCTATTTTTGTGAATACTTGGTTCTCAGAGCTAAGTTTTCAAATTTGTGTTCAGTAAGTGATGCTCATGATTACCAATATGATAGAAATCGTCGTTTGCAAATTCAAGAAAAAAGTGCACTTTGAAACCATGGGCTATAGTCCAGCAGAATTAAGCAAAATAGCCTCGGATGTCAAATCTCTCTATTTTTGTGAATACTTGGTTCTCAGAGCTAAGTTTTCAAATTTGTGTTCAGTAAGTGATGCTCATGATTACCAATATGATAGAAATCGTCGTTTGCAAATTCAAGAAAAAAGTGCATTTTGAAACCATGGGCTATAGTCCAGCAGAATTAAGCAAAATAGCCTCGGATTTCAAATCTCTCTATTTTTGTTAATAAAAGGTTGTCAGAGCTAAATTTTCAAATTTGTGTTCAGTGAGTGATGCTCAAGATTATCAATATCACAGAAATCGTCGATTGCAAATTCAAGAAAAAAGTGCATTTTGAAACCATGGGCTATAGTCCAGCAGAATTAAGCAAAATAGCCTCGGATTGCAAATCTCACTATTTTTGTGAATACTTGGTTCTCAGAGCTAAATTTTCAAATTTGTGTTCAGTAAGTGATGCTCATGATTACCAATATGATAGAAATCGTCATTTGCGAATTCAAGAAAAAAGTGCACTTTGAAACCATGGGCTATAGTCCAGCAGAATTAAGCAAAATAGCCTCGGATGTCAAATCTCTCTATTTTTGTGAATACTTGGTTCTCAGAGCTAAGTTTTCAAATTTGTGTTCAGTAAGTGATGCTCATGATTACCAATATGATAGAAATCGTCGTTTGCAAATTCAAGAAAAAAGTGCACTTTGAAACCATGGGCTATAGTCCAGCAGAATTAAGCAAAATAGCCTCGGATGTCAAATCTCTCTATTTTTGTGAATACTTGGTTCTCAGAGCTAAGTTTTCAAATTTGTGTTCAGTAAGTGATGCTCATGATTACCAATATGATAGAAATCGTCGTTTGCAAATTCAAGAAAAAAGTGCATTTTGAAACCATGGGCTATAGTCCAGCAGAATTAAGCAAAATAGCCTCGGATTTCAAATCTCTCTATTTTTGTTAATAAAAGGTTGTCAGAGCTAAATTTTCAAATTTGTGTTCAGTGAGTGATGCTCAAGATTATCAATATCACAGAAATCGTCGATTGCAAATTCAAGAAAAAAGTGCATTTTGAAACCATGGGCTATAGTCCAGCAGAATTAAGCAAAATAGCCTCGGATTGCAAATCTCACTATTTTTGTGAATACTTGGTTCTCAGAGCTAAATTTTCAAATTTGTGTTCAGTAAGTGATGCTCATGATTACCAATATGATAGAAATCGTCATTTGCGAATTCAAGAAAAAAGTGCACTTTGAAACCATGGGCTATAGTCCAGCAGAATTAAGCAAAATAGCCTCGGATTGCAAATCTCACTATTTTTGTGAATACTTGGTTATCAGAGCTAAATTTTCAAATTTGTGTTCAGTAAGTGATGCTCATGATTACCAATATGATAGAAATCGTCGTTTGCAAATTCAAGAAAAAAGTGCACTTTGAAACCATGGGCTATAGTCCAGCAGAATTAAGCAAAATAGCCTCGGATGTCAAATCTCTCTATTTTTGTGAATACTTGGTTCTCAGAGCTAAGTTTTCAAATTTGTGTTCAGTAAGTGATGCTCATGATTACCAATATGATAGAAATCGTCGTTTGCAAATTCAAGAAAAAAGTGCATTTTGAAACCATGGGCTATAGTCCAGCAGAATTAAGCAAAATAGCCTCGGATTTCAAATCTCTCTATTTTTGTTAATAAAAGGTTGTCAGAGCTAAATTTTCAAATTTGTGTTCAGTGAGTGATGCTCAGGATTATCAATATCACAGAAATCGTCGATTGCAAATTCAAGAAAAAAGTGCATTTTGAAACCATGGGCTATAGTCCAGCAGAATTAAGCAAAATAGCCTCGGATTGCAAATCTCACTATTTTTGTGAATACTTGGTTCTCAGAGCTAAATTTTCAAATTTGTGTTCAGTAAGTGATGCTCATGATTACCAATATGATAGAAATCGTCATTTGCGAATTCAAGAAAAAAGTGCATTTTGGAACCATGGGCTATAGTCCAGCAGATTTAAGCAAAATAGCCTCGGATTTCAAATCTCTCTATTTTTGTGAATACTTGGTTCTCAGAGCTAAATTTTCAAATTTGTGTTCTGTAAGTGATGCTCATGATTACCAATATGATAGAAATCGTCGTTTGCAAATTCAAGAAAAAAGTGCATTTTGAAACCATGGGCTATAGTCCAGCAGAATTAAGCAAAATAGCCTCGGATTTCAAATCTCTCTATTTTTGTCAATAAAAGGTTGTCAGAGTTAAATTTTCAAATTTGTGTTCTGTAAGTGATGCTCATGATTACCAATATGATAGAAATCGTCATTTGCGAATTCAAGAAAAAAGTGCATTTTGAAACCATGGGCTATAGTCCAGCAGAATTAAGCAAAATAGCCTCGGATTTCAAATCTCTCTATTTTTGTCAATAAAAGGTTGTCAGAGCTAAATTTTCAAATTTGTGTTCTGTAAGTGATGCTCATGATTACCAATATGATAGAAATCGTCATTTGCGAATTCAAGAAAAAAGTGCATTTTGGAACCATGGGCTATAGTCCAGCAGATTTAAGCAAAATAGCCTCGGATTTCAAATCTCTCTATTTTTGTGAATACTTGGTTCTCAGAGCTAAATTTTCAAATTTGTGTTCAGTAAGTGATGCTCATGATTATCAATATCACAGAAATCGTCGATTGCAAATTCAAGAAAAAAGTGCATTTTGAAACCATGGGCTATAGTCCAGCAGAATTAAGCAAAATAGCCTCGGATTTCAAATCTCTCTATTTTTGTGAATACTTGGTTCCCAGAGCTAAATTTTCAAATTTGTGTTCAGTAAGTGATGCCCATAGTTGTCAATATCACAGAAATCGTCGATTGCAAATTCAAGAAAAAAGTGCATTTTGAAACCATGGGCTATAGTCGAGCAGAATTAAGCAAAATAGACTCGGATTTCAAATCTCTCTGTTTTTGTGAATACTTGGTTCTCAGAGCTAAATTTTCAAATTTGTGTTCAGTAAGTGATGCCCATAGTTGTCAATATCAAAGAAATCGTCGTTTGCAAATTTAAGAAAAAAGTCCATTTTGAAACCTTGGGCTATAGTCCAGCAGAATTAAGCAAAATAGCCTCGGATTTCAAATCTCTCTATTTTTGTGAATACTTGGTTCTCAGAACTAAATTTTCAAAATATTTGTTTAGTACGTGATACTCGTGATTATCAATATCACAGAAATCGTCGTTTGCAAATTTAAGAAAAAAGTCCATTTTGAAACCATGGGCTATAGTCCAGCAGAATTAAGCAAAATAGCCTCGGATTTCAAATCTCTCTATTTTTGTGAATAATTGGTTTTTAGAGCTAAATTTTCAAAATATTTGTTTAGTACGTGATACTGGTGATTATCAATATCACAGAAATCGTCGATTGCAAATTCAAGAAAAAAGTGCATTTTGAAACCATGGGCTATAGTCCAGCAGAATTAAGCAAAATAGCCTCGGATTTCAAATCTCTCTATTTTTGTCAATAAAAGGTTGTCAGAGCTAAATTTTCAAATTTGTGTTCAGTAAGTGATGCCCATAGTTGTCAATATCAAAGAAATCGTCGTTTGCAAATTTAAGAAAAAAGTCCATTTTGAAACCTTGGGCTATAGTCCAGCAGAATTAAGCAAAATAGCCTCGGATTTCAAATCCCTCTATTTTTGTCAATAAAAGGTTGTCAGAGCTAAATTTTCAAATTTGTGTTCAGTAAGTGATGCCCATAGTTGTCAATATCAAAGACATCATCATTTGCAAATTTAAGAAAAAAGTCCATTTTGAAACCTTGGGCTATAGTCCAGCAGAATTAAGCAAAATAGCCTCGGATTTCAAATCTCTCTATTTTTGTCAATAAAAGGTTGTCAGAGCTAAATTTTCAAATTTGAGTTCAGTAAGTGATGCTCATGATTACCAATATGATAGAAATCGTCATTTGCGAATTCAAGAAAAAAGTGCATTTTGAAACCATGGGCTATAGTCCAGCAGAATTAAGCAAAATAGCCTCGGATTTCAAATCTCTCTATTTTTGTGAATACTTGGTTCTCAGAACTAAATTTTCAAAATATTTTTTTAGTACGTGATACTCGTGATTATCAATATCACAGAAATCGTCGATTGCAAATTCAAGAAAAAAGTGCATTTTGAAACCATGGGCTATAGTCCAGCAGAATTAAGCAAAATAACCTCGGATTTCAAATCCCTCTATTTTTGTCAATAAAAGGTTGTCAGAGCTAAATTTTCAAATTTGTGTTCAGTAAGTGATGCCCATAGTTGTCAATATCAAAGACATCATCATTTGCAAATTTAAGAAAAAAGTCCATTTTGAAACCTTGGGCTATAGTCCAGCAGAATTAAGCAAAATAGCCTCGGATTTCAAATCTCTCTATTTTTGTCAATAAAAGGTTGTCAGAGCTAAATTTTCAAATTTGAGTTCAGTAAGTGATGCTCATGATTACCAATATGATAGAAATCGTCATTTGCGAATTCAAGAAAAAAGTGCATTTTGAAACCATGGGCTATAGTCCAGCAGAATTAAGCAAAATAGCCTCGGATTTCAAATCTCTCTATTTTTGTGAATACTTGGTTCTCAGAGCTAAATTTTCAAATTTGTGTTCAGTAAGTGATGCCCATAGTTGTCAATATTAAAGAAATCGTCATTTGCAAATTTAAGAAAAAAGTCCATTTTGAAACCATGGGCTATAGTCCAGCAGAATTAAGTAAAATAGCCTCGGATTTCAAATCTCTCTATTTTTGTCAATAAAAGGTTGTCAGAGCTAAATTTTCAAATTTGAGTTCAGTAAGTGATGCTCATGATTACCAATATGATAGAAATCGTCATTTGCGAATTCAAGAAAAAAGTGCATTTTGAAACCATGGGCTATAGTCCAGCAGAATTAAGCAAAATAGCCTCGGATTTCAAATCTCTCTATTTTTGTGAATACTTGGTTCTCAGAGCTAAATTTTCAAATTTGTGTTCTGTAAGTGATGCTCATGATTACCAAAATAATAGAAATCGTCGTTTGCGAATTCAAGAAAAAAGTGCATTTTGAAACCATGGGCTATAGTCCAGCAGAATTAAGCAAAATAGCCTCGGATTTCAAATCTCTCTATTTTTGTGAATACTTGGTTCTCAGAGCTAAATTTTCAAATTTGTGTTCAGTAAGTGATGCTCATGATTACCAATATGATAGAAATCGTCATTTGCGAATTCAAGAAAAAAGTGCATTTTGAAACCATGGGCTATAGTCCAGCAGAATTAAGCAAAATAGCCTCGGATTTCAAATCTCTCTAATTTTGTGAATAATTGGTTTTCAGAGTCAAATTTTCAAATTTGTGTTCAGTAAGTGATGCTCATGATTATCAATATCAAAGAAATCGTCGTTTGCAAATTCAAGAAAAAAGTGCATTTTGAAACCGTGGGCTATAGTCCAGCAGAATTAAGCAAAATAGCCTCGGATTTCAAATCTCTCTATTTTTGTGAATAATTGGTTTTTAGAGCTAAGTTTTCAAATTTGTGTTCTGTAAGTGATGCTCATGATTACCAATATGATAGAAATCGTCATTTGCGAATTCAAGAAAAAAGTGCATTTTGAAACCATGGGCTATAGTCCAGCAGAATTAAGCAAAATAGCCTCGGATTTCAAATCTCTCTATTTTTGTGAATACTTGGTTCTCAGAGCTAAATTTTCAAATTTGTGTTCTGTAAGTGATGCTCATGATTACCAATATGATAGAAATCGTCATTTGCGAATTCAAGAAAAAAGTGCATTTTGAAACCATGGGCTATAGTCCAGCAGAATTAAGCAAAATAGCCTCGGATTTCAAATCTCTCTATTTTTGTGAATACTTGGTTCTCAGAGCTAAATTTTCAGATTTGTGTTCAGTAAGTGATGCTCATGATTACCAATATGATAGAAATCGTCATTTGCGAATTCAAGAAAAAAGTGCATTTTGAAACCATGGGCTATAGTCCAGCAGAATTAAGCAAAATAGCCTCGGATTTCAAATCTCTCTAATTTTGTGAATAATTGGTTTTCAGAGTCAAATTCTCAAATTTGTGTTCAGTAAGTGATGCTCATGATTATCAATATCAAAGAAATCGTCGTTTGCAAATTCAAGAAAAAAGTGCATTTTGAAACCGTGGGCTATAGTCCAGCAGAATTAAGCAAAATAGCCTCGGATTTCAAATCTCTCTATTTTTGTGAATAATTGGTTTTCAGAGCTAAGTTTTCAAATTTGTGTTCAGTAAGTGATGCTCATGATTATCAATATGATAGAAATCGTCATTTGCGAATTCAAGAAAAAAGTGCATTTTGAAACCATGGGCTATAGTCCAGCAGAATTAAGCAAAATAGCCTCGGATTTCAAATCTCTCTATTTTTGTGAATACTTGGTTCTCAGAGCTAAATTTTCAAATTTGTGTTCAGTAAGTGATGCTCATGATTACCAATATGATAGAAATCGTCATTTGCGAATTCAAGAAAAAAGTGCATTTTGAAACCATGGGCTATAGTCCAGCATGTTGGAAAGTAAATTCCACAACTAAATACGCAACACAAATATACAGTAAATGTTTGACATTTGTATTATTGATAGCCCTCTTTTTTTTTCTTTGAATTAGTTCTAAAATGTTCACTTTGCATTATCTTTCGCTTTGATAGTTTGTAGTTCCTAATAAACCGTTCTCAAGTAAAGACCGCTGCGTTTTACTCTTCCAATAGGTTATGGGCCCAGGGCTTTTGTGAATAATTATTCGAAAGTAAACGTTAATATTAAACGCTATAAAATGAGTTCGTCTCTGTATCAAATAGAAAAATTGGATGACACAAATTACGACTCGTGGTGCATCCAAATGCAAAGCGTATTAATTCATTCGGAATTATGGAAAATCGTTAGTGGAAAATTCACGAAAACTGAGGGAATGGTGGCAGAGGAAGCGGCAAAATGGGATTCTCTAAATGAAAAGGCTTTGGCGTCGATTATGCTAAGTGTGAAACCTTCGCAAATAAATCATATCAAGCACTGCAAAACATCAATCCAAGCATGGACAAAATTGCGAGAGATCTACCAGCCAAGCGGACCAGCGCGAAAAGTGTCACTCTTCAAGCAATTGTTGCACCTAAGTATGTCTGACGGTGATAATGCTTCGCAATACCTTAATTCATTTTCTTGTATTGTTGAAAAACTGGCTGAGACAGGTATTATAATGAACGACGAGCTGTTAGTAATTATATTGTTATCAAGCCTGCCAAAGTCATTTGAGAGCTTTGTGGTTGCAATGGAAGCACGTGATTCGTTACCGGCATTTAGTATGCTGAAGATAAAGTTGATGGAGGAGTGCGAAAGGAAGAGTCAAAGGGGCGAGGACGACGCAAATGGCGGACAACAGGCGTTTTTGGCGCGCACAAATTCCAAGGAAGGTAGAGATCGAAAAAATTACAACAACAACAATAAAGCAAGTGGTAAATCCAACAATAAGTTCAAGTGCTATAACTGTGGAACACGAGGTCACTTCGCAGCCAAATGCACAGCACCGAAAAGGCAACAACAACACCAAACATATTCATATTCAATTACGGCAGACTCAGATATTCAATTTTGGAGTCGATCAACGTGGTGTATTGACAGTGGGGCGACGTCACATATGTGCTGTGACCGTAGCATGTTCGATTCGTTTGAAAGCTGTAAAGAAAAAATTAGATTAGCGGGAGAAAAATTCATTGAAGCAAGTGCAAGAGGAACCGTAATCGTCCGAACCGCTACCAGTGTTGTGATTTTGAAAGACGTTTTGTATGTTCCCAGCTTGCAAGGAAATTTCATGTCAGTAAGTAGAGCGGTGAGTAGCGGACTTGTTGTGACATTCAACGATCGTTTTGCTCAAATTAAAGATAAATCCGGTAAAGAGGTGGTGAAAGCACAGAAAATTAATAATTTGTTCACATTTGAAAATGAAAAGAATTCGTGTTTTTATTCGTCAGTGAATAATGCTGTTAAATGGCACAATAGATATGGCCACTTGAATTTTTCAAGCCTGTACGAATTAGGGAATAAAAATTTAGTCAGCGGAATAGACCACATTAATGTGAACAAAGAAATCAATTGCAAAACGTGCATGAAATGTAAAATCTGTGTTCAACCTTTTCCACAAGCTAGTCAAAGCCGTTCAGAAGAACTCCTTGAGCTGATTCATTCTGATGTCTGTGGTCCAATGAGCAAGGCATCAATCGGCGGTTCCAAATATTTTGTGACATTCATAGACGACATGTCCAGAAATATTTCTGTATATTTTATGAAATCGAAAGGTGAGGTTTATGATAAGTTTAAATTATTCAAGGCCAAGGTGGAGTGTCAGACTGGGCGAAAAATCAAATCTATTAGAAGTGATAATGGCGGCGAGTATATCAATAAAATTTTTAATAATTTCCTAGATCAAAATGGCATCACACGACAGCTTACAGTTCCATACACACCACAGCAGAACGGTGTAGCTGAGCGCGCAAATCGGACGCTGGTGGAAATGGCCAGAAGTATGCTATTTCATGCGGGTCTAGATGAGTCGCTTTGGGCAGAAGCAATTGCAACAGCAGCATATTTGCGCAATAGATCCCCAACTAAGGCATTAACTAACAAAACTCCTCACGAAATATGGACTGGTAAGAAACCGTTGGTGCGTCATTTAAAAGTGTTTGGATCACCAGCTGTTATATTGGACAAAATGCCGAAAAGTAAATTTCGTCCGAAAGGTAAAGAGTTAATCATGGTGGGTTATTCACTTACTTGCAAAGCCTATCGCTTGCTTGATCCAGATACTCGCAAGGTGTTAGAGAGAAGAGACGTTATGTTTGTCGAACGTGAACTTATAAATCCAGATCAGCAAAATTTTATTGACTTTGTCTTTCTAGATAATCCACCTAATGAACATCTGCCAGAAGGTCCAGCTGAAGAAGGAGATCCTGAAACTGCTACCGCCACAGCCACTGTCAAACATATTACAAAGGAGAAGAATACGCATGAAACTGTCCAAAAACAAATTGGACCAGGTAGGCCGAAGTTGATTCGCACCGGTAAGCCTGGCCGCCCACAGAAAGCATATAACTTTTTGAATTTAATGAACGCAGACAACGAAGTTTTCATTCCACAGACTGTGAATGAAGTTGTGTTAAGCAAACATGCTGGCAAGTGGAAGGAAGCCATGCAAAAGGAGTATTCAGCACTTGTCGCAAATAAGACTTGGTCATTAGTTGAACTGCCAGTTGGACAAAAGCCTATCGGTTGCAGATGGATCTTTAGTTTAAAGAAGGATGCCGATGGCAAAATAGAGCGTTTTAAGTCCAGACTCGTCGCAAAGGGATGTGGTCAACAATTTGGTGTCAACTACTATGAAACGTTTTCTCCAGTCGTTCGATATGCAACGATTCGGATGATGATAGCATTAGCAGCAGAACATCGAATGTTTCTTCATCAGTTGGATGTGTCCACAGCGTATTTGAACAGCGACTTAAATGACGAAGTGTATATGAAGCAACCAGAGGGCTTCGTAAATGTTAAATATCCGGATCGTGTGCTAAAGCTCCAAAAAGCAATCTATGGACTGAAGCAGTCCGGGCGCGAATGGAATACGAAGCTAGATGATGTCCTCAAAAATATCGGTTTTACTCCATGTGAAAGTGAGCCCTGTTTATATAAAATGCACAGCAAAGGTAATTTTAATTTAGTTGCTATTTACGTTGACGATATGATTTTAGCCAGCTCAAATAAAAGCGATTTGGTGAAAATCAAAGCTCAAATAGGTAGCATGTTCGACATCGTAGACAAGGGTCCGATAAATCATTTCCTGGGTATGGAAATTGAGCGAGAAGGAGAAACAGGAGCGTTTTTTGTAAGTCAAAAGCAATATATTCAAAACCTTCTCAGGCAGTATCGGATGGAAAATTGTCGTCCTGTTGCAACACCACTAGATGCTGGTTTTCAGGTGTGTTGTGAAAACGCAAGCTGCAACCTGGTCGATCCCACCGAATATCAGTCTTTAATTGGAGCGCTGATGTATTTGGCGATTTCGACAAGGCCCGACATACTGCACTCGGTGTGTAAATTGGCGCAGCGAAATACAAGCCCACACGTCGAGCATGAAGCTGGTGCAAAACATATTCTGCGTTATTTATCCAAGACTATAAATCTCAAACTACATTATAGCTCATGTGGTGAGCCCATCAAAGGATTTGTTGATGCGGATTGGGGAGGCGATTCAACGGATCGAAAATCATATACTGGATATGCGTTTTATTTGGGAGGAAGTGTTTTTTCCTGGGAGTGCAAAAAGCAAACTACAGTGGCACTAAGTAGCACAGAGGCCGAATATATCGCTCTTTCAACAGCGGCCAAAGAAGCAGTCTACTTGCGACGGTTGGTAAAAGAAGTTGGCTTAGATTCCAACGATTTGCCCATCGTATTGAACGGGGATAACCTCAGCGCTCAACACCTAGCTAAGAATCCCGTTTATCATGCTCGCAGTAAGCACATCGCTATTAAGTATCACCATGTACGAGAAGTAGTAAAAAATAAAGAAATACAATTAAATTATGTGTCATCAAATAACATGGTGGCAGATATATTGACAAAAAATTTGGCAAAACTAAAACATTGTAAATTTACTGAATTAATGGGCCTAAATTAAACTAATTAATATTTTGTAAACTTTATATTTGTGTTGAGAAGGAGTTTTGGAAAGTAAATTCCACAACTAAATACGCAACACAAATATACAGTAAATGTTTGACATTTGTATTATTGATAGCCCTCTTTTTTTTTCTTTGAATTAGTTCTAAAATGTTCACTTTGCATTATCTTTCGCTTTGATAGTTTGTAGTTCCTAATAAACCGTTCTCAAGTAAAGACCGCTGCGTTTTACTCTTCCAATACAGCAGAATTAAGCAAAATAGCCTCGGATTTCAAATCTCTCTATTTTTGTGAATACTTGGTTCTCAGAGCTAAATTTTCAAATTTGTGTTCTGTAAGTGATGCTCATGATTACCAATATGATAGAAATCGTCATTTGCGAATTCAAGAAAAAAGTGCATTTTGAAACCATGGGCTATAGTCCAGCAGAATTAAGCAAAATAGCCTCGGATTTCAAATCTCTCTATTTTTGTGAATACTTGGTTCTCAGAGCTAAATTTTCAAATTTGTGTTCTGTAAGTGATGCTCATGATTACCAATATGATAGAAATCGTCATTTGCGAATTCAAGAAAAAAGTGCATTTTGAAACCATGGGCTATAGTCCAGCAGAATTAAGCAAAATAGCCTCGGATTTCAAATCTCTCTATTTTTGTGAATACTTGGTTCTCAGAGCTAAATTTTCAAATTTGTGTTCAGTAAGTGATGCTCATGATTACCAATATGATAGAAATCGTCATTTGCGAATTCAAGAAAAAAGTGCATTTTGAAACCATGGGCTATAGTCCAGCAGAATTAAGCAAAATAGCCTCGGATTTCAAATCTCTCTAATTTTGTGAATAATTGGTTTTCAGAGTCAAATTTTCAAATTTGTGTTCAGTAAGTGATGCTCATGATTATCAATATCAAAGAAATCGTCGTTTGCAAATTCAAGAAAAAAGTGCATTTTGAAACCGTGGGCTATAGTCCAGCAGAATTAAGCAAAATAGCCTCGGATTTCAAATCTCTCTATTTTTGTGAATAATTGGTTTTCAGAGCTAAGTTTTCAAATTTGTGTTCAGTAAGTGATGCTCATGATTATCAATATCAAAGAAATCGTCGTTTGCAAATTCAAGAAAAAAGTGCATTTTGAAACCGTGGGCTATAGTCCAGCAGAATTAAGCAAAATAGCCTCGGATTTCAAATCTCCCTATTTTTGTCAATAAAAGGTTGTCAGAGCTAAATTTTCAAATTTGTGTTCAGTAAGTGATGCTCATGATTATCAATATGATAGAAATCGTCGTTTGCAAATTCAAGAAAAAAGTGCATTTTCAAACCATGGGCTATAGTCCAGCAGAAGTAAGCAAAATAGCCTCGGATTTCAAATCTCTCTATTTTTGTGAATAATTGGTTTTCAGAGCTAAGTTTTCAAATTTGTGTTCAGTAAGTGATGCTCATGATTATCAATATCAAAGAAATCGTCGTTTGCAAATTCAAGAAAAAAGTGCATTTTGAAACCGTGGGCTATAGTCCAGCAGAATTAAGCAAAATAGCCTCGGATTTCAAATCTCTCTATATTTGTCAATAAAAGGTTGTCAGAGCTAAATTTTCAAATTTGTGTTCAGTAAGTGATGCTCATGATTATCAATATGATAGAAATCGTCGTTTGCAAATTCAAGAAAAAAGTGCATTTTGAAACCATGGGCTATAGTCCAGCAGAATTAAGCAAAATAGCCTCGGATTTCAAATCTCTCTATTTTTGCGAATACTTGGTTCTCAGAGCTAAATTTTCAAATTTGTGTTCAGTAAGTGATGCTCATGATTACCAATATGATAGAAATCGTCATTTGCGAATTCAAGAAAAAAGTGCATTTTGAAACCATGGGCTATAGTCCAGCAGAAGTAAGCAGAATAGCCTCGGATTTCAAATCTCTCTATTTTTGTGAATAATTGGTTTTCAGAGCTAAGTTTTCAAATTTGTGTTCAGTAAGTGATGCTCATGATTATCAATATCAAAGAAATCGTCGTTTGCAAATTCAAGAAAAAAGTGCATTTTCAAACCATGGGCTATAGTCCAGCAGAAGTAAGCAAAATAGCCTCGGATTTCAAATCTCTCTATTTTTGTCAATAAAAGGTTGTCAGAGCTAAATTTTCAAATTTGTGTTCAGTAAGTGATGCTCATGATTACCAATATGATAGAAATCGTCATTTGCGAATTCAAGAAAAAAGTGCATTTTGAAACCATGGGCCAGCAGAATTAAGCAAAATAGCCTCGGATTTCAAATCTCTCTATTTTTGTCAATAAAAGGTTGTCAGAGCTAAATTTTCAAATTTGTGTTCAGTAAGTGATGCTCATGATTACCAATATGATAGAAATCGTCATTTGCGAATTCAAGAAAAAAGTGCATTTTGAAACCATGGGCTATAGTCCAGCAGAAGTAAGCAGAATAGCCTCGGATTTCAAATCTCTCTATTTTTGTTAATACTTGGTTCTCAGAGCTAAATTTTCAAATTTGTGTTCAGTAAGTGATGCTCATGAATGCCAATATGATAGAAATCGTCATTTGCGAATTCAAGAAAAAAGTGCATTTTGAAACCATGGGCTATAGTCCAGCAGAATTAAGAAAAATAGCCTCGGATTTCAAATCTCTCTATTTTTGTGAATACTTGGTTCTCAGAGCTAAATTTTCAAATTTGTGTTCAGTAAGTTATGCTCATGATTGCCAATATGATAGAAATCGTCATTTGCGAATTCAAGAAAAAAGTGCATTTTGAAACCATGGGCAAAATAGCCTCGGATTTCAAATCTCTCTATTTTTGTCAATAAAAGGTTGTCAGAGCTAAATTTTCAAATTTGTGTTCAGTAAGTGATGCTCATGATTACCAATATGATAGAAATCGTCATTTGCGAATTCAAGAAAAAAGTGCATTTTGAAACCATGGGCTATAGTCCAGCAGAATTACGCAAAATAGCCTCGGATTTCAAATCTCTCTATTTTTGTGAATACTTGGTTCTCAGAGCTAAATTTTCAAATTTGTGTTCAGTAAGTGATGCTCATGATTACCAATATGATAGAAATCGTCATTTGCGAATTCAAGAAAAAAGTGCATTTTGAAACCATGGGCTATAGTCCAGCAGAATTAAGCAAAATAGCCTCGGATTTCAAATCTCTCTATTTTTGTGAATAATTGGTTTTCAGAGCTAAGTTTTCAAATTTGTGTTCAGTAGGTGATGCTCATGATTACCAATATGATAGAAATCGTCATTTGCGAATTCAAGAAAAAAGTGCATTTTGAAACCATGGGCTATAGTCCAGCAGAATTAAGCAAAATAGCCTCGGATTTCAAATCTCTCTATTTTTGTGAATACTTGGTTCTCAGAGCTAAATTTTCAAATTTGTGTTCAGTAAGTGATGCTCATGATTACCAATATGATAGAAATCGTCATTTGCGAATTCAAGAAAAAAGTGCATTTTGAAACCATGGGCTATAGTCCAGCAGAATTAAGCAAAATAGCCTCGGATTTCAAATCTCTCTATTTTTGTGAATACTTGGTTCTCAGAGCTAAATTTTCAAATTTGTGTTCAGTAAATGATGCTCATGATTACCATTATGATAGAAATCGTCATTTGCGAATTCAAGAAAAAAGTGCATTTTGAAACCATGGGCTATAGTCCAGCAGAATTAAGCAAAATAGCCTCGGATTTCAAATCTCTCTATTTTTGTGAATACTTGGTTCTCAGAGCTAAATTTTCAAATTTGTGTTCAGTAAGTGATGCTCATGATTACCAATATGATCGAAATCGTCATTTGCGAATTCAAGAAAAAAGTGCATTTTGAAACCATGGGCTATAGTCCAGCAGAATTAAGCAAAATAGCCTCGGATTTCAAATCTCTCTATTTTTGTCAATAAAAGGTTGTCAGAGCTAAATTTTCAAATTTGTGTTCTGTAAGTGATGCTCATGATTACCAATATGATAGAAATCGTCATTTGCGAATTCAAGAAAAAAGTGCATTTTGAAACCATGGGCTATAGTCCAGCAGAATTAAGCAAAATAGCCTCGGATTTCAAATCTCTCTATTTTTGTGAATACTTGGTTCTCAGAGCTAAATTTTCAAATTTGTGTTCAGTAAGTGATGCTCATGATTACCAATATGATCGAAATCGTCATTTGCGAATTCAAGAAAAAAGTGCATTTTGAAACCATGGGCTATAGTCCAGCAGAATTAAGCAAAATAGCCTCGGATTTCAAATCTCTCTATTTTTGTGAATACTTGGTTCTCAGAGCTAAATTTTCAAATTTGTGTTCAGTAAATGATGCTCATGATTACCATTATGATAGAAATCGTCATTTGCGAATTCAAGAAAAAAGTGCATTTTGAAACCATGGGCTATAGTCCAGCAGAATTAAGCAAAATAGCCTCGGATTTCAAATATCTCTATTTTTGTCAATAAAAGGTTGTCAGAGCTAAATTTTCAAATTTGTGTTCTGTAAGTGATGCTCATGATTACCAATATGATAGAAATCGTCATTTGCGAATTCAAGAAAAAAGTGCATTTTGAAACCATGGGCTATAGTCCAGCAGAATTAAGCAAAATAGCCTCGGATTTCAAATCTCTCTATTTTTGTGAATACTTGGTTCTCAGAGCTAAATTTTCAAATTTGTGTTCAGTAAGTGATGCTCATGATTACCAATATGATAGAAATCGTCATTTGCGAATTCAAGAAAAAAGTGCATTTTGAAACCATGGGCTATAGTCCAGCAGAATTAAGCAAAATAGCCTCGGATTTCAAATCTCTCTATTTTTGTCAATAAAAGGTTGTCAGAGCTAAATTTTCAAATTTGTGTTCTGTAAGTGATGCTCATGATTACCAATATGATAGAAATCGTCATTTGCGAATTCAAGAAAAAAGTGCATTTTGAAACCATGGGCTATAGTCCAGCAGAATTAAGCAAAATAGCCTCGGATTTCAAATCTCTCTATTTTTGTGAATACTTGGTTCTCAGAGCTAAATTTTCAAATTTGTGTTCAGTAAATGATGCTCATGATTACCATTATGATAGAAATCGTCATTTGCGAATTCAAGAAAAAAGTGCATTTTGAAACCATGGGCTATAGTCCAGCAGAATTAAGCAAAATAGCCTCGGATTTCAAATATCTCTATTTTTGTCAATAAAAGGTTGTCAGAGCTAAATTTTCAAATTTGTGTTCTGTAAGTGATGCTCATGATTACCAATATGATAGAAATCGTCATTTGCGAATTCAAGAAAAAAGTGCATTTTGAAACCATGGGCTATAGTCCAGCAGAATTAAGCAAAATAGCCTCGGATTTCAAATCTCTCTATTTTTGTGAATACTTGGTTCTCAGAGCTAAATTTTCAAATTTGTGTTCAGTAAGTGATGCTCATGATTACCAATATGATAGAAATCGTCATTTGCGAATTCAAGAAAAAAGTGCATTTTGAAACCATGGGCTATAGTCCAGCAGAATTAAGCAAAATAGCCTCGGATTTCAAATCTCTCTATTTTTGTGAATACTTGGTTCTCAGAGCTAAATTTTCAAATTTGTGTTCAGTAAATGATGCTCATGATTACCAATATGATAGAAATCGTCATTTGCGAATTCAAGAAAAAAGTGCATTTTGAAACCATGGGCTATAGTCCAGCAGAATTAAGCAAAATAGCCTCGGATTTCAAATCTCTCTATTTTGTGAATACTTGGTTCTCAGAGCTAAATTTTCAAATTTGTGTTCAGTAAATGATGCTCATGATTACCATTATGATAGAAATCGTCATTTGCGAATTCAAGAAAAAAGTGCATTTTGAAACCATGGGCTATAGTCCAGCAGAATTAAGCAAAATAGCCTCGGATTTCAAATATCTCTATTTTTGTCAATAAAAGGTTGTCAGAGCTAAATTTTCAAATTTGTGTTCTGTAAGTGATGCTCATGATTACCAATATGATAGAAATCGTCATTTGCGAATTCAAGAAAAAAGTGCATTTTGAAACCATGGGCTATAGTCCAGCAGAATTAAGCAAAATAGCCTCGGATTTCAAATCTCTCTATTTTTGTGAATACTTGGTTCTCAGAGCTAAATTTTCAAATTTGTGTTCAGTAAGTGATGCTCATGATTACCAATATGATAGAAATCGTCATTTGCGAATTCAAGAAAAAAGTGCATTTTGAAACCATGGGCTATAGTCCAGCAGAATTAAGCAAAATAGCCTCGGATTTCAAATCTCTCTATTTTTGTGAATACTTGGTTCTCAGAGCTAAATTTTCAAATTTGTGTTCAGTAAATGATGCTCATGATTACCATTATGATAGAAATCGTCATTTGCGAATTCAAGAAAAAAGTGCATTTTGAAACCATGGGCTATAGTCCAGCAGAATTAAGCAAAATAGCCTCGGATTTCAAATATCTCTATTTTTGTCAATAAAAGGTTGTCAGAGCTAAATTTTCAAATTTGTGTTCTGTAAGTGATGCTCATGATTACCAATATGATAGAAATCGTCATTTGCGAATTCAAGAAAAAAGTGCATTTTGAAACCATGGGCTATAGTCCAGCAGAATTAAGCAAAATAGCCTCGGATTTCAAATCTCTCTATTTTTGTGAATACTTGGTTCTCAGAGCTAAATTTTCAAATTTGTGTTCAGTAAATGATGCTCATGATTACCATTATGATAGAAATCGTCATTTGCGAATTCAAGAAAAAAGTGCATTTTGAAACCATGGGCTATAGTCCAGCAGAATTAAGCAAAATAGCCTCGGATTTCAAATCTCTCTATTTTTGTGAATACTTGGTTCTCAGAGCTAAATTTTCAAATTTGTGTTCAGTAAATGATGCTCATGATTACCATTATGATAGAAATCGTCATTTGCGAATTCAAGAAAAAAGTGCATTTTGAAACCATGGGCTATAGTCCAGCAGAATTAAGCAAAATAGCCTCGGATTTCAAATCTCTCTATTTTTGTGAATACTTGGTTCTCAGAGCTAAATTTTCAAATTTGTGTTCAGTAAATGATGCTCATGATTACCATTATGATAGAAATCGTCATTTGCGAATTCAAGAAAAAAGTGCATTTTGAAACCATGGGCTATAGTCCAGCAGAATTAAGCAAAATAGCCTCGGATTTCAAATCTCTCTATTTTTGTCAATAAAAGGTTGTCAGAGCTAAATTTTCAAATTTGTGTTCAGTAAGTGATGCTCATGATTATCAATATCAAAGAAATCGTCATTTTTGATTTCAAGAAAAAAGTGCATTTTGAAACCATGGGCTATAGTCCAGCAGAATTAAGCAAAATAGCCTCGGATCTCAAATCTCTGTATTTTTGTGAATAATTGGTTTTCAGAGCTAAATTTTCAAATGTGTGTTCAGTAAGTGATGCTCGTGATTATCAATATCACAGAAATCGTCGATTGCAAATTAAAGAAAAAAGTGCATTTTGAAACCATGGGCTATAGTCCAGCAGAATTAAGCAAAATAGCCTCGGATTTCAAATCTCTCTATTTTTGTGAATACTTGGTTCTCAGAGCTAAATTTTCAAATTTGTGTTCAGTAAGTGATGCTCATGATTACCTATATGATAGAAATCGTCATTTGCGAATTCAAGAAAAAAGTGCATTTTGAAACCATGGGCTATAGTCCAGCAGAATTAAGCAAAATAGCCTCGGATTTCAAATCTCTCTATTTTTGTGAATACTTGGTTCTCAGAGCTAAATTTTCAAATTTGTGTTCAGTAAATGATGCTCATGATTACCATTATGATAGAAATCGTCATTTGCGAATTCAAGAAAAAAGTGCATTTTGAAACCATGGGCTATA
This sequence comes from Orthonevra nobilis, assembly GCA_963555765.1. Classification (NCBI taxonomy): domain Eukaryota; kingdom Metazoa; phylum Arthropoda; class Insecta; order Diptera; family Syrphidae; genus Orthonevra; species Orthonevra nobilis. The sequence continues at coordinate 32,582,400 of OY743224.1, forward strand.
GTCCAGCAGAATTAAGCAAAATAGCCTCGGATTTCAAATATCTCTATTTTTGTCAATAAAAGGTTGTCAGAGCTAAATTTTCAAATTTGTGTTCTGTAAGTGATGCTCATGATTACCAATATGATAGAAATCGTCATTTGCGAATTCAAGAAAAAAGTGCATTTTGAAACCATGGGCTATAGTCCAGCAGAATTAAGCAAAATAGCCTCGGATTTCAAATCTCTCTATTTTTGTGAATACTTGGTTCTCAGAGCTAAATTTTCAAATTTGTGTTCAGTAAATGATGCTCATGATTACCATTATGATAGAAATCGTCATTTGCGAATTCAAGAAAAAAGTGCATTTTGAAACCATGGGCTATAGTCCAGCAGAATTAAGCAAAATAGCCTCGGATTTCAAATCTCTCTATTTTTGTGAATACTTGGTTCTCAGAGCTAAATTTTCAAATTTGTGTTCAGTAAATGATGCTCATGATTACCAATATGATAGAAATCGTCATTTGCGAATTCAAGAAAAAAGTGCATTTTGAAACCATGGGCTATAGTCCAGCAGAATTAAGCAAAATAGCCTCGGATTTCAAATCTCTCTATTTTTGTGAATACTTGGTTCTCAGAGCTAAATTTTCAAATTTGTGTTCAGTAAGTGATGCTCATGATTACCAATATGATAGAAATCGTCATTTGCGAATTCAAGAAAAAAGTGCATTTTGAAACCATGGGCTATAGTCCAGCAGAATTAAGCAAAATAGCCTCGGATTTCAAATCTCTCTATTTTTGTCAATAAAAGGTTGTCAGAGCTAAATTTTCAAATTTGTGTTCTGTAAGTGATGCTCATGATTACCAATGTGATAGAAATCGTCATTTGCGAATTCAAGAAAAAAGTGCATTTTGAAACCATGGGCTATAGTCCAGCAGAATTAAGCAAAATAGCCTCGGATTTCAAATCTCTCTATTTTTGTCAATAAAAGGTTGTCAGAGCTAAATTTTCAAATTTGTGTTCTGTAAGTGATGCTCATGATTACCATTGTGATAGAAATCGTCATTTGCGAATTCAAGAAAAAAGTGCATTTTAAAACCATGGGCTATAGTCCAGCAGAATTAAGCAAAATAGCCTCGGATTTCAAATCTCTCTATTTTTGTCAATAAAAGGTTGTCAGAGCTAAATTTTCAAATTTGTGTTCTGTAAGTGATGCTCATGATTACCATTGTGATAGAAATCGTCATTTGCGAATTCAAGAAAAAAGTGCATTTTGAAACCATGGGCTATAGTCCAGCAGAATTAAGCAAAATAGCCTCGGATTTCAAATCTCTCTATTTTTGTGAATACTTGGTTCTCAGAGCTAAATTTTCAAATTTGTGTTCTGTAAGTGATGCTCATGATTACCAATATGATAGAAATCGTCATTTGCGAATTCAAGAAAAAAGTGCATTTTGAAACCATGGGCTATAGTCCAGCAGAATTAAGCAAAATAGCCTCGGATTTCAAATCTCTCTATTTTTGTGAATACTTGGTTCTCAGAGCTAAATTTTCAAATTTGTGTTCAGTAAATGATGCTCATGATTACCATTATGATAGAAATCGTCATTTGCGAATTCAAGAAAAAAGTGCATTTTGAAACCATGGGCTATAGTCCAGCAGAATTAAGCAAAATAGCCTCGGATTTCAAATCTCTCTATTTTTGTCAATAAAAGGTTGTCAGAGCTAAATTTTCAAATTTGTGTTCTGTAAGTGATGCTCATGATTACCATTGTGATAGAAATCGTCATTTGCGAATTCAAGAAAAAAGTGCATTTTGAAACCATGGGCTATAGTCCAGCAGAATTAAGCAAAATAGCCTCGGATTTCAAATCTCTCTATTTTTGTGAATACTTGGTTCTCAGAGCTAAATTTTCAAATTTGTGTTCAGTAAATGATGCTCATGATTACCATTATGATAGAAATCGTCATTTGCGAATTCAAGAAAAAAGTGCATTTTGAAACCATGGGCTATAGTCCAGCAGAATTAAGCAAAATAGCCTCGGATTTCAAATCTCTTTATTTTTGTCAATAAAAGGTTGTCAGAGCTAAATTTTCAAATTTGTGTTCTGTAAGTGATGCTCATGATTACCATTGTGATAGAAATCGTCATTTGCGAATTCAAGAAAAAAGTGCATTTTGAAACCATGGGCTATAGTCCAGCAGAATTAAGCAAAATAGCCTCGGATTTCAAATCTCTCTATTTTTGTGAATACTTGGTTCTCAGAGCTAAATTTTCGAATTTGTGTTCAGTAAATGATGCTCATGATTACCATTATGATAGAAATCGTCATTTGCGAATTCAAGAAAAAAGTGCATTTTGAAACCATGGGCTAGAGTCCAGCAGAATTAAGCAAAATAGCCTCGGATTTCAAATCTCTCTATTTTTGTGAATACTTGGTTCTCAGAGCTAAATTTTCGAATTTGTGTTCAGTAAATGATGCTCATGATTACCATTATGATAGAAATCGTCATTTGCGAATTCAAGAAAAAAGTGCATTTTGAAACCATGGGCTATAGTCCAGCAAAATAGCCTCGGATTTCAAATCTCTCTATTTTTGTCAATAAAAGGTTGTCAGAGCTAAATTTTCAAATTTGTGTTCAGTAAGTGATGCTCATGATTACCAATATGATAGAAATCGTCATTTGCAAATTCAAGAAAAAAGTGCATTCTGGAACCATGGGCTATAGTCCAGCAGAATTAAGCAAAATAGCCTCGGATTTCAAATCTCTCTATTTTTGTGAATACTTGGTTCTCAGAGCTAAATTTTCAAATTTGTGTTCAGTAAGTGATGCTCATGATTACCAATATGATAGAAATCGTCATTTGCAAATTCAAGAAAAAAGTGCGTTCTGGAACCATGGGCTATAGTCCAGCAGAATTAAGCAAAATAGCCTCGGATTTCAAATCTCTCTATTTTTGTCAATAAAAGGTTGTCAGAGCTAAATTTTCAAATTTGTGTTCAGTAAGTGATGCTCATGATTACCAATATGATAGAAATCGTCATTTGCGAATTCAAGAAAAAAGTGCATTTTGAAACCATGGGCTATAGTCCAGCAGAATTAAGCAAAATAGCCTCGGATTTCAAATCTCTCTATTTTTGTGAATACTTGGTTCTCAGAGCTAAATTTTCAAATTTGTGTTCAGTAAGTGATGCTCATGATTACCAATATGATAGAAATCGTTATTTGCAAATTCAAGAAAAAAGTGCATTCTGGAACCATGGGCTATAGTCCAGCAGAATTAAGCAAAATAGCCTCGGATTTCAAATCTCTCTATTTTTGTCAATAAAAGGTTGTCAGAGCTAAATTTTCAAATTTGTGTTCTGTAAGTGATGCTCATGATTACCAATATGATAGAAATCGTCATTTGCGAATTCAAGAAAAAAGTGCATTCTGGAACCATGGGCTATAGTCCAGCAGAATTAAGCAAAATAGCCTCGGATTTCAAATCTCTCTATTTTTGTCAATAAAAGGTTGTCAGAGCTAAATTTTCAAATTTGTGTTCTGTAAGTGATGCTCATGATTACCAATATGATAGAAATCGTCATTTGCGAATTCAAGAAAAAAGTGCATTTTGAAACCATGGGCTATAGTCCAGCAGAATTAAGCAAAATAGCCTCGGATTTCAAATCTCTCTATTTTTGTCAATAAAAGGTTGTCAGAGCTAAATTTTCAAATTTGTGTTCTGTAAGTGATGCTCATGATTACCAATATGATAGAAATCGTCATTTGCGAATTCAAGAAAAAAGTGCATTTTGAAACCATGGGCTATAGTCCAGCAGAATTAAGCAAAATAGCCTCGGATTTCAAATCTCTCTATTTTTGTGAATACTTGGTTCTCAGAGCTAAATTTTCAAATTTGTGTTCAGTAAATGATGCTCATGATTACCATTATGATAGAAATCGTCATTTGCGAATTCAAGAAAAAAGTGCATTTTGAAACCATGGGCTATAGTCCTGCAGAATTAAGCAAAATAGCCTCGGATTTCAAATCTCTCTATTTTTGTGAATACTTGGTTCTCAGAGCTAAATTTTCAAATTTGTGTTCAGTAAGTGATGCTCATGATTACCAATATGATAGAAATCGTCATTTGCGAATTCAAGAAAAAAGTGCATTTTGAAACCATGGGCTATAGTCCAGCAGAATTAAGCAAAATAGCCTCGGATTTCAAATCTCTCTATTTTTGTGAATACTTGGTTCTCAGAGCTAAATTTTCAAATTTGTGTTCAGTAAATGACGCTCATGATTACCATTATGATAGAAATCGTCATTTGCGAATTCAAGAAAAAAGTGCATTTTGAAACCATGGGCTATAGTCCAGCAGAATTAAGCAAAATAGCCTCGGATTTCAAATCTCTCTATTTTTGTCAATAAAAGGTTGTCAGAGCTAAATTTTCAAATTTGTGTTCTGTAGGTGATGCTCATGATTACCAATATGATAGAAATCGTCATTTGCGAATTCAGGAAAAAAGTGCATTTTGAAACCATGGGCTATAGTCCAGCAGAATTAAGCAAAATAGCCTCGGATTTCAAATCTCTCTATTTTTGTGAATACTTGGTTCTCAGAGCTAAATTTTCAAATTTGTGTTCAGTAAGTGATGCTCATGATTACCAATATGATAGAAATCGTCATTTGCGAATTCAAGAAAAAAGTGCATTTTGAAACCATGGGCTATAGTCCAGCAGAATTAAGCAAAATAGCCTCGGATTTCAAATCTCTCTATTTTTGTCAATAAAAGGTTGTCAGAGCTAAATTTTCAAATTTGTGTTCTGTAAGTGATGCTCATGATTACCAATATGATAGAAATCGTCATTTGCGAATTCAAGAAAAAAGTGCATTTTGAAACCATGGGCTATAGTCCAGCAGAATTAAGCAAAATAGCCTCGGATTTCAAATCTCTCTATTTTTGTCAATAAAAGGTTGTCAGAGCTAAATTTTCAAATTTGTGTTCTGTAAGTGATGCTCATGATTACCAATATGATAGAAATCGTCATTTGCGAATTCAAGAAAAAAGTGCATTTTGAAACCATGGGCTATAGTCCAGCAGAATTAAGCAAAATAGCCTCGGATTTCAAATCTCTCTATTTTTGTCAATAAAAGGTTGTCAGAGCTAAATTTTCAAATTTGTGTTCTGTAAGTGATGCTCATGATTACCAATATGATAGAAATCGTCATTTGCGAATTCAAGAAAAAAGTGCATTTTGAAACCATGGGCTATAGTCCAGCAGAATTAAGCAAAATAGCCTCGGATTTCAAATCTCTCTATTTTTGTGAATACTTGGTTCTCAGAGCTAAATTTTCAAATTTGTGTTCAGTAAATGATGCTCATGATTACCATTATGATAGAAATCGTCATTTGCGAATTCAAGAAAAAAGTGCATTTTGAAACCATGGGCTATAGTCCAGCAGAATTAAGCAAAATAGCCTCGGATTTCAAATCTCCCTATTTTTGTCAATAAAAGGTTGTCAGAGCTAAATTTTCAAATTTGTGTTCTGTAAGTGATGCTCATGATTACCAATATGATAGAAATCGTCATTTGCGAATTCAAGAAAAAAGTGCATTTTGAAACCATGGGCTATAGTCCAGCAGAATTAAGCAAAATAGCCTCGGATTTCAAATCTCTCTATTTTTGTGAATACTTGGTTCTCAGAGCTAAATTTTCAAATTTGTGTTCAGTAAGTGATGCTCATGATAACCAATATGATAGAAATCGTCATTTGCGAATTCAAGAAAAAAGTGCATTTTGAAACCATGGGCTATAGTCCAGCAGAATTAAGCAAAATAGCCTCGGATTTCAAATCTCTCTATTTTTGTCAATAAAAGGTTGTCAGAGCTAAATTTTCAAATTTGTGTTCAGTAAGTGATGCTCATGATTACCAATATGATAGAAATCGTCATTTGCGAATTCAAGAAAAAAGTGCATTTTGAAACCATGGGCTATAGTCCAGCAGAATTAAGCAAAATAGCCTCGGATTTCAAATCTCTCTATTTTTGTGAATACTTGGTTCTCAGAGCTAAATTTTCAAATTTGTGTTCAGTAAATGATGCTCATGATAACCATTATTATAGAAATCGTCATTTGCGAATTCAAGAAAAAAGTGCATTTTGAAACCATGGGCTATAGTCCAGCAGAATTAAGCAAAATAGCCTCGGATTTCAAATCTCTCTATTTTTGTGAATACTTGGTTCTCAGAGCTTAATTTTCAAATTTGTGTTCAGTTAGTGATGCTCATGATTACCAATATGATAGAAATCGTCATTTGCGAATTCAAGAAAAAAGTGCATTTTGAAACCATGGGCTATAGTCCAGCAGAATTAAGCAAAATAGCCTCGGATTTCAAATCTCTCTATTTTTGTGAATACTTGGTTCTCAGAGCTAAATTTTCAAATTTGTGTTCAGTAAATGATGCTCATGATTACCATTATGATAGAAATCGTCATTTGCGAATTCAAGAAAAAATTGCATTTTGAAACCATGGGCTATAGTCCAGCAGAATTAAGCAAAATAGCCTCGGATTTCAAATCTCTCTATTTTTGTGAATACTTGGTTCTCAGAGCTAAATTTTCAAATTTGTGTTCAGTAAATGATGCTCATGGTAACCATTATGATAGAAATCGTCATTTGCGAATTCAAGAAAAAAGTGCATTTTGAAACCATGGGCTATAGTCCAGCAGAATTAAGCAAAATAGCCTCGGATTTCAAATCTCTCTATTTTTGTCAATAAAAGGTTGTCAGAGCTAAATTTTCAAATTTGTGTTCTGTAAGTGATGCTCATGATTACCAATATGATAGAAATCGTCATTTGCAAATTCAAGAAAAAAGTGCATTTTGAAACCATGGGCTATAGTCCAGCAGAATTAAGCAAAATAGCCTCGGATTTCAAATCTCTCTATTTTTGTGAATACTTGGTTCTCAGAGCTAAATTTTCAAATTTGTGTTCAGTAAATGATGCTCATGATTACCATTATGATAGAAATCGTCATTTGCGAATTCAAGAAAAAAGTGCATTTTGAAACCATGGGCTATAGTCCAGCAGAATTAAGCAAAATAGCCTCGGATTTCAAATCTCTCTATTTTTGTGAATACTTGGTTCTCAGAGCTAAATTTTCAAATTTGTGTTCAGTAAATGATGCTCATGATTACCATTATGATAGAAATCGTCATTTGCGAATTCAAGAAAAAAGTGCATTTTGAAACCATGGGCTATAGTCCAGCAGAGTTAAGCAAAATAGCCTCGGATTTCAAATCTCTCTATTTTTGTGAGTACTTGGTTCTCAGAGCTAAATTTTCAAATTTGTGTTCTGTAAGTGATGCTCATGATTACCAATGTGATAGAAATCGTCATTTGCGAATTCAAGAAAAAAGTGCATTTTGAAACCATGGGCTATAGTCCAGCAGAATTAAGCAAAATAGCCTCGGATTTCAAATCTCTCTATTTTTGTGAATACTTGGTTCTCAGAGCTAAATTTTCAAATTTGTGTTCAGTAAATGATGCTCATAATTACCATTATGATAGAAATCGTCATTTGCGAATTCAAGAAAAAAGTGCATTTTGAAACCATGGGCTATAGTCCAGCAGAATTAAGCAAAATAGCCTCGGATTTCAAATCTCTCTATTTTTGTCAATAAAAGGTTGTCAGAGCTAAATTTTCAAATTTGTGTTCTGTAAGTGATGCTCATGATTACCAATATGATAGAAATCGTCATTTGCGAATTCAAGAAAAAAGTGCATTTTGAAACCATGGGCTATAGTCCAGCAGAATTAAGCAAAATAGCCTCGGATTTCAAATCTCTCTATTTTTGTGAATACTTGGTTCTCAGAGCTAAATTTTCAAATTTGTGTTCAGTAAGTGATGCTCATGATTACCAATATGATAGAAATCGTCATTTGCGAATTCAAGAAAAAAGTGCATTTTGAAACCATGGGCTATAGTCCAGCAGAATTAAGCAAAATAGCCTCGGATTTCAAATCTCTCTATTTTTGTGAATACTTGGTTCTCAGAGCTAAATTTTCAAATTTGTGTTCTGTAAGTGATGCTCATGATTACCAATATGATAGAAATCGTCATTTGCGAATTCAAGAAAAAAGTGCATTTTGAAACCATGGGCTATAGTCCAGCAGAATTAAGCAAAATAGCCTCGGATTTCAAATCTCTCTATTTTTGTCAATAAAAGGTTGTCAGAGCTAAATTTTCAAATTTGTGTTCTGTAAGTGATGCTCATGATTACCAATATGATAGAAATCGTCATTTGCGAATTCAAGAAAAAAGTGCATTTTGAAACCATGGGCTATAGTCCAGAAGAATTAAGCAAAATTGCCTCGGATTTCAAATCTCTCTATTTTTGTGAATACTTGGTTCTCAGAGCTAAATTTTCAAATTTGTGTTCAGTAAATGATGCTCATGATTACCATTATGATAGAAATCGTCATTTGCGAATTCAAGAAAAAAGTGCATTTTGAAACCATGGGCTATAGTCCAGCAGAATTAAGCAAAATAGCCTCGGATTTCAAATCTCTCTATTTTTGTGAATACTTGGTTCTCAGAGCTAAATTTTCAAATTTGTGTTCTGTAAGTGATGCTCATGATTACCAATATGATAGAAATCGTCATTTGCGAATTCAAGAAAAAAGTGCATTTTGAAACCATGGGCTATAGTCCAGCAGAATTAAGCAAAATAGCCTCGGATTTCAAATCTCTCTATTTTTGTCAATAAAAGGTTGTCAGAGCTAAATTTTCAAATTTGTGTTCTGTAAGTGATGCTCATGATTACCAATATGATAGAAATCGTCATTTGCGAATTCAAGAAAAAAGTGCATTTTGAAACCATGGGCTATAGTCCAGAAGAATTAAGCAAAATTGCCTCGGATTTCAAATCTCTCTATTTTTGTGAATACTTGGTTCTCAGAGCTAAATTTTCAAATTTGTGTTCAGTAAATGATGCTCATGATTACCATTATGATAGAAATCGTCATTTGCGAATTCAAGAAAAAAGTGCATTTTGAAACCATGGGCTATAGTCCAGCAGAATTAAGCAAAATTGCCTCGGATTTCAAATCTCTCTATTTTTGTGAATACTTGGTTCTCAGAGCTAAATTTTCAAATTTGTGTTCAGTAAATGATGCTCATGATTACCATTATGATAGAAATCGTCATTTGCGAATTCAAGAAAAAAGTGCTTTTTGAAACCATGGGCTATAGTCCAGCAGAATTAAGCAACATAGCCTCGGATTTCAAATCTCTCTATTTTTGTGAATACTTGGTTCTCAGAGCTAAATTTTCAAATTTGTGTTCAGTAAATGATGCTCATGATTACCAATATGATAGAAATCGTCATTTGCTAATTCAAGAAAAAAGTGCATTTTGAAACCATGGGCTATAGTCCAGCAGAATTAAGCAAAATAGCCTCGGATTTCAAATCTCTCTATTTTTGTGAATACTTGGTTCTCAGAGCTAAATTTTCAAATTTGTGTTCAGTAAGTGATGCTCATGATTACCAATATGATAGAAATCGTCATTTGCGAATTCAAGAAAAAAGTGCATTTTGAAACCATGGGCTATAGTCCAGCAGAATTAAGCAAAATAGCCTCGGATTTCAAATCTCTCTATTTTTGTCAATAAAAGGTTGTCAGAGCTAAATTTTCAAATTTGTGTTCTGTAAGTGATGCTCATGATTACCAATATGATAGAAATCGTCATTTGCGAATTCAAGAAAAAAGTGCATTTTGAAACCATGGGCTATAGTCCAGCAGAATTTAGCAAAATTGCCTCGGATTTCAAATCTCTCTATTTTTGTGAATACTTGGTTCTCAGAGCTAAATTTTCAAATTTGTGTTCAGTAAATGATGCTCATGATTACCATTATGATAGAAATCGTCATTTGCGAATTCAAGAAAAAAGTGCTTTTTGAAACCATGGGCTATAGTCCAGCAGAATTAAGCAACATAGCCTCGGATTTCAAATCTCTCTATTTTTGTGAATACTTGGTTCTCAGAGCTAAATTTTCAAATTTGTGTTCAGTAAATGATGCTCATGATTACCATTATGATAGAAATCGTCATTTGCGAATTCAAGAAAAAAGTGCATTTTGAAACCATGGGCTATAGTCCAGCAGAATTAAGCAAAATTGCCTCGGATTTCAAATCTCTCTATTTTTGTGAATACTTGGTTCTCAGAGCTAAATTTTCAAATTTGTGTTCAGTAAATGATGCTCATGATTACCATTATGATAGAAATCGTCATTTGCGAATTCAAGAAAAAAGTGCTTTTTGAAACCATGGGCTATAGTCCAGCAGAATTAAGCAACATAGCCTCGGATTTCAAATCTCTCTATTTTTGTCAATAAAAGGTTGTCAGAGCTAAATTTTCAAATTTGTGTTCTGTAAGTGATGCTCATGATTACCAATATGATAGAAATCGTCATTTGCGAATTCAAGAAAAAAGTGCATTTTGAAACCATGGGCTATAGTCCAGCAGAATTAAGCAAAATTGCCTCGGATTTCAAATCTCTCTATTTTTGTGAATACTTGGTTCTCAGAGCTAAATTTTCAAATTTGTGTTCAGTAAATGATGCTCATGATTACCATTATGATAGAAATCGTCATTTGCGAATTCAAGAAAAAAGTGCATTTTGAAACCATGGGCTATAGTCCAGCAGAATTAAGCAAAATAGCCTCGGATTTCAAATCTCTCTATTTTTGTGAATACTTGGTTCTCAGAGCTAAATTTTCAAATTTGTGTTCAGTAAATGATGCTCATGATTACCATTATGATAGAAATCGTCATTTGCGAATTCAAGAAAAAAGTGCATTTTGAAACCATGGGCTATAGTCCAGCAGAATTAAGCAAAATAGCCTCGGATTTCAAATCTCTCTATTTTTGTGAATACTTGGTTCTCAGAGCTAAATTTTCAAATTTGTGTTCAGTAAGTGATGCTCATGATTACCAATATGATAGAAATCGTCATTTGCGAATTCAAGAAAAAAGTGCATTTTGAAACCATGGGCTATAGTCCAGCAGAATTAAGCAAAATAACCTCGGATTTCAAATCTCTCTATTTTTGTCAATAAAAGGTTGTCAGAGCTAAATTTTCAAATTTGTGTTCTGTAAGTGATGCTCATGATTACCAATATGATGGAAATCGTCATTTGCGAATTCAAGAAAAAAGTGCATTTGAAACCATGGGCTATAGTCCAGCAGAATTAAGCAAAATAGCCTCGGATTTCAAATCTCTCTATTTTTGTGAATACTTGGTTCTCAGAGCTAAATTTTCAAATTTGTGTTCAGTAAATGATGCTCATGATTACCATTATGATAGAAATCGTCATTTGCGAATTCAAGAAAAAAGTGCATTTTGAAACCATGGGCTATAGTCCAGCAGAATTAAGAAAAATAGCCTCGGATTTCAAATCTCTCTATTTTTGTCAATAAAAGGTTGTCAGAGCTAAATTTTCAAATTTGTGTTCTGTAAGTGATGCTCATGATTACCAATATGATAGAAATCGTCATTTGCGAATTCAAGAAAAAAGTGCATTTTGAAACCATGGGCTATAGTCCAGCAGAATTAAGCAAAATAGCCTCGGATTTCAAATCTCTCTATTTTTGTGAATACTTGGTTCTCAGAGCTAAATTTTCAAATTTGTGTTCAGTAAGTGATGCTCATGATTACCATTATGATAGAAATCGTCATTTGCGAATTCAAGAAAAAAGTGCATTTTGAAACCATGGGCTATAGTCCAGCAGAATTAAGCAAAATAGCCTCGGATTTCAAATCTCTCTATTTTTGTGAATACTTGGTTCTCAGAGCTAAATTTTCAAATTTGTGTTCAGTAAATGATGCTCATGATTACCATTATGATAGAAATCGTCATTTGCGAATTCAAGAAAAAAGTGCATTTTGAAACCATGGGCTATAGTCCAGCAGAATTAAGCAAAATAGCCTCGGATTTCAAATCTCTCTATTTTTGTGAATACTTGGTTCTCAGAGCTAAATTTTCAAATTTGTG